>JAACNH010000149.1:0-213287 GCA_019447015.1 Hymenochirus boettgeri | reverse complement strand
TATTGCATATACATATATATTTTGGTGAGTATGTATTTAAACATATAGTTTTTTGGGTACTATGTATAGGTATTAGTTTGTGCTTGAGAAGCACTAGTATAGTAAGTACCGTTCTGGTTGAGTATGTAAGTTATATAGTTTGGTTGAGCAGTATGTATAGTATATAGTTTGGTTGAAGTCATGTTAGGTTACTTCGATTATATAGATGTTTGGTTTGGATGTGTATAGCTATATAGGGTTGATTGACTACGTATTATTAGGGTTGCGTATGTATAGTATCTACATTCTGGTTGGATGTATGTCAAGTATAAGTTCTGTTGTCTGTATTGTATACGCTGGTTTATGTAGTTATAGTTCTGGTATGAGGATGTATAGTATATAGTTCTGGTTGAGTATGTATAGTATATAGTATCTGGTTGAGTCATGTATACGTACTCTCAGTTTGGTTGATTATGTCTAGCTTTATAGTTCTGGTTTGATATGCCTGTTAGAGTTCTGTGATTTGGAGTTGACGTATAGTATCGTACTCCAGTTCTGGTTGCTTGAATGTTAAATTCTGTAGTATGATGTTAGTTGGTGGTCATAGATATAGTTGAGTATGCAAGTTATATAGTTCTGGTTGAGTATGTATCAGTATATAGTGTCTGGTTGAGTATGTATAGTTATACAATTCTGGTATCAGAACTTTTTTGACTGTTCATAATTTTAGTGACTAAGTTCAAGTCTATATTAGTCCTAGATAACTACCATGTTAACAAATCATCATGGGATGAGGAAAAATAAAATAAACATTATTTTTATCTGTTTCAGGTAGAGACACAAAGATATAGTGACAGATCCCAGGTGTCTGAGTCTATATTCCTCTCTCTGTCCTATCATAATGATGGTGGATTTCCAGTTTCTGTGTCTTTTCATATAATGTACAGATCCCGTCTCGGTCTCTATATAATGATGTTGGATTATCCACGTTCCTGTGGTCTTATAGTTCAGTATATGTAAGCATGATCCTGTCTCTGGTCTCTATATAAGCTGGTGTGATTAATCCAGTTCCTGTGTCCTATTCAGTATAATGTACAGATCCTTCCTCTGTGTCTCTATATAATGATGGTTGGATTATCCAGCTTCCTGTGTCTAAATTTCAAGTATAATGTATCATATCCTCTCCATCTGGTCTCTATATAATGACGGTTGGATTATCCATTCCTGGTCCTATATTCAGTATACATTACAATCCTGTTCTCTGGTCTCTATAATGACGGTGGATTATCCGTCCCTGTGTCTTATTCAGTATATGTACAATCCTGTCTCCGTGTCTACTATATAATGAATGGTTGGATTACCAGTTCCCTGTGTCTATAGTTCAGTATAATGTACAGATCCTCTCTCTGGTCTCTATATAATGATGGTTTGTATTATCCAGTTCCTGTGTCTATATTCGTATAATGTACAGATCCTCTCTCTGGTCTATATATGATGCGGTTGGATTATCCAGTTCCTTGTCCCTATATCCTAAATAATGTTACAGATCCTGTCTCTGGTTCTCTATTATATGATGGTTGGGATTTCCACGTTGCCTGTGTCTATATTCAGTCACATGTACAGATCCTGTCTCTGGTCTCTATATAATGATGGTTGATGAATCCAGTTCCCTGTGGTCTATATTCCAGTATAACTGTACAATCCTGTCTCTGGTCTCTTATAATATGACGGGTTTACCAGATTCCTTGTGTCTATATTCAGTATAATGTACAGATCCTGTCACTGGTCTCTATATAAGATGGTTGGATTATCCAGTTCCTGTTCTATATTCAGTGTATTACAGATCCTGTCCTCTGGTCTCAATATGCCGGTTGGATTATCCATTGTTCCCTGTGTCCTATAATTCATATATGATACAGATTCCTGTCTCTGTTCTCTATATAATGATGGTTGATTATCCGTGCCTCTGTGTCTATATTCATTGTAATGGTACAGGCTCCTGTCTCTCGTCTTCCTATAATATGATGGTTGGATTATCCAGTTCCTGTGTCTATATTCAGTATATGTCACAGATCCCTGGTCCTCTGGTCTCTATATAATGATGGTTGGATTCACCAGTTCCGTGCTATATTCGTATCTGTACAGATCCTGTCTCTGTTCTCTATATAAGATGTTGGATTATCCAGTTGCTGTGTCTATATTCAGTATAAATGTACAATCCTGTCGCTGGTCTGCTCTATACTGATGGTTTGGATTGTCCAGTTCCTGTGGTCTATATCAGTAGAAAATGACAGATCCTCTCTCTGGTCTCTAATAATGATGGTTTGGATGATCCCAGTTCCTGTGGTCTATCTATCAGTATAATTACAGATCCTCTCTTGGTCTCTATATAATGAATGGTTTGATTATCCATTTCCTGTTTCTATATTTCAGTATAAATGTACATATCCTGTCTCTGTCTCTGTAAATAATGTGTTGGTTCTATCCGTTTCCTGTGTCTATCATTCAGTATAATTTACAGATCCTGTCCTCTGTCCTATAGTAATATGGTTGGATTATCCAGTTCCTGTGTCTATATTCAGTAACAATGTACAGATCCTGTCCTCTGGTCCTATATCAATGATGTTGGATTATCCAGTGTCTTGTCTATATTCAGTATAATGTACAACCGTCTCTGGTCTCTATATAATGATGGTTGATTTCCAGTTCCTGTGTCTATATTCAGTATAATGTACAGATCCTCTCTCGGTCTCTAATAATGACGGGTGGATTATCAGTTCCTGTGTCTATATTCTATAATGTCAGATCCTGTCTCTGTCTCTATTAATATGGGGATTATCCAGTGTCTGTGTCTAATGATTATAATGTACAGATCCTGTCTCTGGTCTCTATATAATGATGGTTGGATTATCATTTCCTGTGTCTATATTCAGTATAATGTACAGATCCTCTCGCTGGTCTCTATATAATGTGGGTTGGATTATCCAGTTCCTTGTCCTATATTCAGTAATATGTACAGATCCCTCTCCTCTGTCTCTATAAATGATGGTTGGATTATCCATTTCCTGTGTCTATATTCAGTATAATGTACAGATCCTCGCCTTCTATCTATATAATGCATGGTTGGATATCCAGTTCCTGTGTCTATTATTCAGTATAATGTACAGATCCTGTCCTCTGGCTCTATATAATGATGGTTGGATTATCCAGTTCCTGTGTCTATATACAGTATATGTGCAGAATCCTCTCTCTGGTCTCTCATCTCAATAATGATGGTTGGATTATCCAGTTCCTGTGTCTATATTCAGTGTAATGTACAGATCCTGTCTCTGGTCTCTATATAATGACGGTTGGATTATCCAGTTCCTGTGTCTATATTCAGTATAATGTACAATCCTGTCTCGTCTCTATATAATGATGGTTGGATTATCCAGTTCCTTGTCTATATTCAGTATAATTTTACAGATCCATCTCTGGTCTCTATATAATGACGGTTGGATTATCACCGTTCCTGGTTCTATATCTTGTAATGTACGTCCTGTCTCTGGTCTCTATATAATGATGGTTGGATTATCCATTTCCTGTGTCTATATTCAGTATATATGTAACGATCCTTCTCTGGTCTCTATATAATGACGGTTGGATTATCCGTTCCTGTGTCTATATTCAGTATAATGTACAGATCCTTCTCTGGTCTCTATATAGATGGTTGGATTATCCAGTTCTCTGTGTCTATATTCAGTATAATGTACAGATCCTCCTCTGGTCTCTATATAATGACGGTTGTTATCCAGTTCCTGTGTCTATATCAGTGTAATGTACAGATCCTTCTCTGGTCTCTATATAATGACGGTTGGATTATCCAGTTCCCTGTGTCTATATTCAGTATAATGACAGATCCTGTCTCTGGTCTCTATATATGACGGTTGGATTATCCAGTTCCTGTGTCTATATTCAGATAATGTTACGATCCCTGTCTCTGGTCTCTATATATAACTGGTGGATTATCCATGTCCTTACCTGTAACATTGGTCTTGACACTTCAAACCTCTTTCTATGTGACAGAATGGGGCTCTGCACCATTTGGCTCTTTCTAGCCACCGGATGGTCGAACTTCCTGAAGTTCATTTGTTTTCAAACTGAAGAGCTCAGTAAAATTTCAAAGTTCGGTAGTTCAAAAACAAGCCATTAAAGTCATGGGGAGAAATAGTTCAAAATGTTTGGCATAAATAAAGGGTCTGACCCTTTTGGCTCTGTTCTGCCACCGGCACGGGGTTATGCACCCTTTTGGCTCAGAATGGGGGTCTGGAACATTTTTTGGCTCTGAGATCATACCCTTTGGCTCTGATCTGTCTGCTGGAATGGGGGTTTGGAACTTTGGTTTTGTTCTGCTATCGAAACAGGGTATGGACCCTTTTTGCTCTGTTCTGGCCACTGGAACGGGGGTCTTGACAATTCTGGCTCTGTTCTATGTGCCAGAACTTAGTATATATATTGATTTTGAATAAAGACATCAAGTCCACCTATTCACCCTATTTTTTTTTTACCCTACCTAACAGTTGATCCAGAGGAGTAAAAAAAAAAGCATAAAAAAAAAAAGGGGGGGGGATTCCTTCCTGACTCCAAACCTCAGCGGAAAGTATCCCTGGATCACCAGATCAAGATATATTAATACCAGTAATTCCCAATTTATAATCCCCTGTAACCAAAACTACAGTATATGTATTATACCAGTATTCTCATATTATATAGTACCCCGTACCAACCAGAACTACTTAATATGTATTAATACCAGTTCTCAATATTATATAGTATCCCTGTACCAACCAGAACTATAGTATATGTATTAATACCAGTATTCTCAATATTATATAGTCTCTCGTACCAACCAGAACTACAGTATATGTATTAATACCAAGTAATTCTCAATATTATATAGTATCCCTGCCAACCAAAACTACAGTATATGTATTAAACCAGATTCTCAATATTATATAGTTCTCCGTACCAACCAGAACTACAGTATATGTATTAATACCAGTAATTCTCAATATTATATAGTATCCCGTACCACCAGAACTACAGTATGTATTAATACCAGTAATTCTCAATATTATATAGTATCCTGTACCAACCAGAACTACAGTATATGTTTAATACCAATTTATCAATATTTATAGTATTCCTGTACCAACCAGAACTACAGTATATGGTTTAATACCATTAATTCTCAATATTTATAGTATCTCCGCCACAGAACTACAGTATATGTTTAATACCATATTCTCAATATTATATAGTATCCTGTACCAACCAGAACTACAGTATATGTATTAATACCAGTAATTCTCAATATTATATAGTATCCCTGTACCAACCAGAACTACAGTACACTGTATTAATACCAATAATTATCAATATTTTATAGTATTCCTGTACCAACCAGAACTACAGTATTTTATTAATACCAGTATTCTCAATATTTTTTAGTTTTAGAAACTTATCCAGGCCTTTTTTAAAGCTTTTCAATGAACTTGCCATTACCCACATCTGCTGGAAGACATTTCCACAATTTCACTGTTCTCACTGTAGAAACCTTTCCTAACCTGAAGATGAAACTTTCTTTTTCTTCCAACCTTAAGGATGTCCACGAGTTCCCTGATATGACCACTTAGTGAACAATGCACCAGAGAGTTCATTGTAAGGCCCATTAATTTGTATAAGGTTATTATATCCCCACGCAAAACGTCGCTTCTCCAATGTAAACAGCCCTAACTTGTCTAATCTGCCTGCATATTCAAGCCTCCATCCCCTTATTAATTTAGTTGCCCTTCTCTGAACTGCTTCCATTTCCAAGATCCCTTCTGTATAGGGATTCCAAAACTGCACCACATATTCCAAATGAGGCCTTACCAGTGCCTGTAAAGAGGAGAATAATATTTTTCTCTCTTGAATCTATCCCCTCTTTATACAAGACGGTATCTTGCAGCTCTAGCGTTGCTACCTGGCATTGTTTGCTACAGCTAAGTCTGTTATCTACCAAACCCCAATGTTTTTCCATACGATGCACTTAACACAGAGTTTTTTATGGTTTAGGGGGCACAGGGATTATTAAATCCTAAATGCATCACCTTACATTTATCAACATTGAATCTCATCTGCCATTCTTCTGCCCATTTTGATAATCTCTCTAGGTCTGCTTGTAGCACTTGACACTCATTGGAAGTTTCCCAAGCTCTGCATAATTAGTGTCATCAGCAAACACAGAGACCTTGCTCTCAATGCCCCTTCTAAGTCATTTATAACAGATTAAACAGAAGCGGCCCCAGTACAGAACCCTGAGGCACTCTGCTTAAAAACTTTATCCCCCATAGATGTAGCTCCATTAACCCATCACTCTCTGTTTGCGATCCATAACCAGTTCTCTACTCCATGAACAGATGTTTTCCTTCCAAGCCAACGTCCTCGTTTATACATTAGTCGCACAGACGGGTGTCTGCACATTTTTGCTCTTTTCTAGCCAGGGAACAGGGTATGGACGCTTTTGGCTTAGTTTCCAAGTGCCAGAATCAGGGTCTGGACACTTTTTTTTGGCTAAGCTCTAGCCACAAGAACAGGGGTTTGGACATTTTGGTTAGTTCTGGCTGCCAGAACAAAGTGTCTGCACCTTTTTTACTCTGTTCGCTTACCAGAACTGGATCTTGACCCTTTTGGCTCTGTTCTGGACACAGGGAACAGGGTCTGCACCCTTCTGAGTCTGATTTTGTTGCTGGAATGGGGCTCTGCCCCCTTTATTGCTCTTTTCTGCCCTCCTCAGGGGTCTGGTCCCTTCTTGCTCTTTTCTGGCCACTGGAACAGGGGTCTCACCCTTTTGGCTCTTTTCTTGCTTCTGGAACGGGGGTCTGGATACTTCTGCTGGGGTCTGAATACTTCTCCTGTTTGTTACATTATCCTGATCCTGCCTGTACATAGATTCTACAGTCCTGTTTCCGGTTGTGCCCTGCTTCCAGTTCCCGCTTCTCCTGCTGAGTCCTTTCCTTTTAGATCTTTGGACCTGTTGCTTTTCCAAGTGTGGATCCATTCATCCAGACTGTTCCAGTTCTGTTTGTGCCTCCAGCCTCCTCTGTGGACTCTTACCCTCGCTGGTCCCGATTTTGCCTGAAGACAGTAAAGGTACCTTACATCTGGGACCTTCTATCTCTGTTCTAAGTGCCAGAACCTGATCTGCACACTTTTGGATCTTTTCTGGCTGCCGGAAAGGGGGTCAGGACCCTTTTGATTCTGCTTTGGTCCGAAATAACCGGGGGTCTGCACTATATTGGCTCAGTTCTCTAAGCTTGGGACATTGTCTGGGCCTGTCTAGCTCTGTTTTGGCCAACAGAAGGGGGATCTCACCACATTTTTTGCTCACGTTCTAAGTCGGAATGGAGACTGCACCCTTTTGGCTCTCTTTGGCTGCTGGAAAGTGGGTCTGACCCTTTTGGCTTTTTTCTGGTCACTGAAACGGGGCTCTAGATCCTTTTAGCTCTTTTCTGGCAACAGAATGGGACAAATGACTGTCAGTTCATGGCAATAGTGGCCGCAGCCACTGTGTGCAGTCCCACAGGGAACCGCACAATCTCCCATGTTTACCAACAGTCCCGACCACCCATTCATCCAGTACAGATGAACGAGCTTGGTCCACCCACACACACTATGAGATTTTTGCTCGACGCCGAACTACAAGTCACTCGGCGGCTGGCCGAAAATATCTTATGATGTGTACCTAGACATGGTCTAGGCAAAGAAAAAATGTACTGCAATTGTAATTTATGGTCAGAGTTTGTGTATAAGTTACTTTGCTACTCACTGTCCATTGATTTACCAGCACATCTACATTCAAAATAGGTGTTGCTCTACCTTAGCCAATACAAACTATTATGGCAGAAAACGGGCTGTTTGAGTACGTATAGTATATACATTTCTGTTGAGTACGAAAAGTGTACACGGTTCTGGTTGAGTATGTATACAATTTTTTTTAGTATGTATAGTATTTAGTTCTGGTTGAGTATCTATAGTTTTACAGTTTTTGGTAGAGTATGTATAGTATATACATTTCTGGTTGAGTATGAAAGTATACACGGTTCTGTTGAGTATGTATACATTTTTTTTTAGTATGTATAGTATTTAGTTCTGGTTGGAGTACATAAGCATTTACAGTTCTGTGAATAGAGAAAGTATCCACAGTTCTGGTTGAGTATGTAAAGTATACACAGTTTTGGTTGATATGTATAGTATTTAGTTCTGTTTGGGTATGTATAGTATGTTTAGTTTTGGTTGAGTATGTGAAGTATATATAGTTTTGGTTGAGTATGTATAGTATATCCTTTCTGGTTGGAGTACGAAATGTAAACGGTTCTGGTTTGAGTATGTATACAATTTTTTTTAGTATGTATAGTATTAGTTCTGGTTGAGTATCTATAGTTTTACAGTTTGGTAGAGTATGTATGTATATACATTTGGTTGAGTATGAAAAGTATACACGTTCTGGTTGAGTATGTATACAATTTTTTTAGTATGTATAGTATTTAGTTCTGGTTGAGTATCTTAGCATTTACAGTTCTGTTGAATATGAAAAGTATACAATTCTGGTTGAGTATGTAAAGTATACACAGTTTTGGTTGAGTATGTATAGTATTTATCTGTTTGGGTATGTATAGTTGTAGTTTTTTGGTTGAGTATGTAAGTATATCTAGTTTTGGTTGGTATGTATATAATCACTTTCTGTTTGAGTACGAAAGTTTACACGGTTCTGGTTGAGTATGTATACAATTTTTTTTATTATGTATAGTATTTAGTTCTGGTTGAGTATCTATACTATTTACAGTTTTGGTAGAGTATGTATAGTATATACATTTCTTGTTGAGTATGAAAGTATCCACGGTCCTGGTTGAGTATGTATACAATTTTTTTTAGCATGTATAGTATTTAGTTCTGGTTGAGTATATATAGTATTTCAGTTTTGGTAGAGTATGTATAGTATATACATTTCTGGTTAGTATGTAAAGTATACACAGTTTTTCGTTGAGTATGTATAGTATTTAGTTTGGTTGAGTATGTATAGTTTATAGTTTTGGTTGAGTATGTGAAGTATATATAGTTTGGTTGAGTATGCATATTATTACATTTCTTGGTTGAGTACGAAAAGTGTACACGGTTCTGGTTGAGCTGTATACAATTTTTTTTTAGTATGTTATAGTATTTAGTTCTGGTTGAGTTTCTATAGTATTTTACAGTTTTGGTAGAGTATGTATAGTATATACATTTCTGGTTGAGTACGGAAAGTGTAACGGTTTCTGGTTGGTATGTATACAATTTTTTTGTATGTATAGTATTTAGTTCTGGTTGAGTATCTATAGTATTTACAGTTTTGGTAGGGTAGTATAGTATATACATTTCTGGTTGAGTTTGAAAAGTACCACGGTTTCTGTTGAGTATGTATACAATTTTTTTAGTATGTATATTAATAGTTTCTGGTTGAGTATGAAAAGTTACACAGTTCTGGTTGAGTATGAAAAGTATACACCATTCTGGTTGAGTATGTAAAGTATACATAGTTTTTGTTATATGTATAGTATTTAGTTCTGGTTGAGTATGTAATAGTATTTACAGTTCTGGCTGTGTATGTAAGTATACACAGTTTTGGTTGGTATGTATAGTATTTAGCTCTGGTTGAGTATTATAGTATTACAGTTCTTGTTGAGTATGTATAGTATATATTTACAGAGATATTAAGGTACAGAGTTACCAGCTATAATGAATTATATAGGAATCAATGTTAATGTCAAGAATAAAGAATATTCGACTGGATTACTCTCAACCGAATTCAAAACTGTTTGTTATGCTTCCCTCTGGGAGACGCTTCCTTCAAATATTCTATGTAAACCGAATGTTTTAGGCAAAGCTTTTATCCATCGGCTATCAATATTTTAAATGCTGTTCCCTGTAACAAGACTGTTTTATAACCTTATCTGAACTTATTTATTAAATTTCACTGTAATTTTTTTAATGTGTTCAGTGACAATAAATTATTCTAATCATAGTTCTGGTTGTGTTGTATTATATAGTTCTGGTTGCATATGTTTAGTATATAGTTCTGGTGTTGCGTATGTATAGTAATTTCATGTTTGGTTGAATTAAAAGGAACACAGTTTTGGTTAAATATGTGTAAGTATACACAGTTTTTGGTTGTGCTTGTAAGGATATTTTTAGTTGATAAGTATAGTAATAGTTCTGTTGAGTATGAAAAGTAAATACAGTTCTGGTTGAGTATGATAAGTATACAAGTACTGGTTGAGTATGTGATGTATATACAGTTTTGGTTGAGTATGTATAGTATTACATTTCTGGTGAGTATGAAAGTATACACGGTTCTGGTTGAGTATGTGAAGTATATACAGTTTTGGTTGAGTATGTATAGTAAATAGTTCTGGTTGAGTATGTATAGTATATACAGTTTTTGGTTGAGTATGTATGTTTATACAGTTCTGGTTGAGTTGGTATAGTATGTTATTTTCTGTGTTGAGTAATGTATGTATAACATACTATGGTGAGTAGTGAAGTATCAGTTTTAGTTGAGTATGTTTAGTAAATAGTTCTGGTGTGAGTATGTATAGTATATACAGTTCTGGTTGATACATATGGCATATAGTTCTGATTGAGTATGTATAGTAAACAGTTCTGGTTAAGTATGAAAAAATACACATTTCTGGTTGAATATGTGAAGTTATATATAGTTCTGGTTGATATGTTTATTTTACATTTCTGGCTGATGTAGTAAGTATATAGTTCTGGTTGAGTATGTATAGTATATACTTTTCTTGCTGAGTATGTATATATATACATTTCTGGTTAAGTTTGAAAGTTATATGCAGTTCTTGTTAATTATGTGAAGTTATTCAGTTTTGGTAGATTATGCATAGTATATAGTTTTGGTTGAGTATGTATAGTATATCATTTCTTGTTACTTTGAAAGGTATCTGCAGGTCTTGTTAAGTATGTGAAGTATTCAGTTTTGGTTAAGTATGTTTAGTATATAGTTCTGGTTGAGTATGTATAGTGTATACAGTTTCTGGTTGATTATGTTAGTTTATAGTTCTTGTTGATTTATGCATAGTATATAGTTCTGGTTGAGTATGTATAGTATATACAGTTCTGGTTGATTATGATAGTATTAGTTCTGGTTGAGTATGTATAGTATATCAGTTCTGGTTGATTATTCATGGTATATATTTCTGGTTGAGTATGTATAGTATATCAGTTCTGGTGATTATGCATAGTATATAGTTCTGGTGAGTATGCATAGTATATATTCGGGTTGAGTATGTATAGTATATAGTTCTGGTTGAGTGTGTATGTATATACAGTCTGTTGATTATGGCCGTAGTTTATAGTTCTGGTTGATTATGCATAGTATATAGTTCTGGTTGAGTATGTATAGTATATACAGTTCTGGTTGATTATGAATAGTATATAGTTCTGGTTGAGTATGTATAGTATATACAGTTCTGGTTGATTATGCATAGTATATAGTTCTGGTTGAGTATGCGCATTGGTGTAGGTAATTTGTAATTCGACGTGACAAGACTGGGACTGATCTACATTGTTTACATTTGGGGAAACAACGTACGAAGATAGCCACACAAATTGCCTGGACAATAAACAAATGATTGTGCAGTAGCTTAACTTAAGCTTGTGTTCAGGAAACAAAGGCTGATCCCTATTGTATGACATTACAGCCTAACAGTGCACCTCTGGTTTGAGTCACTGAGTTTCCAAGTGTGGCACACTGAAAGGTCTGCTGTCTACAGTATAGGAGGCCGAGGAATTACGTTGGCCACGGTTCAGGAAAGCACCAACCTGGAGCTTCGTCTCTTGTTATGACTGTTCCATTGCGGATGTATCCTTCCAATTTCACTGGTATTTGTTGGCGTTGGTTTGTTTGCACAATGAGATTTTTTCTAAGACCTAAAGGCATTTAGTATTATTTATTGATCCTAAATAACTGGATTTATATGACTTATATTATTTCATTTTTTACTTTGCGTTTCATCTCCATTATCAGTTACATATCTCCTCTAAAGGCCAGGCAATGATCAACTAAATCATGTGTAACGCCTTAACCCTCCTTTGGAAAAACTCTTATCTTCCTATTATTAGAAACCGATTCTTTTCTTTACCTGACAAATGGCTATCTTTAATGCGATAACTCCAACACAAACCATAGGGGGATTTAAGAATATATACGGGAGATGTATGACAGTTTTAGTGGTAACCATGAGTGTCTAATTATAATTTTGGCCCAACAGCAATAATATGTTAGCTTTTAAAATGGTAAATACTATCTGCGGTTTGGATGGGGGGAAATTATCCCCCCTCCCACACCATTTATAACAAATCAAACTTGTAATTGCTCTCCTTCCTAATACCTTGTTTTCTATACAAATAATCCCCATCATGTATGAAAGGATACTGGGAGTTGCAATTCCAAAGTAAACATAGAAACTAATTTAAATATGTTTTGCACTATATAAAAAATAAACTTACCTCATGCGTTTAACAAAAGCCAAAATAGTAGCAGGTAGCTCGTGGGGAAGATATACATGACAGCATTTGGGTGTTTATTGATGTTATTTTAATTAAAAAATTGTGACAAACTTCACAATTCTGGGTGAGTAAATATGTGGCCGTAGGAACTAAAATAAGTTGCAAAAAATGTTTCCTTTGAATTCATCCAAACTGGGGATCTCAGGCCACATTTCAAGGCTTGATAAAGGGTGGAGGTCCCACCAGACAACTTTGCCTCACTTTTGGTTTTAATAAAAGTAACCTGTCTGCAACTTAATTGACGTATCCAACTGCAACTTATTATTCGTGATAATAAGACTTGTGAGTCAGCCAGTTGGCGAGGGACAATTGGAGGAGTGATTCATGCTTTGTTGAGTTTACAAAATAATTCTGGAGCACTCATCACTCTGTAGTTGGCCTTCTGTTGTTAATCTGCCTAAAGGATAATAATAGTTTTCATTAATTCCTTAAAGGGGAACTGTGGTTCCAAAAAGTTGAGTTTAAATGAAAGGCCATTTCCTACCTTTAAAACGAGCCATCAAACCACCTCTCTTAACGTGCTCCACAGCCCAAGATATAAAGCATTACTGACCAAAATTTAAGGGGGTGGGAGGTTTGACATATTACATTCCTAAGGCTTCGCTTCACAGTGCCACCGGCGATCACAGCCCAGACTCCTCAGTGTGTGAGGGAGACGGAAGTCAACCTCCTCCTCTCTGCTGTGTGAGTCTGACACGAGAAATTTAAGGGAATCTAACACCAGTCCCTCTCTCCCCTTATGTGAAAAACAGCCTTTTGAGCAGAGTTCTCACTCTGTTCTCACTCTGCCGAAAAGCTGTTTCCAACAGCGTTTTCTGGGGGGGTCTGAGTGGCTCCACAGCACCCTGATGGCGGGGCTAGGCACCCTGGGTGGGTGGGGCTTAGGCACCTGCCAAGTGGGCGGGGCCACATGTGGCCTGTCGAGATGGGCCACAAGGGGACCTCAACTGAGGGAACCATGGTGTGCATGAGTGGGAAGGACCAGGGAGCTGCAAGGGAGAGGAGACACAGGGGCAGATGGACTGACATGGTTTTTTTCAGAGGCATGGTGAATGGCATGGGACCTGGTGGCTGCCTGCTTGCTGCTGCGCATCTCACCCACAAAAATTTAATATCTCACAACCTACAAATAAACATGAAAATAAATTTCAAAAATTCTCATGATAGTCAATTAACTATCATTTGCCTAAAGTATTTTGGACCACAGTTCCCCTTTAAGCTAATCAATACACAGGCATGATAGATGTCTCTTCCAATCTTATTTGCGATCAGTGCAAGGATTGGAAATCAAACATAAGATCCACTCAAATCTCCCCACCCTGAGTCTCCGATCTTTCTCAGATTTCCCCTTGAAACTAAGGGAGAGATTGGGAGTGAACATGGTTGCCACATAACATTTTCTGCAATGTAGATCGGAAAAACCGCAACATGGGATCAGGGGACGTTTTCAGCAGCTATATGCTTTTTGTATATCTCTTATTGGAGCAATGAGTCAGGATTAATGGAGATTGAGCATATTTGGTTAGTTTATTCTGACTTTAGAATTTTACAAAATATAATTTTTTGCAGGCAAAGTGTATTTCTTATATTAAAATGTTTCAGGTTTCTTTATTTATTTCAATATCCCCACAACAGTGAAGTTTGCATCATATGCCCAACATTGAATGGCCCAATATTAAACAATAACATTGTATCTTCAAAGACGATGATTTTCTCTCACTTCACAAATTGAAGTTATTTGTAAAATCTTCTCAACTCCGCTCTCTTTTCTTTTCCTTTAAACCTGATAATACTTTTGGCTTTTCATCATATATCAGGACCCCCCCATAGTAAGAGCCATAACAGGAACCTCAGCTTCCTCCATCCTGGTCTCCATCAAGCTGTCTTCCTCACTGTGTTCCTGTTCCTCGGGTCGTCCCTGTGGATATACCTGCATGTGACGTTAATCACTTGTTGAATCAACATTCTCCATAGCTGTCCTTTCTCTTCCTGGCCATAGACCTATCATGGTTTACATTGCATTACAAAGTAAGCCACCCAAGCCCTGGAGCTTCATGGAGGAAATGGTTGGAGTCAAACTGATCCAATTCGTAGTCTTGACGTACTGTGTGTCTTGCGTGTGTCGCGTGGTTGTTCGTTCTGCGCTCGTGTGCTGCAGCTGTATGACTTGGTTGCCATGTCTTCTCCTCCCTTTCAGGATATGACATTCACACTTACGCCTGGAACAATCATCATTCAGTGCATTAGGGATAGCTATTGCCCTTTTCTCAGTTATTGGTTATATGGGCTTCTGGCAGCTGTTGTTTTGTTTTCAGCATGTTTAGCTCGGACCTTACCGGACAGTTTTAAATGAGCCAGTACATCCTTTCACATTCTGGTCTTGTTTCTGCAGTGTTTTTGATCACATGATCCCGGCCTACTGAGCCACCAAGGAAAAACCTGTGTTGTGGAGATATTTGCCATAATTGACCTCAATTGCTGGACTAATAGGATTGTATATTTATACCCAAATGTTACAAAATCATTTTATTTAGACCCTGAAATTAATTCAAAGTCCTTTTACTGGGAAACAATGCTTGGTGATTAGTACATAGGGCCATATTTATAACCGCGGTATCCCGCTGTATAAAACGAATCGTTGATTTTACGATCCCCATAGAATATCATTGTGGTAGTTAACTACCGCCCGGTCCTCTACAATCGAACGTCGTTTAATAACAAACGTTCGGTCTTAAATTACAATCGTAACATTTAACGCCCGCGATCGAGAAATTAACTCTGCGGTAGTCGCTACAATGTGATACCGGGCGGCTTATAAATATTGCCCTAGTTGCATATTTATATAGTCCTTAATGTATGTTAGAATTATAGATGCATGAATTGGCATCTTTTTATACACTTCATACACATTTGTGTTTATTTTTTTTAATAGACATTATAAATAGAATAAGTTGTAAAAAGAAAAACTCCACCCAATGGAAAAAACAAAGTAATTCAACTCTTTGAGCCAAACTTTTAAAGTACTTACTTAAAACAACAAAGAGAAATTTTCCTCTTTCTCCATCCATGATTTGTTACATTAATTTTTTTTAACCACAGAACAGTATTTGTGGTAGAGCCAAAATATTACTAATTTCACCAGCAAAAGATGAATGGTTAAAGTCTTGGTTTCCTCATTTGAAAGATATTTTTTTTGTTTAAGAATGAATAAGATCTCTGTGATATCAGCATAAAATAAATAAAAAATTGATGAAATATAAAGTAGTTTTCTGTAAATAAGAAATCTAGATTATTCTTAAATATAATGTTTATTCTCTGTTTAATTAAAGGGGGACCCCCCTGTCACCCCTCTTTTGAAAGAAAACTGAGTAGGTGGTAGATAAGCCCCCAAAACCTAGAGATCGTTTAAGTCTCAAACTTTATTCGGCTCCCACCCGAGATAGTATAACTTCAAGCCTCCCTCCCCTCCTCGCTCCAATCCAAAACCGCCGCGTCTGCTGCACTTCCGGGTAAGGGCAGTCAGTGTCGGCCGTGAACTGTGACCTCACGTCCAATCACTGACTCTATTCCCGGACCAGTCTCCACTGCGGCTGCCGGGGGGAACCAGAAAAAGGACAGAGCAGCCACAGTGGAACTTGGAGAAAACCCGGACGGCGGTGGAGCGAGGAGGATGTAAGTATAAATTCTCAGTGTGGGAGCCGAATTTAAAGTTGAGAATTTAACGATGTCTCGGTTTTGGGGCTTATCTACCACATACTCATTTTTTAAACAAAAGAGGGTGGACAAGTCCCTTTAAACAAATACGTTTTTTAATGTAAAGTTGTTATAAGTAGTATAAAAAAAACACACACTAAATACAGAGTGAGTTTAATCGTTTTGCTGTTAGTTTATTCATTAATATTTTTTTTGACAATTTTCGCATTGGTAATTATTGTCAAAATTTTTTGGCACTTGGTACGGTGTTTTTTTTTTCGTGCCATTGCCCAGATTCTATTCGGTTTTATAAAGACCCCGTTTTAAAATGCAGTACATAAAAAGAGAAATTGCCTCCCATAGACTAAACTGTGTTTGTGGGAATTTTGGAAAGTACCAACAAAGCTAAACCAAGCCGTTGTATTCACCTCTATTATAGAATTGTAAAATACACAAACAAGGGTTTTTTCGTTTTTTTTTTTTTAATTTAATATTTGTCCATTTAATTCTACTCAATGAAAAGGCATTCGGTATTTTACTTTTTAATTAACTCTATAACACACAACATCCCTTTAAAGCAGGGTCGAGGACAAATTCCCTTTAGGATGCACTAGCACAAAAATTAACTACTACAATAATCAAACAATAAGTTTTTTGTAGAGCTAAATTGTTTGCACCACATTGCCAATACAAGTGGGCAAGAGGGTGGGGGTATCAGAGTGTTTAATGAGGATCAATGAATCTGCAAGAAATGGAGGACAGCTTTCACTCTAATGGAAACAGGTGCAACTGCAAATGTTCCCACCAAACAGTATTACTATGATTTTCCCTTTCCACTGACAGTGCGGGAATGCAGGGGAAATTTTGTACTCGTTGCCCAATACCTGCATATGACTATAGGGGAAATTATCATTATAGATATCTATGTAAACTAACATAATAACCATATTTTATCAGGGATTAAAATAAACAATATTTATCAATGGGGATTAAATACACAATATTTATCATGGTATTAAATAAACATATTTATCATGGTATTAAATACAATATTTATCATGGGATTAACTACACAATATTTATCATCGGGATTAAATACACAATAATTTATCATGGGGATTAAATAAACATATTTATCATTGGATTAAATAGAATACCTAATATTTTCATGGGTATTAAAAAACCATATTTATCATGGGAATTAAATACACCATTTATCAGGGGGCATTAAATAAACAAATATTTATCATGTGAATTAATACACAATATTTAGTCATGGTATTAAATAAACAATACTTTTATCATGGGTACTAATCTTGTTACAATATCTGGCATTATACTATAGGGATATTATCATTATATTACTACTGCAAACTACATTAAATAAACATCTTTATCATGGGGTTAAATACACAATATTTTCATGGGGGATTAAATACACAATCTTTATCATGGGGATTAAATTAAACATTATTTGATCAAGGAATTAATCATAATATTTTCATGGGTATTACATAAACATATTTACGCTAAAGTCAATGGGCATTAAATACACAATATTTATCATGGGGATTAAATAAACAATATTTATCATTGGAATTAAATACATCACAATCTTTATCTGGGGATTAAATAACAATATTTATCATGGGTACTATCATGGGTACAATATCTGCATTATACTATAGGGGAGATTATCATTATATTACTACTGCAAACTAACATTAAATAAACCATATTTATCATGGGGATTAAATACACAATATTTATCATGGGGATTAATACACAATATTTTATCATGGATTAAATGCCACATCTTTTATCATGGGGATTAAATACACAATATTTAATCTTTGGGGATTAATCACAATCTTTTATCATGGGAATTACACACACAACAATCTTTTCATGGGGATTAATAAACATTTCATGGGATAAAGTACACCTATTTATCATGGGGAGTAACACAATATTTATAAGGAGAATTAAATACACAATATTAATTCATGGGTATTAAATACACAATATTTATCCTGGGAATTAATACAACAATATTTACTGGGGATTAAAATAAACATCCTTTAAAAAGATCTGGGTCCTATCATGGGTACAATATCTCATTATACTATAGGAGATTATCATTATATTAACTAACTAGCAAACTACATTAAATAACATATTTATCATGGGGATTTTAATACACAATATTTATCAGGGGATAAATACAGCAATAGTAATCATGGGGCTTAAAATTACACATATTTTATATCAATGGTGGATTAAATACACATATTTTCATTGGGGATTAATACACAATATTTTATCATGGGAAATTAACCACACAATATTTATCCATGGGTATTAAATACACAATATTTATCACATGGGGATTAAATAAACATTATCATGGGGATTAAATACACATATTTATCATGTGGAGATTAATACACAATATTTTATAATGGATTAAATACACATATTATTCGGTATTAAATCCACAATATTTATCCTGGGGATTAAATACGACAAATATTTATCATTGGGGATTAATACATAATATTTATGTCGGCTGGTCTTACATACACAATATTTATCCATGGGGATTAAATAAACATATTGTATCATGGGATGAAATAAAACATTTTATCATGGTATAAATAAACAATATTTATCATGGGGATTAAATCCACAATATGTTCATGGGGATTAAATACACAATATTTATCATGGTATTAATAAACAATATTATCATGGGGACTAAATAACAATATTCTCATGGGGGATTAATAAACTATATTTATCATGGTGATTAACTAAAATATTATATTTTCCACAAAATGGGTTTAAAAATACATACAGGGTTTAACCAATAAAAGTTTCTTATTATAATTTAAAATGGTGCTAATTTTTTTGCCCCAACCAATCAGATCTTCTTTACATTTGAAGCGTACATCCTGATTGACCAGAGTCTGCACTTTTGTTCTGTCTGGCTACCGAAACAGACGTCTATACCATTTTTTTGCCGCTGTTTCTAGCTGTCTCGGGCCACTGTAACGGGGGTCTATTTATTAATATAACTACAAGAATATGTATAGTAAATAGTTCTGTTTAGGTAGGTTAGTATATACAGTTTTGGTTGAGTATATATGCTATATAGTTCTGTTGAGTATGGTATAGTTATACAGTTTTGGTTGATATGAAAAGTATACACATTTTTCTGGTTTAGTATGTATAGTATACACAGTTTTCTGATTAAATATGTTTAGTATATAGTTCTGGTTGGGTAATGTATAGTATACGTTCTGGTTGAGTATGTATATAGATCCATTTCTGGTATTATGAACATATACACAGCTCTGTTGAGTATGTAAAATACATACAGTTTTGGTTGAGTATGTGGTAGTAAATAGTTTTTCTGCTTGAGTATGTATATTATATACAGTTTGGTTGAGTATGTATAGTATATAGTTCTGGTTATGTATGTATAGTAATATAATGAGTTCTGGTTGAGTATGTATAGTATATAGTTTCTCGTGAGTATTATAGTATTACAGTTCTGGTTGAGTATGAAAAGTATACATACAGTTTGCTGGTTGAAGTATGTATAGTATACAACAGTTTCTTGATTAAATATGTTTAGTCTATTAGTTCTGGTTGAGTATTATAAGTAATATACATTTTGGTTTGAGTAGGTATGGTATATAGTTCTGGTTGAGTATGTATAGTATAACAGTTCTGGTTGAGTATCTCATAGTATATAGTTCTCGGAGTAGGTATAGTATATACAGTTCTTGTTGAGGCACGAAAGTATACACACAGTTTCTGGTTGAGTATGTATATATATACAGTTTTGGTTGATATGTATGTCATATAGTTCTGGTTGAGTATTTATATATATACAGTTTTGGTTGAGTATGTATAGTATATAGTTCTGGTTGAGTATGTGAATAGTATATAATTTGCTTGCTGTAGTATGTATATAGTAAACAGTTCTGGTTGAGTATGAAAAGTCTACACAGTTCTGGTTGGAGTATGTTGTATACACGTTCTGGTTGAATATGTTTAGTATATAGTTCTGGTTTAGTAGGGAATAGTATACAGTTCTGGTTGAGTCCTGTATATTTAATACATTTTCTTGTTGAGTTTGTGTAGTATATGTGGTTTTGTTTGAGTATGTATAGGTATATAGTTCTGGTTGAGTATGTCTAGTATATCCATTTCGGTTGAGTCTGAAAGTATACAAATTTTCTGGTTGTGGTGAGTATGTATAGTATATAATCTGGTTTGAATTATAGTATATCTTTCTGGTGTGAGTAGATATTATAGTATAGTTCTCATTGAGTATGGTATAATTATATACAATTCTGGTGAGTTGCATAGTCTAATACATGTTTCCCTGGTTGAGTCTATATAGTTATACATTTCTGGTTGAGTATGGTATAGTATATATTTTGGTTGAGTATGTATACTAGATACGTTCTTGTGAGAATGTATATATATAAATTCCGGTTGAGTATGTATCTAATATTTCGGGTTAAGTTTGTATAGTCTATACAGTTCTGGTTTGAGTTGTTTAGTATATAGTTTGGTTGAGTATGTATAGTATATTAGTTTTGGTTGAGTATGTAAGTTATACAGTTCTGGTTGAGTATGTTTAGTATATAAGTTTTGGTTTGAGTATGTAATATAGTAAAGTTTTGGTTGAGTATGTATAGTTACAAATATATTTTTGGTTGAAAAAAAGTATGTATAGTAATATAGTTTTGGTTTGATTATGTATAGTATATAACAGTTTCTGGTTGAGTAATGTATAGTATATAGTTTGGTTGAGTTATGTATATATATAGTTTTGGTTGAAGTATGTATAGTATATAGTTTTGGTTGAGTATGTTAGTCTCATAGTTTTGGTTGAGTATGTATCGTATATAGGTTGTGTTTGGGTTGGTATGTCTATTATATCTTTTATGGTTGATTTAATGTTATAGTATATACAGTTCTGGTTGAGTATGTATAACGTTAGTAGTTTTGGTTGAGTATGGTATAGTATCTAGTTTTGGTTGAGTATGTATACGTCTCTCGTTTTGTTGCGTCCTGTTCTCGTCTCCCGTTTGGTTGCCGTCGTCTAGTCCCTCTCGTTTTGGTTGCGTCTGTCTCAGTCTCATCGTTTTGGTGCGTCTGTTCGATCTCTCGTTTTGGTTGCGTATGTCTCTCTCTCCCGTTCTGGTTGCGTCTGTCTCGTCTCTAGTTTTGGTTGCTCTGTTCTCGTCTTCTTTCGTTTTTTGGTGCGTTTGTCCGTCTCTCTTTTGGGTTGCTTCTGTCTCTCTCTCGTTTTGGTGGCGCTGATCGTCTATCTCGTTTTGGTTGCGTCTGTCTCAGTCCCTCGTATTTGGTTGCGTCTGTTCTCTTCGATAGTTTTTGTTGAGTATGTATAGTATATTACAGTTCTGGTTGGAGTATTGTATAGTAATATAGTTTTGGTTGAGTATGTATAGTAATATAGTTTGGTTTGGAAGTATGTATAGTATATCGTTTTTTGGTTAGTATGTATAGTAATTAGGTTTTGGTGAGTATGTATAGTATATCAGTTCTGGTTGAGTATGTATATATATAAGTCTGTTTTGCGTTGAGTTATATTCGGTTGATCAGAGTATATAGTTTGGTGGAGTATGTTATAGTATTACGTTTGTTGATTATGTATAGTATAAGTTTCTGGTTGAGTATATGTCATTAGTTGTATATATATATAGTTCTGGTTGAGTATGTTAATAGATATAGTCTTGGTTGAGTATTGTATAGTATATACAGTTCTGGTTGAGTAGATAGTATATAGTTCTGGTTGAGTATGCATAGTTATATTAGTTCTGGTTGAGTATGTATAGTTATTAGTTCTGGTTGAGATATTTAGTATATACAATTCTGTATCAGAACTTTTATTGACTGTTCAAGTGAATTGTTGTGACTAAGTTTCAAGTCTATAGTAGTCCAGATAACTACATGTGAACAGATCATTCATGGGATGAGGAAATATAAAATAAACATTTTTTTATTTGTTCAGTAAG
Organism: Hymenochirus boettgeri; assembly: GCA_019447015.1. NCBI lineage: Eukaryota > Metazoa > Chordata > Amphibia > Anura > Pipidae > Hymenochirus > Hymenochirus boettgeri. The sequence goes on along the minus strand of JAACNH010000149.1, from coordinate 190,911 downwards.
ACACAAAAATAATATGACAGATCCCAGGTGTCTGAGTCCTATATTTCCTCTCTCTGGTCTCTATATAATGATGGTGGATTCTCCAGTTCTGTGTCTATATTCATATAATGTACAGAGCCCTGTCTCGGTCTCTATAAATGATGTTGGATTATCCCGTTTGCCTGTGTGTTATAGTCATATAGTTTACGATCCTGTCTCTGGTCTCTATAAATGATGGTTGTGGATATCCCAGTTCCTGTGTCTATATTCAGTATAATGTACAGATCCTGTCTCTGGTCTCTATATAATGATGGTTGGATTATCCAGTTCCTGTGTCTAATTTCAAGTATAATGTACAGATCCTCTCTCTGGTCTCTCTATATAATGACGGTTGGATTATCCATTTCCTGTGTCTATATTCAGTATAATGTACAGATCCTGTCTCTGGTCTCTATATAATGACGGTGTGGATTATCCAGTTCCTGGTGTCTATATTCAGTATGAATGTACAATCCTGTTCTCTGGTCTCTATAATAATGATGGTTGGATTATCCAGTTCCCTGTGTCTATATTCAGTATAATGTACAGATCCTCTCTCTGGTCTCTATATAATGATGGTGTATTATCCAGTTCCTGTGTCTATTTCAGTATATGTACCAGATCCTCTCTCTGGTCTCTATATAATGATGAGGTTGGATTATCCAGTTCCTGTGTCTATATTCTATAATGTACAGATCCTGTCTCTGGTCTCTATATATGATGGTTGAATTATCCGTGTCCTGTGTCTATATTCAGTACATAAGTAACAGATCCTGTCTCTGGTCTCTATATAATGATGGTTGGATTATCCAGTTCGCCTGTGTCTATATTCAGTATCAGTGTACAGATCCTGTCTCTGGTCTCTTATAATGACGGTTTTGTATCCAGTTTCTTGTGTCTATATCAGTATAATGTACAGATCCTGTCTCTGGTCTCTAATATAAGATAGGTGTGGATATCCAGTTCCTTGTCTATATTCAGTGTATTTACAGATCCTGTCCTCTGGTCATATAATGACGGTTTGGATTATCCAGTTCCTGTGTCTATATTCAGTAGTAATGTACAGATCCTGTGCTCTGTTCTCTATAATGATGGTTGGATTATCCAGTTCCTGTGTCTATATTCATTGTAATGTACAGATCCTTCTCTGGTCTCTATTAATATGATGGTTGGATTATCCAGTTCCTGCTGTCTATATTCAGTATATGTACAGATCCTGTCTCTGGTCTCTATATATGATGGTTGGATATCCAGTTCCTGTGTCTATATTCCGTATAATGTACAGATCCTGTCTCTGGTCTCTATATAATGATGGTTGGATTATCCAGTTCCTGTGTCTATATTCAGTATAAATGTACACATCCTGTCTCTGGTCTCCTCTATATGATGGTTGGATCATCCAGTTCCTGTTCTATATTCAGTAAATGACAGATCCTGTCTCTGGTCTCTAGTATAATGATGGTTGGATTATCCAGTTCCTGTGGTCTATATTCAGTATAATGTACAGATCCTCTCTTGGTCTCTATATAATGAATGGTTTGGATTATCCATTTCCTGTGTCTATATTCAGTATAATGTTACAGATCCTGTCTCTGGTCTCTGATATAATGATGGTTGGATTATCCAGTTCCTGTGTCTATATTCACTTAATGTACAGATCCTGTCCTCTGCCTATAAATATGTTGTGATTTATCCAGTCCTGTGTCTATATTTCAGTATAATGTACAGATCCTGTCCTCTGGTCTCTATATAATGATTTGGATTATCCAGTTCCTGTGTCTATATTCAGTAAATAATGTACAGATCCTGTCCTCTGGTCTCTATATAATGATGGTTGGATTATCCGTGTCCTGTGTCTAATATTCAGTATAATGTACAGATCCTCTCTCCTGTGTCTCGTATATAATGATCGGGTTGGATTATCCAGTTCCTGTGTCTATATCGTATAATGTCAGATCCTGTCTCTGGTGTCTCTATTAATGATGGTTGGATTATCCAGTTCTGTGTCTAAATAGTTAAATGTACAGATCCTGTCTCTGGTCTCTATATATGATGGTTGGATTATCCGTTCCTCTGTGTTATATTCAGTATAATGTACAGATCCTCTCGCTGTGCTCTATATATGATGGGTTGGATTATCCAGTTCCTGTGTCTATATTCAGTATAATGTACAGATCCTCTCTCTGTGTCTCTATATAATGATGGGTGGATTATCCATTTCCGTGTGTCTATATTCAGTATAATGTACAGATCCTCCTCCTCTTGGCTCTATATAATTATGGTTGGATATCAGCAGTTCCTGTGTCTATTATTCAGTATAATGTACGATCCTGTCTCTGGCTCTATATAATGATGGTTGGATTATCCAGTTCCTGTGTCTATATTCAGTAATATGACAGATCCTCTCCCTCTCTCTGGTCTCTATATAATGATGGTTGGATTATCCAGTTCCTGTGTCTATATTCAGTGTAATGTACAGATCCTGTCTCTGGTCTCTATATAATGACGGTTGGATTATCCAGTTCCTGTGTCTATATTCAGTATAATGTACAGATCCTGTCTCTGGTCTCTATATAATGATGGTTGGATTATCCAGTTCCTGTGTCTATATTCAGTATAATGTATACAGATCCGTCTCGGTCTCTATATAATGACGGTTGGATTATCCAGTTCCTGTGTCTATATCAGTATAATGTACAATCCTGTCTCTGGTCTTCTATATAATGATGGTTGGATTATCCGTTTCCTGTGTCTATATTCAGTAGTAAATGTAAGATCCTGTCTCTGGTCTCTATATAATGACGGTTGGGATTATCCAGTTCCTGTGTCTGATATTCAGTATATGTACAGTCCTGTCTCTGGTCTTATATGATGGTTGATTACCATTTCTGTGTCATATTCGTATATGTACATCCTCCTTGGTCTCTATATAATGACGGTTGGATATCCATTCCTGTGTCTATATTCAGTGTAATGTAAGATCCTGTCTCTCTGGTCTCTATATAATGACGGTTGGATTATCCATTTCCTGTGTCTATATTCAGTAAATGTACAGATCCTGTCTCTGGTCTCTATATAATGACGGTTGGATTATCCAGTCCTGTGTCTATATTCAGTATAATGTACAATCCTGTCTCTGGTCTCTATAATGACTGGTGGATTATCCATTCCTTACACTGTAACTTGGTCTTGACACTTCAAACCTCTTTCATGTGACAGAATGGGGCTCTGCACCATTTGGCTCTTTCTAGCCACCGATGGTCGAACTTCCTGAAGTTCATTTGTTTTCAAACTGAAGAGCTCATTAAAATTTCAAAAGTTCGGTAGTTCAAAAACAAGCCATTAAAGTCATGGGGAGAAATAGTTCAAAATGTTTGGATAAATAAAGGGTCTGGACCCTTTTGGCTCTGTTCTGCCACCGGCACGGGGTTTGCACCCTTTTGGCTCAGAATGGGGGTCTGGACAATTTTTTGGCTCTGAGATCATGACCCTTTGGCTCTGATCTGTCGGCTGGAATGGGGGTTTGGACTTTGGTTTTGTTCTGGCTACGAAACAAGGGTTGGACCCTTTTTGCTCTGTTCTGGCCACTGGAACGGGGGTCTTGACATTCTGGCTCTGTTCTATGTGCCAGAACTAGTATAATATGTAATTGAGGTTGAATAAAGACATCAAGTCCAACTATTCACCCTATTTTTTTTTTATACCCTACCTAACAGTTGATCCAGAGGAAGGTAAAAAAAAAACAGCTAAAAAAAAAAAAGGGGGGGGGGGATTCCTCCTGACTCCAAACGCATCGGAAAAGTATCCCTGGATCAACCAATCAATATATTAATACCAGTAATTCCCAATATTATATAGTATCCCTGTACCAACCAGAACTACAGTATATGGTATAATACCAGTAATTCTCAAATTATATAGTATCCCCGTACCAACCAGAACTACATTATGGTATTAATACCAGTAATTCTCATATTATATAGTATCCCTGTACCAACCAGAACTATAGTATATGTATTAATACCAGTAATTCTCAATATTATATAGTATCTCCGTACCAACCGAACTACAGTATATGTATTAATACCAGTAATCTCATATTATATAGTATCCCTGTACCAACCAGAACTCATTATATGTATTATACCAGTAATTCTCAATATTATATAGTATCTCCGTCCCAACCAAAACTACAGTATATGTATTAATACCAGTAATTCTCAATATTATATAGTATCCCTGTACCAACCGAACTACAGTATATGTTTAATACCAGTAATTCTCAATATATATATTATCCCTGTACCAACCAGAACTACAGTATATGTGTTAAACCAATAATTATCAATATTTTATAGTATTCCTGTACCAACCAGAACTACAGTATATGTAATTAATACCAGTAATTCTCAATATTATCTAGTATCTCCGTGCCAACCAGAACCTACGTATATGTATTAATACCAGTAATTCTCAATATTATATAGTTCCTGTACCAACCAGAACTACAGTATATGTATTAATACCAGTAATTCTCAATATAATAGTTCCCTGTACCACCAAAACTACGTACTGTATTAATACCAATAATTATCAATATTTTATAGTATTCCTGTCCCAACCAGAACTACAGTATCAGTATAATACCAGTAATTCTCAATATTTTTTGTTTTAGAAACTTATCCGGCCTTTTTTAAAGCTTTTCAATGAACTTGCCATTACCACAATCTGCTGAAGACAGTTCCACAATTTCACTGTTCTCACTGTAAAGAACCTTTCCTAACCTGAGATGAAACTTCTTTCTTTTCTTCCAACCTTAAAGGATGTCCACGAGTCCCTCTGATATGACCAATTAGTGAACAATGCACCAGAGAGTTCATTGTAAGGCCCATTAATTTGTATAAGGTTATTATATCCCCCACGCAAACGTCGCTTCTCCAATGTAAACAGCCCTAACTTGTCTAATCTGCCTGCATATTCAAGCCCCTCTTCCCTTATTAATTTAGTTGCCCTTCTCTGAACTGCTTCCATTTCCAGATGTCCCTTCTGTATATGGGATTCCAAAACTGCACCACATATTCCAAATGAGGCCTTACCAGTGCCTGTAAAGAGGGAGAATAATATTTTTCTCTCTTGTATCTATTCCCTCTTTATACAGACGGTATCTTCAGCTCTAGCGTTGCTACCTGCATTGTTTGCTACAGCTAAGTCTGTTATCTACCAGAACCCCAATGTTTTTCCATTACAGATGCACTTAACACAGAGTTATTTATGGTTTAGGGGGCACAGATTATTAAATCCAAATGCATCACCTTACATTTATCAACATTATCTCATCTGCCATTCTTCTGCCCATTTTGATAATCATCTAGGTCTGCTTGTAGCACTTGCCATCATTGGAAGTTTCCAAGCTCTGCATAGATTAGTGTCATCAGCAAACACAGAGACCTTGCTCTCATGCCCCTTCTAAGTCATTTTAACAGATTAAACAAGAGCGGCCCCAGTACAGAACCCTGAGGCACTCTGCTTAGAACTTTATCCCACATAGATGTAGCTCCATTAACCTCACTCTCTGTTTGCGATCCAATAACCAGTTCTCTATCATTAACAGATGTTTTTCTTCCAAGCCAACGTCCTCAGTTTATCTTAGTCGCACAGACGGGTGTCTGCACCATTTTTTGCTCTTTTCTACCAAGGGAACAGGGGTATGGACGCTTTTGGCTTAGTTCCAAGTGCCAGAATCAGGGTCTGGACACTTTTTTTTTGGCTAAGCTCTAGCCACAAAACAGGGGTTTGGACATTTGGCTTAGTTCTGGCTGCCAGAACAAAGTTGCACTGCACCTTTTTTACTCTGTTCTGCTTACCAAGAACTGGGATCTTTGACCCTTTTGGCTCTGTTCTGGACACAGGGAACAGGGTCTGCACCTCTGAGTCTGATTTTGTTGCTGGAATGGGGCTCTGCCCCCTTTATTGCTCTTTTCTTGCCCCCAGACAGGGTCTGGTCCCTTCTTGCTCTTTTCTGGCCACTGAAACAGGGGTCTCACCCTTTTGGCTCTTTTCTTGCTTCTGGAACGGGGGTCTGGATACTTCTGCTGGGTCTGAATACTTCTCCTGTTTTGTACATTATCCTGACCTGCCTTGTACATAGATTCTACTAGATCCTGTTTCCGGTCTGGTGCCCCTGCTTCCGTTCCCGCTTCTCCTGCTGAGTCCTTTCCTTTTAGATCTTCTTGGACCTGTTGCTTTTCCAAGGTGGTATCCATTCATCCAAGACTGTTCCAGTTTCTGTTGTGCCTCCAGACCTCCTCTGTGGACTCTTACCCTCGCTGGTCCCGATTTTGCCTGAGACAGTAAAGGTACCTTACATCTGGGACCTTCTATCTCTGTTCTAAGTGCCAGAACCTGATACTGCACCTTTTGGATCTTTTCTGGCTCGGAAAGGGGGTCAGGACCCTTTTGATTCTGCTTTGGTCCAATACCGGGGGTCTGCACTATATTGGCTCAGTTCTAAGCTTGGGAACATTGTCTGGGCCTGTCTAGCTCTGTTTTGGCCAACAGAAGGGGGATCTGCACCGACTTTTTTGCTCAGTTCTAAGTACTGGAATGGGAGACTGCACCCTTTTTTGGCTCTCTTCTGCTGCGGAAAGTGGGTCGGACCCTTTTGGCTTTTTTCTGGTCACTGAAACGGGGCTCTAGATCCTTTTAGCTCTTTTCTGGCAACAGGAACTGGGACAAATGACTGTCAGTCATGGCAATAGTGGCCGCAGCCACTGGTTGTGCAGTCCCACAGGAAACCCACAATCTCCATGATTTACCAACATTCCCGACCACCCATTCATCCGTACAGATGAAGCTTGGTCACCCCACACACACTATGAGATTTTTTGCTCACCCGACCGACCGATACAAGTCACTCGGGCGGCTGGCCGAAAATATCTTATGAATGTGTACCTAGACATGGTCTAGGCAAAGAAAAAAAAATGTACTGCAATATGTAATTTATGGTCAGAGTTTGTGTATAAGTTAACTTGGCTACTCACTGTCCATTGATTTACCAGCACATCTACATTCAAAATAGGTGTTGCTCTACCTTAGCCAATACAACTTATTATGGCAGAAAACGCTTGTTTGAGTACGTATAGTATATACATTTCTGTTGAGTACGAAAAGTGTACACGGTTCTGGTTGAGTATGTATACAATTTTTTTTAGTATGTATATATTTAGTTCTGGTTGAGTATCTATAGTATATACAGTTTTTGGTAGAGTATGTATAGTTATACATTTCTGGTTGAGTATGAAAAGTATACACGGTTCTGGTTGAGTATGTATACATTTTTTTTAGTATGTATAGTATTTAGTTCTGGTTGAGTATCTATAGCATTTACAGTTCTGGTTGAATATGAAAAGTATACACAGTTCTGGTGAGTATTAAAGTATACACAGTTTGGTTGAGTATGTATAGTATTTAGTTCTGTTTGGGTATGTATAGTATGTATAGTTTTGGTTGAGTATGTGAAGTATATATAGTTTTGGTTGAGTATGTATAGTATATACATTTCTGGTTGAGTACGAAAAGTGTACACGGTTCTGGTTGAGTATGTATACAATTTTTTTTAGTATGTATAGTATTTAGTTCTGGTTGAGTATCTATAGTATTTACAGTTTTGGTAGAGTATGTATAGTATATACATTTCTGGTTGAGTATGAAAAGTATACACGGTTCTGGTTGAGTATGTATACAATTTTTTTAGTATGTATAGTATTAGTTCTGGTTGAGTATCTATAAGCATTTACAGTTCTGGTGAATATGAAAAGTATACACGTTCTTGTTGGTTTAAGTATACACAGTTTTGGTTGTATGTATAGTATTTATTCTGTTTGTTGGGTATGTATAGTTTGTATGTTGGTTGATTGTGGTTTATGTTTTGGTTGAGTATGTATTTTCATTTCTGTTTGAGTACGAAAAGTGTACACGGTTCTGGTTGAGTATGTATACAATTTTTTTTATTATGTATAGTCTTTAGTTCTGGTTGAGTTCTATACTATTTACAGTTTTTGGTAGAGTATGTATAGTATATACATTTCTTGTTGAGTATGAAAAGTGTACACGGTCCTGGTTGAGTATGTATACAATTTTTTTTAGCATGTATAGTATTTAGTTCTGGTTGAGTATATATAGTATTTACAGTTTTGGTAGAGTATGTATAGTATATACATTTCTGGTTGAGTATGTAAAGTATACACAGTTTTTCGTTGAGATGTATAGTATTTAGTCTGGTTGAGTATGTATAGTATGTATAGTTTTGGTTGAGTATGTGAAGTTTATAAGTTTGTTGAGTATGCATATTATATACATTTCTGGTTGAGTACAAAGTGTACACGTTCGGTTGAGCATGTATACATTTTTTTAGTATGTATAGTATTTAGTTCTGGTTGAGTTATCTATAGTATTTACAGTTTTGGTAGATAATGTATAATATACATTTCTGGTTGAGTACGGAAAGTGTACACGGTTTCGGGTTGAGTATGTATACAATTTTTTTAGTATGTATAGTATTTAGTTCTGGTTGAGTTCTATAGTATTTACAGTTTTGTAGGGTATGTATAGTATATACATTTCTGGTGAGTATGAAAAGTACACACGGTTCTGGTTGTATGTATACAATTTTTTTAGTATGTTATATTATATAGTTCTGGTTGATATGAAAAGTTACACAGTTCTGGTTGAGTATGAAAAGTATACCATTCTGGTTGAATGTAAAGTATACATAGTTTTTGTTAAATATGTATAGTATTTAGTTCTGGTTGAGTATGTATAGTATTTACAGTTCTGGCTTGTATGTAAAGTATACCACGTTTTGGTTGAGTATGTATAGTATTTAGCTCTGGTTGAGTATTATAGTATATACAGTTCTTGTTAGTAGGTATAGTATATATTTACAGAGTATATTGGTACAGAGTTACCAGCTATAATGAATTATATAGGAAATCAATGTTATGTCAAGAATAAAGAATATTCGACGGATTACTCTCAACCGAATTCAAACTGTTTTGTTATGCTTCCCTCGGGAGACGCTTCCGAAATATTCTATGTAAAACCGAATGTTTAGGCAAAGCTTTTATCCATCGGCTACAATATTTTAAATGCTGTTCCCTGTAACAAGACTGTTTTATAACCTTATCTGAACTTATTTATTAAATTTCACTGTAATTTTTTTAATGTGTTCAGTGACAATAAATTATTCTAATCATAGTTCTGGTTGTGTATGTATAGTATATAGTTCTGGTTGCATATGTATAGTATATAGTTCTGGTTGCGTATGTATAGTATATTCATGTTTGGTTGAATATAAAAGGAACACGTTTTGGTTAAATATGTGAAGTATACACAGTTTTGGTTGTGCTTGTATAGGATATAGTTTTAGTGAGTAAGTATAGTAAATAGTTCTGGTTGAGTATGAAAAGTAAATACAGTTCTGGTTGAGTATGATAAGTATACACAGTACTGGTTGGTATGTGATGTATATACGTTTTGGTTGAGTATTAAGTATATCATTTCTGGTGAGTATGAAATTATACACGGTTCTGGTTGAGTATGTGAAGTATATACAGTTTTGGTTGAGTATGTATAGTAAATAGTTCTGGTTGAGTATTGTATAGTATATACAGTTTTTGGTTGAGTATGTATTTTTATACAGTTCTGGTTGAGTTGGTATAGTATGTAGTTCTGGTTGAGTATGTATAGTATATACATTACTGGTTGAGTAAGTGAAGTATTACAGTTTTAGTTGAGTATGTTTTAGTAAATAGTTTTCTGGTTGAGTATGTATAGTATATACAGTTCTGGTTGAGTCATATGGCATATAGTTCTGATTGAGTATGTATAAACAGTTCTGGTTAAGTATGAAAAAACACAGTTTCTGTTGAATATGTGAATATATAGTTCTGGTTGAGTATGTTTAGTATATACTTTCTGCTGGCTAGTATGTATAGTATATATAGTTTGGTTGTTGAGTATGTATAGTATATACTTTCTTGCTGAGTATGTATAGTATATACATTCTGGTTAAGTTTGAAAGTTTATATGCAGTTCTTGTTAAGTATGTGCAAGTTTATTCAGTTTGGGTAGATTAGCATAGTATATAGTTTTGGTTGAGTATGTATAGTATATACATTTCTTGTTAACTTTGAAAGGTATCTGCAGGTCTTGTTAGTATGTGAAGTATATTCAGTTTTGGTTATATGTTTAGTATATAGTTTGGTTGAGTATGTATAGTGTATAACAGTTTTCTGGTTGATTTATGTGTAGTTTATAGTTTCTGTTGATTTGCATAGTATATAGTTCTGGTTGAGTATGTATAGTATATACAGTTCTGGTTGATTATGATAGTATATAGTTCTGGTTGAGTATGTATAGTATATACAGTTCTGGTTGATTATGCATAGTATATAGTTCTGGTTGAGTATGTATAGTATATACAGTTCTGGTTGATTATGCATAGTATATAGTTCTGGTTGAGTATGCATAGTATATGATTCTGGTTGAGTATGTATAGTATATAGTTCTGGTTGAGTATGTATAGTATATACAGTTCTGGTTGATTATGCTTAGTTTATAGTTCTGGTTGATTATGCATAGTATATAGTTCTGGTTGAGTATGTATAGTATATACAGTTCTGGTTTATATGATAGTATATAGTTCTGGTTGAGTATGTATAGTATATACAGTTCTGGTTTGATTATGCATAGTATATAGTTCTGGTTGAGTATGTATAGTAATATACAGTTCTGGTTTATATGCATAGTAATAATGTTTCTGGTTGAGTATGCATAGTATATAGTTCTGGTTGAGTATTATAGTATATAGTTTCTGGTTGAGTATGTATAGTATATCCAGTTCTGGTTGATTAATGCGTATGTTATAGTTCTGGTTGATTATGCGGGGGAGAGAGGGGAGAGACGAGGGAGGAAAGGGAGGGAAGGGGGGGAGAAAAAAAGGGAGGAAGAGATAACGGAATAACGAAAGGGGGAGGGGGGGGAGGGGGAGGGAGAAAGAGGGGAGAAAAATGGGGAGAAAAAGAAGAGGAGAGAGGTAAGGAGCAACAAGAAGGAGGGAAGGAGGGGTGGTTTTGTGGTAGAGGGGTTTAATAGAGTGAGATGAAGAGAGGATGAGTGGGTGGATTGGTAGCTGAAAAGGAAAGCATATAGGTATTTGCTTTTTAATGAAATAATATAACACAAAGCCCATTTAAATGTCAAGTGGGTAAGCAATAAAGGGAAGGAGAATGAAAGTACCAAAGGGGATGTGTAGGCTATTGTGCCCATTTGCAATACCAATGCAAGGTTGGGGTATCAAGGTTTAATTAGCAATAAGTCTTCAAGGATTGAACAGCTTTCACTGCTGAGAACGGTGCAACTGCAAATGTTCCCACCACACAGTTAGCTTATGTCCCTTTTTGTCCCCTGCAGTGCGGTGAAATGCAGGGAATTTTACTCGTTGCACACCTACCTTGCATTATTATGGTGAAATTATCATTATATATCTATTACTAACCTTGGCTAAACCATAGTTTATCAGGGGGATTTAACATCCAACAATATTTATCATGGGGGGGATTGAATACCATATGTAGCTGGTAATTGGAAACATAATACAAGAGTGTTATCATGGGTCATTAAGATAAACACATAGTTATATGAATTAAATACAGACCATAATTGTATACAATCGGGATAATTCACATTTAAATTTCTCATGGTGGATATTGAACTAAAATCATGATTTATCCATCATGGGTAGGTGGTAACGTATACTATAAGGTAGAAAGTCTGTAGTCAATGGGCGTAAGCTTAAAGTCCACCATAGCAATTTCTCATTGAGGTCGGTACATAGCCACAAGATATAAGTCAACACTATAAAGTTGAGGAGTTAACTAACCGGCATATTGGGGTTATCACGCTGCGTGTAAATTAAGTACACCAGCGTAATTATGATGCGATGGGGGGGGGAAGGATTAAAATACCCACGTATTTAAATGCCGGGTATGGGGGTACGGATACTCACCTGGGAAAATGCACAAAAATATATGCTGCGGATTATAGACGAATGGGGAATTATCATTATATTGGACTACTGCAAAAGCACTAACCATTGAACTAGCACACCATAATTTATCGATTGGGATATCCATCACACTATTTCATCCTAGGGTGAGTTAAATCACAATCTTTAGTACGGGTGGATGATTAAAATAAAGCCTTTTTCAGGCCAAAGGAAAATAAGCTACAAAATAATAGTATTATCCGTGCGTATGAAATAAACCTATTTATACATGGGGAATTAAATGCCCCAATTGTTATATCATGGTGTGTAGCGTAAAAACAATATATTGTATCGATGGGGGGAAGGGGTGACTTAGCGTCCACAATATGGTATGCATTGGGGATTCAATAAACAATAATTTAATACATGGTACGTCCGTCATGGGTAACAATATCTGCATTATCCTATAGGGAGATATCCTTATCATGTACTACTACAAGAGGGGGAGGAAAAAATTGGGGAAAGGGGAACTACTGCAAACTAAACATTAACTCAACCATATTGTAATCATGGGGATTAAATTAACACAATATTGAATTCATGGTGCTTAAGACCTACACAATAAGGTTTATCGCCTAGTGGATGTAAACTACACAGATATTATCCTGGGGATTAACATGACAACAAGTTTGTAGCATTGTGGATTAATAGCAAGCAAAATTTAGCAGGGAATTAAACACACAATATTAGTTATTCGATGTGTGATGTATCATAAAGCGATTATCATGTGGGATTAATGACCCAATAATCTTATCTCCACTGGGTGGATGCTAAATACACAATAGTAAATCGTAATGTGAAATTAATACACATAATAGTCGAGTTGCATGGGGTCATTAAATGCCAATAATTTATCCTTGGGAATAATAAATACACATTTGAGTAATCATGGGGAGTTAACTGAAACAATAATATTAGTCATGGGGTACTCATCATAGGTACAGAATATCGCATATTACGATGAGGGGAGATTACATTGATATTACTAAAAACTGGGGAAAGGGGGTGCAAGGGGAGGCAAAGACTGAAGCATTACAAAATAGGACCATAAGTTGGATCCAGGGATTTAAGTACACAATATTTATCTGGTTATTAGATCCAATATTTATCATGGGGATTAAATCCAATAACACAATAAATTATAATCATGGGGATTAAATACACAAAAATGGCTGGGTTAAGAGTCATTGAGTTATTAAATTTAACAGCCATGGGGGGATTTAGCATGGGAATTTAAACACATTAGCCAATATTTAAGGGAGGAGGGTCAGTGAAGGTTTATTCCCTACCACACATAAGTTTCTCAGGTGTGGAGTTAAATACCAAAACAGGCGATATCATTGGTTGATTATCAGTCACAATATGTTATCATGGGGATTGGAAATACACCGATATGTTATAGGGAGGGGGGAAGGAAGAGAGATAATAGAGAATTAATAACAATATTATTCAATGATGGTATTGGTAAATAGGCGGGCAAATTTGTATCCTGTGATTACAAGTACACGAGGATAATTTAAGAGTTCCATTGAGGATAATCAAAATCGCATATAACTTTATCATAGGAGCTTACTATACAGCAATAATAATATCATAGGGAGGGAAAGGGGGATTCAAGTCAAAAAGAACAAGGTATTTATCATGGATTGGGGGGAAGGAGGGGGGGGGGGGGGAAGAAGGGATAGAACTATATTTATCATGGTTGGGTATTGGGGGGGGGGGTTAAATAACAATATATTATCATGAGGGGGGGGATTAAATACCCATATTTATCGATGTGGGGATTAGGAATACAACAGTATGGTATCATGGGTATTAAATAAACGATATAAAAATGCAGTGGTATAGCTAGGAATAAGAGGCAATATTAGTCAATGGAATGTGAATTCGAATAAACTAGTATGTGGTGTATCAGTGGGGTGGATGTGACAGATAAAACGGGGAATCATTGATCATTGTGGTATTACACCTAGGCATGAGGCATGGGTTAATAGCCGTCAAATTTCTTGATAAGTTTGAATGTAGTTGTCTAATTTGTTGCCCGCAAGACCAGATCGGAGATTCGTTCTCTTTGAACCAATTGAAAGTTTGAAAGCTAACATCTTATTGAACAGAGTCTTGCACCCTGGTTGTGTTCTGTTCTGGCTACAGGGCACCCGGCGTCTAAAGGAACCATTTTTGTGCGCTGTTGGCTGGCTCCTGTAACGGGGGATGCTATCATTATGTAATCTAAAATAACAGAAGAGGAGTATGTATAGTAAATTTTCTGTAAAATGTAGGATGTAGTATTAGAGTACAAGTTGTTGGGAAATTGGGAGTATATGATGGTATAAAGAAAGTAGGTTGCCTGGTTGACAGTGGCGTGGGGTCATAAGGGGAAGGGGAAAAGGAGGGAAAAAGGAAAAAGGAGGTAGTAGGGGTGCGCAGCATTTTTGTGGTTGAGGTACAGATTGAGAAGAATATACACAGTTTCTGGTTCGCGGTATGTATAAAGGTAGGCAGAACCACCGGAGTTCTGATTAAACAATAATGTTTAGGTCATAACTACGGTATCTGGTTGTGGTGTCGGTATAGTAGTACAGTTCTGTGTTGATTCGAGTGTAATCATGATATACTTTCTGGAGTTTATTATGGAAAGACGTAAACCAGACCGTTAAAACGAGCAGCTCTGGTTGAGTATGTAAGATAACATCACAGAATTTTGGGGGGGGGGTGTGTTTGGTGTATCAAATAGTTCTGGCTTGCGATAATGTATAGTATGGGAATACAGTATGGTTGGTTGAGGTGATATAGGTATAAGTAATTTCTAGGTATTTGAATTTATAGGAAAAAGGAGGGGAGGGAGGGTATAAGTAGAAGTTCGTGGTTGACTTATGTAAATAATGAGTATAGGGAGTTCAAAATCAGGGTTGATGTAATGTCATCGGTGGTAATAACAGTTACTGGTTGATTGGATTCAAATGGGTATGACAGATATTTCTGGTTGAGAGTAATGGTAATGAGTAGTAGAAGCCAGTTCTGAGTTAAATAGTGAATTGGTAGGGTATAATAGTGTTCTTGTTGAGTATGTATAGTATAGGTAGGGCGAGATTTTGGTTGAGATAATGTAGTGTCTATGGAGTAGGTGTCGGGTGTGGGTGTTTAAGTATTGGATAGTAGTAGTACAGTTGTCTATAGTAATGATTGGATGTAGCGTATGATAGTGATCTCGTTGTTGAGTATGTATAGGAAGAAAAGGAAGAAAAGAAGGGGGAGGTTATAACAGGGTTCTTGGTGTGACGGGAAGCGACGAACAAAGAGGTATGAGCGCCACAGGTTTTCTGTGTTGAGTAGGTGTATAAGGGTATAGTATGGCATGATTTGGATGTGAGATAGGTGGTAGTGTATGGTGAGTTGAACGGGGGGGAAGGAGGAAATTGTTGAGATTATTTATAAAAGGGGGAAAGAAGGATGTCTAGGGGGATAACATTTTTGGGTGGTTGAGTATGATATAGGTATATATTTGCGTAAGGTTGAGGTATGTGAAATGATAGTATAAGTAATTAATTCGTTTGCTTGAGTAAGGTGTATGAAAAACGGTTTATAATACAGTTCTGGTTGAGTATACAAGTATACCCAGTCTGGTTGAGGTATGTAACGTATACACCTGTTCTGGTTGAATATTTTGTATATCTAGTTCTGGTTGAGTATGGATAGTATACAGTTCTGGTGAGTATGTATATTATATCATTCTTGTTGAGTTTGTGTAGTATATGTGGTTTTGTTTGAGTATGTATAGGTATACTAGTTCTGGTTGGTATGTAGTTATATACATTTTGGTTTGAGTAGAAAGTAATACACAGTTCTGGTTGTGTTTGAGTCTGTTCAGTAATGACTACAGTCTGGTCTGATATGTCATAGTATATATTTCTGTTGAGTATGTATATTATATATAGTTCTCATTGAGTATGTATATTAATATACAATTCTGGTTGAGTTTGCTAGTATACTACAGTTCGGTTGAGTATGTCTAGTATATACATTCTGGTTTAGTATCGGGGTATACGTATATAGTTTTTGTTGCGGCTAGGTCTCCTCTCCCGTTCTGATGGTGCGCCTTCTCGTCGGGGTAGGAAGGGGGGAGGATAACGTTCCGGTTGAGTATGTATAGTACATAGTTTCTGGTTCAGTTTGTATAGTATATACAGTTTTCCTGGTTGCATAAATAATGTTTAGTATATAGTTTTGTTTGATTATGTCTAGTATATAGTTTTGGTTGAGTATGTAAGTATAGGGGGTTACAGTTCTGGTTGAGTATGAATTTAGGTATCGTCGTGTATTGTTTAGGGGTATGTATCAGGGTGTCTATAAGAGATTATTGGTGGAGTCTAGTAGATCGAGGCCGTATCAATGTAGTTAGGGGGGAGAGGGGGGTGCACTTCATGTCTCGTAACATATAGTTTGGTTGATTAAGTTAAATATCGTTCTCACCGGGGGGGGGTTCTGGTGGTGATAATGATGTATGGTATATCGGTTTTTGTGTGTGTTCGTCTTTCGTCGTCTGCGTGGCGGGTTTTTAATATGGTTGCGTCTGGGGAATATCGTATCAAATCGGGGTTTTTTTACTGTTGCGATATGTATGTCTCATCGTTTTGGTTTGCGTCTGTACATGCACGTCCTCGTGTTTGTGGTGAGTGTCTCGGGTCTCAAGGGGAGAAGGGGGTCATATTTGTTATGGTGTGAGTATAGTTACGATCTGACTCCATTCTTGTTGGGTCTGTACTCGTCTCGCGTTTTTTGTGTGTTCAGTACGGTCTCGGGGGAAAAGTCCTTCGTTTTGGTTGCTCTGTCTCGTCTCTTCGTTTTTGGTTGCAGTCATGTCGCGGGAGATCATCATACGTGTTTAGGTGGTTGCGTGACTGTCGTCGGGCTGCGAGGTGCCGTGATATTGTGATTGCAAGTCTGATCTCGGGAGGAGTCTCGTTCGGTTTGGGTTGCGGTCTGTCTCGTTCGTCGGGTTTTTTTGTTGACAAAAGTATGTCATCGTCTAGTAGCCGGGGGGGGGTTGCAAATGAGTGATGTCTATCATCGAATTGGTCTCAAAATTTTTTGGGGATATGGCGTTATGTTATACGGGGATACAATCGAATACTGTTTTAGGTAATGGTCTGGGGTTCTACGCGATTCGGTCGTTACTCTCTTTGGTTTAGTCCGGTGCTACATAAAACGCGTCTAACAAATACGTTTATGGTATGCTTCTGGGTCGCACTCAAATCTGCGGGGGAAAAAAGACAAGGGTGCAGTTTTGGTTGGCCGAGTAGTCTGGCAAAAAAGGTCTCAATGCGTTTTGGGGTTGCGTACTTTAACAAAATCGGTCTCGGGGTAGTTTTTGGTTGCGTCATGTCTCGTCTCTCCCAGGCAAAAGGAAAGGAGGAGGGAAAAAAAAGGAAGGGAGGGGGGGGGGGAAGGGAAAAAAGGGAAAAAGGGGGGGGTGGGGGGAAAAAAAGGGAAAAAGGGGGGAAGAGGGGAAATGAGGAAAGGAAAGGGGACGTTGGCGGAACTGGGTTGTGCGTATGATCATCAAAAGTACTCAATACGGTGGGGTTGGTTGCGGGTATGGGGGTCTCTTCGGGTCGGGGGGTCGTTAATTTAGATAAGGTATGCGAATCTAGTCTAACCGGGTCGTCGGGTGCGTTTATAGGATATGCAGCTGAATCATCCAAGTACATACGGGGTCGTTTTTGGTTGCGGTCGTCTCAAAAGGGAAGTCACATCTCCCAGGTATCTGGTTGCGAGTCTGTCTCAGGGGGAAAAACAACAGGGAGAAAGGGGTTCTCTCTTTTTTGGTTGCGTCTGTCTCTGACTCTCGGTTTGGTGGTGTGGTCGTTCTTCATCTCGTCATCGTACTGTTTATAGGTTTTCAGTCATGTCTCTCTCATCCCTTTCTGCTGGTTGCTCGAGCTCTCTCTCGTTGTTGGTGCGTCTGTCTCCGAGGGGGGAGTCCTCAGATCAGTGGATATATAGGTTTGCGTTCGGGGTCTCGAAGTCATCTGGGATGTTGGTTTGTGAGTCTGTCGAGGCTGCGGGTACACGGGTTACATGGTTGCGTATGGTATGAGGTATTAAAGTGCTGGTTGAGTATCCTCAGGTCTAAAATAGGTTATCGGGTTGCGAATATAAGTATATCCGATAATAGGTTAACTGGTTTAGTCTGTTATAGTTAAGGAAGGGGGGGAAAGGAAAAGGGGGACAATTCTGGTATCAGAACGGTGTTTATTGACCTGTTCATAAAGGAATACAACTTGTTTAGATGACTAAGTTCCAAAGGGGCTGATAGTAGTCCGAGAACGCTACAATGTTAATCCCGAATCATCAATGGGATGGGAGACAATCATGACCACTAAAGCCCTTAGGGTTTTGTGTAATTCTGAGTGTCAGATAGAGACACAACGAATAAAATAAAGTGACGGGAGATGGTGGGGATGCGAAAGGGGATGGGGGAAAAGAAAAAAAGAATAAGTTTAATCCGGTGCGCGTGGGTAAACTTGCTAAAAAGCAATGGAAAAGGGGTGCGTTCTGGCTGGAATTAAAACGGGCAAAATTGTCAACCGTGCCCGACTGGATGTTATGGACGCTTACCTAAGGGCAAATCGAAGCTGGATGGTACTGGGCTGGGAAATTTCTAAATGAAAAATGGTGTTTGAGGTGGGAGGTAGGAAAAATAGAAAGGTTTCTGACTCCTTCCTTAAAAGCGCATCTATAAATTTTTCCGCTGCCTCTTCCTCTTCTCCTTTCTCTTTGCCTCTTTTAAAACGCCGAGGGTAAGCATCGGGGGGCGAGATACAAAAGGAGGGGTGGGGTGGGGGGGCGCATAAGGTCGACCAAATGAAGTGGGGGAAATGTATGCACGCCCCCCACTAAAGCGGTGGGGAAAAGTGTGGGGGGATTGCGCGCATGGGGGGATGGAGTGGGACCCTAAAGGCCCTCGCTATTCTGACAAACGCTCGGAAAAAAAAACCAGGGTTGTCTGGCAGGTCTACATCATCCTCTCAATCAAATGGGCAACTCTCTAATAAGGCGAAGATGTGGGGTAAAATATGGATTATCCAGTTCAACATGTGTACTAATATTCGGGAGGTAAGTAATAAAGTAACAGATCCTGTCCTCTGGTCCATCTTATAACTTGAGAGATGTTTTGGGGGAATTATGCGGGGGGGGGACGGGGGGGGGGTTTCCTGATGTCTATATTCTCGGTATAGAGTTTACAGATCCTTTCTCTGGTCTCTATATAATGGAGTGGTGTGATATCCCAGTTGCCTGTTGTCTATAGTCAGTATAGATTTACGATCCTGTCTCTTGCTCTATAATAATGATGGTTGTGATTATCCAGCTTCCTGTGTCTAATTCATAGTTAATTGGTTGACAGATCCTCTCATCTGGTCTACTATTAATGACGGGTTGGATTATCCACTGTCATTCTATATTAGATTGTCTCTGTTCATAGAGACGGTGTGATTTCCGTCGTAGTAGTTGTAGGTACATCCTGTGTCTCTTCTAGTTCTCTAGTATCATGACGTGGTGGATTATCCATGTTCCTGTGTCTATATTCAGTATAATGTACAGATCCTGTCTCTGGTCTCTATATAATGATGTTGGATTATCCAGTTCCTGGTGTCTATATTCAGTATATTTACAGATCCTCTCTCTGGTCCTTCTATGATGGTTGGATTATCCAGTTTCCTGTGTCTATATTCAGTATAATGTACAGATCCTCTCTCTGGCTCTATATAATGACGGGGTTGGATTATCCAGTTCCTGTGTCTATATTCAGTATATGTACAGAGTCCTGTCCTCGGGTCTGCTATAGTAAGATAGGTAAGGTTTGATTTCCAGTTCCTGTGTCTATATTCAGTACAATGTACAGATCCTGTCTCTGGTCTCTATATAATGATGGTTGGATTATCCAGTCCTGTGTCTATATTCCGTACTAAGATGGCCAGATCCTGTCCTCTGGTCTCTATATAATGACGGTTGGATTATCCAGTTCCTGTGTCCTATATTCAGTATAATAAGTACACATCTCCTGTCGTCTGGTTCTCTATATAATGATGGTTGATATCCAGTTCCTGGTTCCTATATCAGTAATGTACAGATCCTGTCTCTGAGTCTCTATATGATGAACGGATTATGAAATCATTTCCTGTGGATCACTCATAGTATGTACAATCCTGTCTCTGGTCTCTATATAAAATAGTGTGTTGGATTATCCAGTTCCGGTGTCTATATTCAGTATATGTACAGATCCTGTGCTCTGGTCTCTATATATGATGGTTGGATTATCCAGTTCCTGTGTCTATATTCAGTAGTCAATGTACAGATCCTGTCTCTGGTCTCTATATACTGATGGTTGGATAATCCAGTTCCTGTGTCTATATTCAGTATAATGTACAGATCCTTTCTCTGGTCTCTATATAATGATGGTTGGATTTCCATTCCTGCTTTCTATATTCATTGTAATGTACAGATCCTGTCTCTGGTCTCTATATAATGATGGTTGGATATCAGTTCCCTGTGTCTATATTCAGTATAATGTACAGATCCTCTCTCTGGTCTCTATATAATGATGGTGGATTATCCAGTTCCTGTGTCTATATTCAGTATAAATGTACAGATCCTGTCTCTGGTCTCGATATAATGATGGTTGGATTATCCAGTTCCTGTGTCTATATTCCTATAATGTACAGATCCTGTCCTGGTCTCTGTATATAATATGGTTGGATTTGCCAGTTCCCTGTGTCTATATTCAGTAGAATGTACAGATCCTGTCTCTGGTCTCTATATAATGATGGTTTGGATTATCCATTTTCCTGTGTCTATTTCAGATAATTTACAGGTAATCCTGTCCTCTGGTCTCTATATAATGATTGGTTGGATTATCCAGTTCTGTGTCTATATTCGTATAATGTACAGATCCTGTCTCGTGTCTCTAATAATGATTTGTGGAGGATTATCCAGTTCTGTGTCTATATCAGTATAATGAGCGATCCTCGTCTCTGGTCTCTATATAATAGGTTGGATTATACCAGTTCCTGTGTCTATATTCATTATAAAATTACAGATCCTGTCTCTGGTCTCTATAATATGATGGTTGGATTATCCAGTGTCTGTGTCTATATTCAGTATAATGTACAGATCCTGTCTCTGGTCTCTATATAATGATGGTTGGATTATCCAGTTCCTGTGTCTATATTCAGTATAATGTACAGATCCTCTCTCTGGTCTCTATATAATGATGGTTGGATTATCCAGTTCCTGTGTCTATATTCAGTTAATGTACAGATCCTGCTCTCTGGTCTCTATATAATGTGTGGAGTTATCCAGTCCTGTGTCTATATTCAGTATAATGTACAGATCCTCGTCTCTGGTCTCTATATAATGATGGTTGGATTATCCAGTTCCTGTGTCTATATTCAGTATAATGTACAGATCCTTCTCTGTGTCTCTATATAATGCATGTTGGATTATCCTTTCCTGTGTCAATTCAGTATAATGTACAGATCCCTCTCTCTGTCTCTATATGAGTATGATGGGGATACCAGTTTCTGTTCTATATCGTTAATGTACAGATCCTGTCTCTGGTCTCTATATAATGACGGTTGGATTTCCAGTTCCTGTGTCTATATATTCAGTATAATGTACAGATCTGTCTCTGCTGGTCTCTATATAATGATGGTTGGATTATCCAGTTCCTGTGTCTTATTCAGTATAATGTACAGATCCGTCTCTGGTCTCTATATAATGACGGTTGGATTATCCAGTTCCTGTGTCTATATCAGTATAATGTAACAGATCCTGTCTCTGGTCTCTATATAATGATGGTTGGATTATCCAGTTCCTGTGTCTATATTCAGTATAGATGTATCAGTCCTGTCTCTGGTCTCTATATAATGACGGTTGGATTATCCAGTTCCTGTGTCTATATTCAGTATAATGTACAGATCCTGTCTCGGTGGTTCTATATAATGATGTTTGGATTATCCAGTTTCCTGTGTCTATATTCAGTATAATGTACAGATCTCTCTCTGGTCTCTATTAATGACGGTTTGGATTATCCAGTTCCTGTGTCATATTCAGTGTAATGTACAGATCCGTCTCTGGTCTCTATATATGACGGTTGGATTATCCAGTTCCTTTGGTCTATATTCAGTATAATGTATAGGATCCTGTCCTCTGGTCTCTATATAATGACGTTGGATTATCCAGTTCCTGTGTCTATATTCAGTATAATGTACAGATCCTGTCTCTGGTCTCTATATAATGACGGGTGGATATCCAGTTCCTTACACTGTAACATTGGTCTTGACACTTCAACCTCTTTTCTATGTGACAGAATGGGGCCTGCACCATTTTGGCTCTTTCTAGCCACCGGATGGTCGAACTTCCTGAAGTTCATTTGTTTTCAACTGAAGAGCTTCAGTAAAATTTCAAAGTTGGTAGTTCAAAAACAAGCCATTAAAGTCAATGGGAGAAATAGTTCAAAATGTTTGGATAAAATAAAGGGTCTGGACCCTTGGCTCTGTTCTGGCCACCGGCACGGGGTTATGCACCCTTTTGGCTCAATGGGGGTCTGGACAATTTTTTGGCTCTGAGATCATGACCCTTTTGGGCTCTGATCTGTCGTCTGGAATGGGGGTTTGGAACCTTTGGTTTTGTTCTGCTTCGAAACAAGGGTATGGACCCTTTTTGCTCTGTTCTGGCCACTGGAACGGGGGTCTTGACATTCTGGCTCTGTTCTATGTGCCAGAACTTAGTAATATAGTATTGAGGTTGAATAAAGACATCAAGTCCAACTATTCACCCTATTTTTTTTTTACCCTACCTAACAGTTGATCCAGAGGAAGGTAAAAAAAAAACAGCTAAAAAAAAAAGGGGGGGGGGGATTCCTTCCTGACTCCAAACAGCAATCGGAAAGTATCCCTGGATCAACCAGATCAATATATATTAATACCAGTAATTCCCAATATTATATAGTATCCCTGTACCAACCAGAACTACAGTATATGTATTAATACCAGTAATTCTCAATATTTATATGTATACCCGTACCAACCAGAACTACATTATATGTATTAATACCAGTAATTCTCAATATTATATAGTATCCCTGTACCAACCAGAACTATAGTATATGTATTAATACCAGTAATTCTCAATATTATATAGTATCTCCGTACCAACCAGAACTACAGTTATGTATTAATACCAGTATTCTCAATATATATAGTATCCCTGTACCAACCAGAACTACAGTATAGTATTATACCAGTAATTCTCAATATTATATAGTATCTCCGTACCAACCAAACTACAGTATATGTATTAATACCAGTAATTCTCAATATTATATAGTATCCCTGTACCAACCAGAACTACAGTATATGTATTAATACCAGTAATTTCTCAATATTATATAGTATCCCTGTACCAACCAGAACTACAGTATATGTTAATACCAATAATTATCAATATTTTATAGTATTCCTGTACCAACCAGAACTACAGTATATGTATTAATACCAGTAATTCTCAATATTATATAGTATCTCCGTGCCAACCAGAACTACAGTATATGTATTAATACCGTAATTCTCAATATATATAGTATCCCTGTACCAACCAGAACTACGTATAGGTATTAATACCAGTAATTCTCAATATTATATAGTATCCCTGACCAACCAGAACTACAGTACATGTATTATACCAATAATTATCAATATTTTATAGTATTCCTGTACCAACCAGAACTACAGTTATGTATTAATACCAGTAATTCTCAATATTTTTTAGTTTTAGAAACTTATCCAGGCCTTTTTTAAAGCTTTTCAATGAACTTGCCATTACCACATCTGCTGGAACAGTTCCACAATTTCACTGTTCTCACTGTAAGAACCTTTCCTAACCTGAAGATGAAACTTTCTTTTCTTCCAACCTTAAAGGATGTCCACGAGTCCTCTGATATGACCAATTAGTGAACAATGCCCCAGAGAGTTCATTGTAAGGCCCATTAATTTGTATAAGGTTATTATATCCCCACGCAAACGTCGCTTCTCCAATGTAAACAGCCCTAACTTGTCTAATCTGCCTGCATATTCAAGCCCCTCCATTCCCTTATTAATTTAGTTGCCCTTCTCTGAACTGCTTCCATTTCCAAGATGTCCCTTCTGTATATGGGATTCCAAAACTGCACCGCATATTCCAAATGAGGCCTTACCAGTGCCTTGTAAAGAGGGAGAATAATATTTTTCTCTCTTGAATCTATTCCCCTCTTTATACAAGACGGTATCTTGCTAGCTCTAGCCGTTGCTACCTGGCATTGTTTGCTACAGCTAAGTCTGTTATCTACCAGAACCCCAAATGTTTTTCCATTACAGATGCACTTAACACAGAGTTATTTATGGTTTAGGGGGCACAGGGATTATTAAATCCTAAATGCATCACCTTACATTTATCAACATTGAATCTCATCTGCCATTCTTCTGCCCATTTTGATAATCTATCTAGGTCTGCTTGTAGCACTTGCACATCATTGGAAGTTTCCAAAGCTCTGCATAGATTAGTGTCATCAGCAAACACAGAGACCTTGCTCTCAATGCCCCTTCTAAGTCATTTATAAACAGATTAAACAGAAGCGGCCCCAGTACAGAACCCTGAGGCACTCTGCTTAGAACTTTATCCCACATAGATGTAGCTCCATTAACCATCACTCTCTGTTTGCGATCCAATAACCAGTTCTCTATCCATGAACAGATGTTTTCTTCCAAGCCAACAGTCCTCAGTTTATACATTAGTCGCACAGACGGGTGTCTGCACCATTTTTGCTCTTTTCTAGCCAAGGGAACAGGGGTATGGACGCTTTTGGCTTAGTTCCAAGTGCCAGAATCAGGGTCTGGACACTTTTTTTTGGCTAAGCTCTAGCCACAAGAACAGGGGTTTGGACATTTTGGCTTAGTTCTGGCTGCCAGAACAAAGTCTGCACCTTTTTTACTCTGTTCTGGCTTACCAGAACTGGGATCTTGACCCTTTTGGCTCTGTTCTGGACACAGGGAACAGGGTCTGCACCCTTCTGAGTCTGATTTTGTTGCTGGAATGGGGCTCTGCCCCCTTTATTGCTCTTTTCTGCCCTCCAGATCAGGGGTCTGGTCCCTTCTTGCTCTTTTCTGGCCACTGGAACAGGGGTCTTCACCCTTTTGGCTCTTTTCTTGCTTCTGGAACGGGGGTCTGGATACTTCTGCTGGGGTCTGAATACTTCTCCTGTTTGTTACATTATCCTGATCCTGCCTTGTACATAGATTCTACTAGATCCTGTTTCCGGTCTGGTGCCCCTGCTTCCAGTTCCCTGCTTCTCCTGCTGAGTCCTTTCCTTTTAGATCTTCTTGGACCTGTTGCTTTTCCAAGGTGGTATCCATTCATCCAAAGACTGTTCCAGTTCTGTTGTGCCTCCAGACCTCCTCTGTGGACTCTTACCCTCGCTGGTCCCGATTTTGCCTGAAGACAGTAAAGGTACCTTACATCTGGGACCTTCTATCTCTGTTCTAAGTGCCAGAACCTGATACTGCACACTTTTGGATCTTTTCTGGCTGCCGGAAAGGGGGTCAGGACCCTTTTGATTCTGCTTTGGTCCGAAATACCGGGGTCTGCACTATATTGGCTCAGTTCTAAGCTTGGGAACATTGTCTGGGCCTGTCTAGCTCTGTTTTGGCCAACAGAAGGGGGATCTGCACCATTTTTGCTCAGTTCTAAGTACTGGAATGGGAGACTGCACCCTTTTGGCTCTCTTCTGGCTGCTGGAAAGTGGGTCTGGACCCTTTTGGCTTTTTTCTGGTCACTGAAACGGGGCTCTAGATCCTTTTAGCTCTTTTCTGGCAACAGGAACTGGGACAAATGACTGTCAGTCATGGCAATAGTGGCCGCAGCCAACTGGTTGTGCAGTCCCACAGGGAACCGCACAATCTCCCATGATTTACCAACAGTCCCGACCACCCATTCATCCAGTACAGATGAACGAGCTTGGTCACCCCACACACACTATGAGATATTTTTGCTCGACCGACCGATACAAGTCACTCGGGCGGCTGGCCGAAAATATCTTATGATGTGTACCTAGACATGGTCTAGGCAAAGAAAAAAAAATGTACTGCAATATGTAATTTATGGTCAGAGTTTGTGTATAAGTTAACTTTGCTACTCACTGTCCAATTGATTTACCAGCACATCTACATTCAAAATAGGTGTTGCTCTACCTTAGCCAATACAAACTTATTATTGGCAGAAACGGCTGTTTGAGTACGTATAGTATATACATTTCTGGTTGAGTACGAAAAGTGTACACGGTTCTGGTTGAGTATGTATACAATTTTTTTTAGTATGTATAGGTATTTAGTTCTGGTTGAGTATCTATAGTATTTACAGTTTTTGGTAGAGTAGGTTAGTATATACATTTTCTGGTTGAGTATGAAAGTATACACGTTTCTGGTTGAGTATGTATAAACATTTTTTTAGTATGTATATGTATTAGTTCTGGTTGAGTATCTATAGCATTTACAGTTCTGGTTGAATATGAAAAGTATACACAGTTCTGGTTAGTATGTAAAGTATACACAGTTTTGGTTGATGTATGTAGTAGTATTTAGTTCTTTGGGTATGTATAGTATGGTATAGTTTTGGTTGAGTATGTGAAGTATATATAGTTTTGGTTGAGTATGTATATATATACATTCTGGTTGAGTACGAAAAGTGTACACGGTTCTGGTTGAGTATGTTACAATTTTTTTTAGTATGTATAGTATTTAGTTCTGGTTGAGTATCTAGTATTTACAGTTTTGGTAGAGTATGTATAGTATATCATTTCTGGTTGAGTATGAAAAGTATACACGTTCTGGTTGAGTATGTATACAATTTTTTTTAGTATGTATAGTATTTAGTTCTGGTTGAGTATCTATACATTTACAGTTCTGTTGAATATGAAAAGTATACACAGTTCTGGTTGAGTATGTAAATAGACACAGTTTTGGTTGAGTATGTATGTATTTAGTCTGTTTGGTATGTATAGTATGTTGTTTTGGAGAGTATGTGAAGTATATTGTTTTGGTTGATATGTAGTATATACATTTCTGTTTGAGTACGAAAAGTGTACACGGTTCTGGTTGAGTATGTATACAATTTTTTTTTATTATGTATAGTATTTAGTTCTGGTTGAGTATCTATACTATTTACAGTTTTGGTAGAGTATGTATAGTATATACATTTCTTGTTGAGTATGAAAATTACACGGTCCTGGTTGAGTATGTATACAATTTTTTTTAGCATGTATAGTATTTAGTTCTGGTTGAGTATATATAGTATTTACGTTTGGTAGAGTATGTAGTTATATACATTTCTGGTTGAGTATGTAAAGTATACACAGTTTTTCGTTGAGTATGTATAGTATTTAGTTCTGGTTGAGTATGTATAGTATGTATAGTTTTGGTTGAGTATGTGAAGTATATATAGTTTGGTTGAGTATGCATATTATATACATTTCTGGTTGAGTACGAAAAGTGTACACGGTTCTGGTTGAGCATGTATACATGTTTTTAGTATTTGTTTTAGTTCTGGTGAGTCTCTATAGTATTTACAGTTTTGGTAGAGTATGTATGTATATACATTTCTGGTTGAGTACGGAAAGTGTACACGGTTCTGGTTGAGTATGTATACAATTTTTTAGTATGTTAGTATTTAGTTCTGGTTGAGTTATCTATAGTATTTACAGTTTTGGTAGGGTATGTATAGTAATATACATTTCTGGTTGAGTTATGAAAAGTCACACGGTTCTGGTTGAGTATGTATACAATTTTTTTAGTATGATATTATAGTTTCTGGTTGATTATGAAAAGTTACACAGTTCTGGTTGAGTATGAAAAGTAACACCATTCTGGTTGAGTATGTAAAGTATACATAGTTTTTGTAAATATGTATAGTATTTATTTCTGGTTGAGTATGTATAGTATTACAGTTCTGGCTGTGTATGTAAAGTATACAGTTTTGGTTGAGTATGTATAGTATTTAGCTCTGGTTGAGTATTTATAGTATATACAGTTCTTGTTGAGTAGTATATTATATATTTCAGAGTATATTAGGTACAGAGTTCCAGCTATTAATGAATTATATAGGAATCATGTTAATGTCAGAATAAAGAATATTCGACTGGATTACTCCAACCGAATTCAAAACTGTTTTTGTTATGCTTCCTCTGGGAGACGCTTCCGAAATATTCTATGTAAACCGAATGTTTTTAGGCAAGCTTTTATCCATCGGCTATCAATATTTTAAATGCTGTTCCCTGTAACAAGACTGTTTTATAACCTTATCTGAACTTATTTATTAAATTCACTGTAATTTTTATGTGTTCATTGACAATAAATTATTCTAATCATATTTTCTGGTTGTTGTATGTATAGTATATAGTTCTGGTTGCATATGTATATATATAGTTCTGGTTGCGTATGTATATATATTCATGTTTGGTTGAATATAAAAGGAACACAGTTTTTGGTTAAATATGTAAGTATACACAGTTTTGGTTGTGCTTGTATAGATTGTTTTGTTTGAGTAAGTTGTAAATAGTTCTGGTTGAGTATGAAAAGTAACTCCAGTTCTGGTTGGTATGATAGTATACACAGTACTGGTTAGTATGTGTATATACAGTTTTGGTTGAGTATGTATAGTATATAATTTCTGGTGAGTATGAAAAGTATACACGGTTCTGGTTGAGTATGTGAAGATATAACAGTTTTGGTTGAGTATGTATAGTAAATGTTCTGGTTGAGTATGTATAGTAATATCCAGTTTTGTTTGAGTATGTATAGTTTATACAGTTTGGTTGAGTTGGTATAGTATGTAGTTCTGGTTGAGTATGTATAGTAATATCATTACGGTTTGATAAGTGAAGTATATACAGTTTTAGTTGATATGTTTAGTAAATAGTTTCTGGTGTGAGTATGTATAGTAAACATTCTGGTTGAGTACATTGGCATATAGTTCTGATTGAGTATGTATAGTAAACAGTTCTGGTTAAGTATGAAAAATACACAGTTTCTGGTGAATTGTGAATATATATAGTTCTGGTTGAGTATGTTTAGTATTACATTTCTGGCTGAGTTTTATAGTATATAGTTTCTGGTTGAGTATGTATAGTATATACTTTTCTTGCTGAGTATGTATAGTATATACATTCTGGTTAAGTTTGAAAGTTATAGCAGTTCTTGTTAAGTAGTGAAGTTTATTCAGTTTTGGTAGATTATGCATAGTATAGTTTTGGTTGAGTATGTATATATATACATTTCTTGTTACTTGAAAGGTATCTGCAGTCTTGTTAAGTTGTGAAGTATATTCAGTTTTGGTTAAGTATGTTTAGTATATAGTTCTTGGTTGAGTATGTATAGTGTACAGTTCTGGTTGATTTTGTAGTTTATAGTTCTGGTTGATTATGCAAGTATTAGTTCTGGTTGATATGTATAGTATATACAGTTCTGGTTGATTATGATAGATATAGTTCTGGTTGAGTATGTATAGTATATACAGTTCGTGTTGATTATGCATAGTATATAGTTCTGGTTGAGTATGTATAGTATATACAGTTCTGTTGATTATGCATAGTATATAGTTTCTGGTGAGTATGATAGTATATAGTTCTGGTTGAGTTGTTAGTATATAGTTCTGGTTGAGTTGTTGTATATACAGTCTGGTTGATTATGCTAGTTTATAGTTCTGGTTGATTATGCATAGTATATAGTTCTGGTTGAGTATGTATAGTAATACAGTTCGGTTGATTATGTAATAGTATATAGTTTCGGTTGAGTTGTATATGTAATATACATTCTGGTTGATTATGCATAGTATATGTTCTGGTTGAGTATGTATAGTATATACAGTTTCTGGTTTATTATGCATAGTATATAGTTCTGGTTGAGTATGCATAGTATATAGTTCTGGTTGAGTTGTAATATATAATAGTTCTGGTTGATATTATAGTATATACAGTTCTGGTTGATTATGCGTAGTTTATAGTTCTGGTTGATTATGCATAGTATATAGTTTTCTGGTTGAGTATGTATAGTATATGTTCTGTTGATAGATAGTATATAGTTCTGGTTGATATGTATAGTATATACAGTTCTGGTTGATTATGCATAGTTATAGTTTCTGGTTGAGTATGATAGTATATACATTTCGGTTGATTATGCATAGTAATATAGTTCTGGTGAGTATGTCTAGTTAATAGTTTCTGGTATGAGTATGTATAGTATAAGTTCTGGTTGAGTATGTATAGTATATACAATTCTGTATCAGAACTTTTATTGACTGTTCAGGAATTGTTAGTGACTAGTTCAAGTCTATATTAGTCCTAGATAACTACATGTTAACAGAATCATCATGGGATGAGGAAATATAAAATAAAACATTATTTTTATCTGTTCATAGTAGAGACACAAAGAATAATAATGACAGATCCCAGGTGTCTGTGTCTATATTCCTCTCTCTGCTCTCTATATAATGACGGGTGGATTCCAGTTCCTTACACTGATCTACAGAGAAGACTGAATCCTCTATCCTCTGTGTCACTCTGTCTCTCACCTGCGCCTTGCAATGCTGGGAAACACAATTCCATATAATTCCATCAATGTGCTATTATTCTGATGTCCTGTGTGTGGAACCCTGCAGATCTACATCTCTGACCAACCACCCTGCTTGTCATCTGGAGAGCTCTCGCTGTATGATAGAATATGACTATATACAACATGAAGATATCATGATTGGTGGGGTGTGATGGGACGGAATTATTTTATCGTATACCTAAAATGGAGTTTGTTAAACAATGACTGGCATTTTTTGGGTAAGTAACCCCTTCCAATCACTAATATAAAGCACATGATACACTATAAACGAGAAGTGCACCCTGCTCCAGGTTAGCCCACACATAACTGATTCGTTATTCTATTTCTAAAGGGACAGCACAGAATATAAGTATTATCTTGCAGCAATAAGCTCATATGGTCAATCACACTATTCTACTTGAAATTCCTTGCAACATCTTAGCAGCTACTTTCATACTTCCCAACAGTCCTGGAAACAAACTTTCAAATTAGGTCCCCCTTCCCCTGCAATATCCTGATATCCACAAGGGGAGTGAACCATGTTACTCTCCTATTCCCAAAGAGAGAGATATGTGATATGTAATGTGTTTATAGAATGGTATCCAGTCATTCATGTAGACATTGCTCATATTCCAGTTATGGTAGATATGTCATTGACTCATGAAGAATGTCCATAGAATTATTTTTAAATATTGGCAACTATGGGGGAGATTCAATATGGCCTTTTCTGTCTAAAACCCACGTTAACCCAAGAGATTCAGGTTAACGTGGGTTTTAGACGGATTTTAGAGCACACAGCACCATTTCCGAATGTTTTGGAAAGAGCACCGTGCAGGCCACTTCTACATTAGGCAAAGTGAGACTTTGTCTCAGTGCACCCCTGCACTGAAGAAGAAAGGCTGCAGACAGGCTTGGTGGAAAAAATTCTATTGACCAGTCAAGAAGATAAGGAATTTTCCTAGTAACATTTATGATGTTGTTAAAATATTTTATATATTTAGGTTAGCTTTAGTTAGTTTGTTAGGGAAAGGTTAGACTAGTTGGGTTAGTTAGAGCCCTGCTGAAAGAGTCACCACTTTAAAACAGCAGCTTCGCAGCTCGCCGGAAAAATCAGGTCGGCATTGAAAAGTTGGCTCAGGCAGCAGAACCCTAGAAGTGCCCCTGGCGCCGTGCTATAGATGCAAAACCCCTACCGTTAAGTTTTGCGCTACATAGTAGCACGCCACTTAACGGTACTGTGTAGGAGGCGTGAAACCCACGCTCTTACCTTAGCCCGATCCCGCGATGCAATAACTGACGTAATCTCGTTTACGTCAGTTATTGTATCGCGGGATCGGGCAGGTAAGTAACACGAGCCTGCGATATTGTATCTCCCCGTATGTTCTTACTTCCAACAATGAACCCATGTACCCAATACAAATAGTAAGTAAAAGTTAGGATTAGCTTGTGAAGGTTCTCATTCATCCAGGTCATGGTATATCTGTTGTATTCAATTAGATCAACTGGACTTAAATGTAGTTCTTGAAGACGTTTCGCTAGTCATCCGACTGGCTTTCTCAATTCAGAATGGACTTGTACAATACGTGGCAATTATGTGTCATGGCAGACACCAACTGTCCTATAACACCTCTTAGCCACTACCTATCACACCCTTAACACCTGGCTGTGATATGCTAATTGGGATTTTCCAGGGTACATAATTGCCACAGATTCTTGTACAAGTCATTCTGAATTGAGAAAGCCAGTCGGATGACTAGCGAAACGTCTTCAAGAATACATTTCAAGTCCAGTTGATCTAATTGAATACAACAGGTTAGGATGTTTACAAACTGATCCCACTTAATATGGAAATATTAGACAGTTCTATTCCCATGGATAAGTACAAAGGGAGCTGAACCTTATGAACAGGGCAGCTAGAAATCACCCACTTTATATGTCTGCAGATCCTGTGTTTAATATATACACAAGTACCTTGGCTGGATATGCAAAAGCTTCCAGAGACCTGACACCTTTAATCACCTGCTGGAACAAGAACGTGCACACCGGTCAGGAGACATGCAGAGGAGGATTACTGGGGATTTGTTATTTCTGCTTATAACTGCCAATTAAATAGTTTTAAGTTTGCTGGGCTGCTTTGTGCTCCCTGCTATTAACCTCTTAACTCTGGTTCATTCTGATGCTTGGGCATTTCAATTCAACAGCAACCCTCCAATATTCTCCCTTTAGTTGTTACATTATAAGTGCGGAGCTGGGGGATAATGACGTGAATTGACGTTGCACAGCTGGGTATGTAAATGTTTAGTGGGCACTGCTTTCTGGACAGTTCCTTTAAACTGTACAATAAGGATTATTTCTAGGATGTCCGAACTTGCAAAATCGGGACCGCTCGAGGATCCGCGAATTTTCGAAAAAATCCAAAAATTCGAAAATCCGTGAGCGGACCCATAAAAATAAAAATGCCCTCGAATTGCGAGATTTTTCGTATTTTCGAAAATTTTCGATTACATGTTTTCGCGTATTTTCGTAAATTTTCGAAAATACGAGAAACTAATATTTTCGAAAATATGTATTATAATACATGTAATCCTCGTAATTCAAAAATTTTCGAAAATATGTATTTATGGAAATGATAAATCCTTGTATTTTCGAAATTTTTCGAAATTACGTGTTTTCTCATATTTCGAAAATTCTTGAAAATTACGTGAAACACCGAAAAAATACGAAAAATTCACGAATCGGAGTTCGGAAGGCGAAAAATCCGCCGTTCCGCGAACGGGATAAATCCACGGCGGATCCGGGTTCGGATCGCGAACCGGCCATCCCTAATTATTTCTAGAGAGAGAATGGAGGATGGTTCCAGAAGTCTGGTACAGGTAGAAATACGAATTCAAATTGGGTTCATTCAGGATCTACCTGGAAAACCTCAAACCAGTTCATTTATATTTCTATTAAATCCATTTAGTTCTATTAATTACACCATCAGTTTCTCTGTAATCCTTTATGGTATGATGTCATTCTGGTGATGACATGGAAAAGGGAAACTATCAATAACAGTTTTTATTCTGAATAAGGCGTATCGCTATTTCACAATACTGTGGCCTTTAACCATTGTTGTTTTTATATGACTGCGGCTGTACTTTTAGAACCACACATAAATTTGCTACAGTGTTTTAAAATACCACGTTTACAACACACCCCAGCTGTATTGTATTACAGCTGTATTGTAAGGCGTGGTTATAAATGTAAGGTCTGCTGCTTTAATTTGAAATTTACCAAGGCCCAAGCCATTGCACAGTGAGAACTCTACTCTCCATATGTGTGAGTAATTAATCGTTCTCTCCCTCACATCCAGTGCACTGAATCGTGTAGACAGCAGGACACCACCAGGACACACATTATTCCCCCCCTGGACACACAATGCAAAACTTCCAGGTCCAAAACTGAACACGAAAGGCTACTTTTGACAAATGTTTGTTTGGCATTCTGTGGTCACGTTGTGACTGGCTGTTTCTTAGTGTTGCCACTAGGAAAATGCTGCTGCAAAGCTTTGCTGCAGCAAAATGTCTGAAACCGCTAGTAAATCACGAATACATTTTATTACCAGCACACTTTTCTTGGCACATTTTTACTTTCAACTAGATTTTTGGTCTCACTGCCCGCTCTACCTTTTCATTTTGCTTCCCTTGTTATCTATTGGAATTAGCTTTTTACTTTCTGTTAAAACTTTGTTACAATCCGTTCCCTTATTGTTTTACTATATGGAACCACACATTTCTACTTCCATGGAATCTGCATCTTTTAACATCCCATTACAGAAGGTTAAATGTAAATTATGTACGCACTAACAGAGATTCAAAATGTTCTTATTGTTTAAAAGGTGCTAATTTTTCGCCCAACCAATCAGATGTTAGCTTTCAAGTGTTACATGAGATCTGATTGGTTGGGGCAAAATTAGCACCATTTTTAACAATAAAACTTTTATTGAATAACCCTGTTAGAGTGTTAGCTCTTTGTGACAGGGACCTTGCTCCTGTTAAACCAAGTCATAGTATCTCATAATCATGTTTTATCATGGATTCTTACCTATTTACAGAACTTTTATTATTTTTCTATAATTTTTTTAAATCTGTCATGTTACACTTTTTGGGGTTTTTTTAATACTAGCAAAATACCCGCGCTTCGCAGCGGAGATTATTGAAATAACGTTTTAGTAAGAAAGCAATAATGTATCAAGATTGCTGTAAATCACTCTGCCTTGATATATTAAAGAAAGACAATTCAATAGCTTTACGATTATGCAACACTCATTAACTTTGATTAATATTATATTTTTTTATTCAACTATGAAATGTTGGTGAAAATAACCCCCACCACGTCCACCCCTAATACCCCCCACATTCCCTCTGTCCACCCTCCAAACCCTTCCCCTTACACCCTTAGCCAGTCCCCGCACACACCCCTGAATTTTTGGCAAAATCGGTCCAGCGCTAGTGTGCAGGAGTTCAAAATTCTATTCCCCCCCCATTCACACCCCACCCTAAATAAAAAATTGTTAACCTTTTACTGTAAAGGAGTATATGCATACCAAATTTGATTGAAATTGGACCAACCAGTCTGTGCAATGTCAGATACTCACCGTTACAGGTGCAATGTCAGATACTCACCATTACAGGTGGAATTTCGAAACGAAACCTGCTTAACTTTTGTAGTAAGGTGCAATGAATGAGCCTGCAAATTTAAGCCGTGTGCCTCCATGGCAAGTTGGAGAATTAGTGATGAGTGAGGTGAGGGCTTTGCCTTTTCGAACGAACCTGCTAACTTTTGTAAGTAAGGTACAATAATGAGCCTGCCAATTTAAGCCGTCTGCCTCCACGGCAAGTTGGAGAATTAGTGATGAGTGAGTGAGTGAGTGAGTGAGGGCTCTGGCCTTTTCGAAATGAAACCTGCTTAACTTTGTAGTAAGGTGCAATGAATGAGCCTGCCAAATTTAGCCGTCTGCCTCCACGGCAGTTGGAGAATTAGTGGTGAGTGAGTGAGTGAGGGCTTTGCCTTGTATCAGTATCGAAACGAAACCTGCTTAACTTTTGTAATAAGTGCAATGAATAGCCTGCCAAATTTAAGCCGTCTGCCTCCACGCAAGTTGGAGAATTATTGTGGTGGTGAGGGAGGCTGTTGCCTTTTCAAAACAAACATGCTTAACTTTTGTAAGTAAGGTGCAATGAATGAGCCTGCCAAATTAAGCCTTCTGCCTCCACGGCAAGTTGGAGATTAGTGGTGAGTGAGTGATTGAGTGAGGGCTTTGCCTTTTCGAAACAAAACATGCTTAACTTTTGTAAGTAAGGTGCAATGAATGAGCCTGCCAAATTTAAGCCGTCTGCCTCCACGGCAAGTTGGAGAATTATGATGAGTGAGGCAAGTTGGAGAATAGTGTGAGTGAGTGAGTGAGTGAGGGCTTTGCCTTTTCAAACAAACACTGCTTAACTTATGTAGTAAGGTGCAATGAATGAGCCTGCCAAATTTAAGCCGTCTGCCTCCACGGCAAGTTGGATTAGTGATGAGTTAGTGATGAGTGAGTGAGTGAGTGAGTGAGGGCCCTGCCTTTTCGAAACAAACCTGCTAACTTGTGTAAGGTGCAATGAATGAGCCTGCCAAATTTAAGCCGTCTGCCTCCACGGCAAGTTGAGAATTAGTGATGAGTGAGGCAAGTTGGAGAATTAGTGATGAGTGTGAGTGAGGCTTTGCCTTTTCGAAACGAAACCTGCTTAACTTTGTAAGTAAGGTGCAATGAATGACCTGCCAAATTTAAGCCGTCTGCCTCCACGGCAAGTTGGAGAATTAGTGATGAGTGAGGCAGTTGGAGAATTAGTGATGAGTGAGTGAGTTGAGTGAGTGAGGGCGGCAAGTTGGAGAATTAGTGATGAGTGAGTGAGTGAGTGAGTGAGTGAGGCTTTGCCTTTTCAAACGAAACATGCTTACACTTTTGTAAGTAAGGTGCAATGAATCAGCCTGCAAATTTAAGCTGTCTGCCTCCATGGCAAGTTGGAGAATTAGTGATGAGAGAGTGAGGGGGCTTTGCCTTTTGGAAACAAACCTGCTTAACTTTTGTAAGTAGATCAATGAAGGAGCCTGCAAATTTAAGCCGTCTGCCTCAACGGCAAGTTGGAGAATTAGTAGTGAGTGAGTGAGTGAGTGAGTGAGGGCTTTGCCTTTTCGAAACGAAACCTGCTTACCTTTTGTAAGTAAGATGCAATGAATGAGCCTGCCAATTTAAAGCCATCTGCCTCCACGCAAGTTGGAGAATTAGTGATGAGTGAGTGAGTGAGTGAGGGCTTGTGCCTTTTTATTAGTATAGAAGAGGAAAACATTTTGCATGTGCTATTGAACTGCATCAATGGGATGTTATTAAATGTTTTCTAGCTGCATTAGACCAGTTAAAGGTATCATGCAATTGGTTCTTGCATTAAATAAACTTGTTGCTTTATAAATAACATCATATTGAGGCTTGTTAAGTAACTTCCCTTCACTCTGTTGCCTACACAACTTTGGGATTAAAAAGTACAATTTCAGCACAATAGAATATTAATCAGAACAATATTTCATTGGATACTGACTGTTTATAGAATCCTAATGAACTGATGTTTGGAATTATCTTCTTTATTACTTTATTAGTTTTTATCCAGACTATTTAATCCATTTTGTGGATTTTCGAATTGTTGTTGACCAAATTAACCAGAACCCATTGTATTACCCAACCTGACCCTGGGATTCCATATATCAGATTCCTGTGGGGATGCTGGGAAACGCGTGAGGAGCGTCTTCCAGATATTATCAGGTACCAGGAACCGTTCCCAATTACTCCTGTGTGGGAAATAGAACATTGCTGGATTTATTGGGGATCTCACCTCAGAGACAACATTACCCATAGCCCAGATACTGAGTCTGTACGGATATTCACGGTGGGGAAAAACTATTTTTTAAAACTAAAAAACTACTTATTGAATTTACTCTCTCTTTATATATAGATTTAATATAAATTTTCTTTAAAGTGCAAAATGGTATCTGTATAGAAGGAATGATTGTCCTCAATTTAGATTTGTGTAGAATGGATTACCGCATATACTCGAGTATAACCGTCCCGAGTATAAACCGAGGTTCCTAGTTTTAGGAAAAAAAGAGGAAAACACACTGACCGAGTAGAAACCGAGGGGGTAGTATTTGCCACTAAAGATGTTTGGAAACTACAACTCCCAGCATGCTTTATTGCTGGGAGTTGTAGTTTTCAAACTCTTAAGTTGCAAAACAACTCCCAGCAATAAAGCATGCTGCCATATTTAAGTGTCAACGTCAATGTTTCTCCTACCTTGTCCGGCGGCCGCGCGCTCCCCTCCTCGCTCCAGCCTCTGCGCATCCGGATGATGTCACTACCCCCTGCGCCTCTCACTTTGCGGCGCCGGGTGTGACATCCGGATGCGCAGAGGCTGTGGAGCGAGGATGCGGATCGTGCGGCCGCCGGACAAGGTAGGGAAACATTGGCTCGAGTATAAACCGAGGTAGATTTTCAGGCTTTTTTAAAGCCTGAAAACCTCGGTTTATACTCGTATATACGTTATGTATGCTTATTTATCAATGTTTACATGTATATGCAATTGTGTGTGTTGAAGACAGAAATATTTGCGGGAAGGTTTCTCATAGAAAACAATAATGCAATTTTTAAAATCCCAGCATGTCCCCCTCAATGCCGTAATGGAAATACAATCATTGGAAGACCATGGGAGGGAAAGATCATTTAGGGATGAGTAGCTGGGGGTCACATTGTGGGTTTACTGTTCCTGGCACAGATTAAAGGGCATGCCGACCCCCAAACTAAAATTTGCCCCAGTGCTGGCCCCACTGTGTAGTTTAAAAAAAATCCTTACCTTACTACTCTGCTCCTTATGGTTCTCCTGCTGTGTCTGTGCAAAGTCCAGGAAACTGAAGAGTAGGGTTTTTTTCCTGTCTATAGGTTTTCTGCCTCTAATCTGTCCTCCAGAGGTAGTGGGAAATGTGCAGGGGAGCCCTTTCCCCCATCCTCCCACCCTAAGGATCCCTCTATTGCTGCCCTCCACCAAGATTAAAATCTTTTGGAATACTGTAGCTCTCCCCTGCCCACCCCCCCACGCTGAGTTAGATCTGTAATAAAGATTCTGAATCTACTTACAGCCTTTTCTCCCATTGTGGTCTTCATAGTCGGCAGCCATGTCTTTGATTGGTTTGACCGTTCTGTCCCCTCTCTGCTGCTTCCTTGGTGGTATAGTATATACATTTCTGGTTGAGTACGAAAAGTGTACACGGTTCTGGTTGAGTATGTATACAATTTTTTTTAGTATGTATAATAATGATGGTTGATTATCCAGTGTCTGTGTCTATATTCAGTATAATGTACAGATCCTGTCTCTGGTCTCTATATAATGATGGTTGGATTATCCCGTTCCTGTGTCTATATTCAGTATAATGTACAGTCCTCTCTCTGGTCTCTAATAATGACGGGTTGGATTTACCAGTTCCTTGTCTATATTATTAATGTACAGATCCTGTCTCTGGTCTCTATAATGATGAGTTGGATTATCCAGTGTCTTGTCTAATTGATTTGTACAGATCCTGTCTCTGTTCTATATACGATGGTTGATTATCAGTTCTGTGTCTATATTCATATAATGTACAGATCCTCTCTCTGGTCTCTATATAATGATGGTTGGATTATCCGTTCCTGTGTCTATATTCAGTATAATGTACAGATCCTCTCTCTTGTTCTCTATATAATGAATGGTTGGATTATCGGTTCCTGTGTCTATATTCAGTATATGTACAGATCCTCTCTCTGTCTCTATATAATGATGGTTGGATTAGCCAGTTCCTGTGTCTATATTCAGTATAATTACAGATCCTTCTCTGTCTCTATATATGATGGTTGGATTCTCCAGTTCCTGTGTCTATATTCAGTATATTGTACAGATCCTCTCTCTGGTCTCTATATAATGATGGTTGGATTATCCAGTTCCTGTGTCTATATTCAGTATAATGTACAGATCCTGTCTCTTGGTCTCTATATAATGAGTTGGATTATCCAGTTCCTGTGTCTATATCAGTATAATGTAACGATCCTGTCTCTGGTCTCTATATAATGAGTGGTTGGTATATCCAGTTCCTGTGTCTATATTCAGTATAAGTGTACAGATCCTGTCTCTGGTCTCTATAAATAGGTTGGATTATCCAGTTCCTGTGTCTAATTCATTATAATGTACAATCCTGTCTCTGGTCTCTATATAATGATGGTTGGATTATCCAGTTTCCTGTGTCTATATTCAGTATAATGTACAGATCCTGTCTCTGGTCTCTATATAATGACGGTTTTGTGATTATCCATTTCCTGTGTCTATTCAGTTAAATGTACATCCTGTCTCTGGTCTCTATATAATGATGGTGGATTATCCATTCCTGTGTCTATATTCAGTATAATGTACAGATCCTGTCTCTGGTCTCTATAAATGACGGTTGGATTATCC
The DNA here is from genome assembly GCA_019447015.1 of Hymenochirus boettgeri. Taxonomy (NCBI): domain Eukaryota; kingdom Metazoa; phylum Chordata; class Amphibia; order Anura; family Pipidae; genus Hymenochirus; species Hymenochirus boettgeri. Next base: position 150,571 of record JAACNH010000149.1, on the reverse strand, counting down.
ATTTCCTGTGTCTATATTCAGTTAATGTACAATCCTGTCTCTGGTCTCTATATAATGACGTTTGGATTATCCAGTTCCTTGTCATATTCAGTAATTACGATCCTTCCTGTCTCTATATAATGACGGTTGATATCATCCTGTGTCATATTCAGTATAATGTAGCAGATCCTGTCTCTGGTCTCTATATATGACGGGTGGTTATCCGTTCCTTACACTGTAACATTGGTCTTGACACTTCAACCTCTTTCTATGTGACAGAATGGGGCTCTGCACCATTTTGGCTCTTTCTAGCCACCGGATTGTCGAACTTCCTGAGTTCATTGTTTTCAACTGAAGAGCTTCAGTAAAATTTCAAAAGTTCGGTAGTTCAAAACAAAGCCATTAGTCATGGGGAGAATAGTTCAAAATGTTTGGAAAATAAAGGGTCTGGACCCTTCTTGGCTCTGTTCTGGCCACCGGCACGGGGTTATGCACCCTTTTGGCTCAGAATGGGGGTCTGGACATTTTTTGCTCTGAGATCATGACCCTTTGGGCTCTGATCTGTCTGCTGGAATGGGGGTTTGGAACCTTGGTTTTGTTCTGGCTATCAAACAAGGGTATGGACCCTTTTTGCTCTGTTCGGGCCACTGGAACGGGGGTCTTGACATTCTGGCTCTGTTCTATGGTGCCAGAAACTTAGTAATTAGTAATTAGGTTGAATAAAGACATCAAGTCCAACTATTCACCCTATTTTTTTTTTCCCCTACCTAACAGTTGATCCAGAGGAAGGTAAAAAAAAACAGCTAAAAAAAAAAAGGGGGGGGGGGATTCTTCCTGACTCCAAACAGCTCGGAAGTATCCCTGGATCAACCAGATCATATATATTTACCAGTAATCCCAATATTATATGTATCCCTGTAACACCAAACTACAGTATATGTATTAATACCAGTAATTCTCATATTATATATATCCCCGTACCAACCAGAACTACATTATATGTATTAATACCAGTATTCTCAATATTATATAGTATCCTGTACCACCAGAACTATAGTATATGTTTAATACCAGTAATTCTCAATATTTATAGTATCTCCGTACCAACCAGAACTACAGTATATGTATTAATACAGTAATCTCAATATTATATAGTATCCCTGTACCAACCAGAACTACAGTATATGTATTAATACCTAATTCTCAATATTATATAGTATCTCCGTACCAACCAGAACTACAGTATATGTATTAATACCAGTAATTCTCAATATTATATAGTATCCCGTACCACCAGAACTACAGTATTGTATTAATACCAGTAATTTCTCAATATTATATAGTATCCCTGTACCAACCAGAACTACAGTATATGTGTATTAACCAATATTATCAATATTTTATAGTATTCCTGTACCAACCAGAACTACAGTATATGTATTAATACCAGTAATTCTCAATATTATATAGTATCTCCGTGCCAACCAGAACTACAGTATATGTTTAATACAGTAATTCTCAATATATATAGTATCCCTGTACCAACCAGAACTACAGTATATGTATAATACCAGTAATTCTCAATATTATATAGTATCCCTGTACCACCAGAACTACAGTACATGTATATTATACCAATAATTATCATATTTTATAGTATTCCTGTACCAACCAGAACTACAGTATATGTATTAATACCAGTATTCTCAATATTTTTTAGTTTTAGAAAACTATCCAGGCCTTTTTTAAAGCTTTTCAATGAACTTGCCATTACCACTCTGCTGGAAGACAGTTCCACAATTTCACTGTTCTCACTGTAAAGAAACCTTTCCTAACCTGAAGATGAAACTTCTTTTCTTCCAACCTTAAAGGATGTCCACGAGTCCTCTGATATGACCCATTAGTGAACAATGCACCAGAGAGTTCATTGTAAGGCCCATTAATTTGTATAAGGTTATTTATCCCCACGCAAACGTCGCTTCTCCAATGTAAACAGCCCTAACTTGTCTAATCTGCCTGATTTCAGCCCTCCATTCCCCTTATTAATTTAGTTGCCCTTCCTGAACTGCTTCCATTTCCAGATGTCCCTTCTGTATATGGGATCCAAAACTGCACCACATATTCAAATGAGCCTTACCAGTGCCTGTAAAGAGGGAGAATATATTTTTCTCTCTTGAATCTATTCCCCTCTTTATACAGACGGTATCTTGCATCTCTAGCGTTGCTACTGCATTGTTTGCTACAGCTAAGTCTGTTATCTACCAGAACCCCAATGTTTTTCCATTACGATGCACTTAACACAGAGTTATTTATGGTTTAGGGCACAGGGATTATTAAATCCTAAATGCATCACCTTACATTTACAACATTGAATCTCATCTGCCATTCTCCTATTCTGCCCATTTTGATACATCTATCTAGGTCTGCTTGTAGCACTTGCAACATCATTGGAGTTTCCAATCTGCATAGTTAGTGTCATCAGCAAACACAGAGACCTTGCTCTCATGCCCCTTCTAAGTCATTTATAACATTTAAACAGAAGCGGCCCCAGTACAGAACCCTGAGGCACTCTGCTTAGAACTTTATCCCACATAGATGTAGCTCCATTAACCATCACTCTCTGTTTGCGATCCAATACCAGTTCTCTATCCATGAACAGATGTTTTCTTCCAAGCCAACAGTCCTCAGTTTATACATTAGTCGCACAGACGGGTGTCTGCACCATTTTTGCTCTTTTCTAGCCAAGGAACAGGGGTATGGACGCTTTTGGCTTATTTCCAAGTGCCAGAATCAGGGTCTGGACACTTTTTTTTGGCTAAGCTCTAGCCACAAGAACAGGGGTTTGGACATTTTGGCTTTTCTGGCTGCCAGAACAAAGTCTGCACCTTTTTTACTCTGTTCTGGCTTACCAAGACTGGGATCTTGACCCTTTTGGCTCTGTTCTGGACACAGGGAACAGGGTCTGCACCCTTCTGAGTCTGATTTTGTTGCTGGAATGGGCTCTGCCCCCTTTATTGCTCTTTTCTGCCCTCCAGATCAGGGGTCTGGTCCCTTCTTGCTCCTTTTCTGGCCACGGAACAGGGGTCTTCACCCTTTTGGCTCTTTTCTTGCTTCTGGAACGGGGGTCTGGATACTTCTGCTGGGGTCTGAATACTTCTCCTTTTTGTTACATTATCCTGATCCTGCCTTGTACATAGTTCTACTAGATCCTGTTTCCGTCTGTGCCCCTGCTTCCAGTTCCCTGCTTCTCCTGCTGAGTCCTTCTTTTAGATCTTCTTGGACCTGTTGCTTTTCCAAGTGTGGTATCCATTCATCCAAGACTGTTCCAGTTTTGTTGTGCCTCCAGACCTCCTCTGTGGACTCTTACCCTCGCTGGTCCCGATTTTGCCTGAAGACAGTAAAGGTACCTTACATCTGGGACCTTCTATCTCTGTTCTAAGTGCCAGAAAACCTGATACTGCACACTTTTGGATCTTTTCTGGCTGCCGAAAGGGGGTCAGGACCCTTTTGATTCTGCTTTGGTCCGAAATACCGGGTCTGCACTATATTGGCTCAGTTTCTAAGCTTGGGAACATTGTCTGGGCCTTCTAGCTCTGTTTTGGCCAACAGAAGGGGGATCTGCACCATTTTTTGCTCAGTTCTATACTGGAATGGACTGCACTTTTGGCTCCTTCTGGCTGCTGGAAAGTGGGTCTGGACCCTTTTGGCTTTTTTCTGGTCACTAAACGGTCTAGATCCTTTTAGCTCTTTTCTGGCCAGAAACTGGGACATGACTGTCAGTCATGGCAATAGTGGCCGCAGCCAACTGGTTTTGCAGTCCCACAGGGAACCGCACAATCTCCCATGATTTACCAACAGTTCCCGACCACCCATTCATCCGTACAGATACGAGCTTGGTCCCCCACACACACTATAGATTTTTTGCTCGACCGACCGATACAAGTCACTCGGGCTGGCCGAAAATATCTTATGATGTGTACCTAGACATGGTCTAGCAAGAAAAAAAAATGTACTGCATATGTAATTTATGGTCAGATTTTGTGTATAAGTTACTTTGCTACTCACTGTCCAATTGATTTACCAGCACATCTACATTCAAAATAGGTGTTGCTCTACCTTAGCCAATACAAACTATTATTGGCAGAAAACGGCTGTTTGAGTACGTATAGTATATACATTTCTGGTTGAGTACAAAAAAGTGTACACGGTTCTGGTTGAGTATGTATACAATTTTTTTTAGTATGTTAATTTAGTTCTGGTTGAGTATCTATAGTATTTACAGTTTTGGTAGAGTTGTATAGTATATACATTCTGGTTGAGTATGAAAAGTATACCGGTTCTGGTTGAGTATGTATACAATTTTTTTTAGTATGTATAGTATTTAGTTCTGGTTGAGTATCTATAGCATTTACAGTTCTGGTTGAATATGAAAAGTATACACAGTTCTGGTTGAGTATGTAAAGTATACACAGTTTTGGTTGAGTATGTATAGTATTTAGTTCTGTTTGGGTATGTATATGTAGTATAGTTTTGGTTGAGTATGTGAATATATATAGTTTTGGTTGAGTATGTTATATATACATTCTGGTTGAGTACGAAGTGTACACGGTTCTGGTTGAGTATGTATACAATTTTTTTTAGTATGTATAGTATTTAGTTCTGGTTGAGTATCTATATATTTACAGTTTTGGTAGAGTATGTATGTATATATACATTTCTGGTTGAGTATGAAAAGTATACACGGTTCTGGTTGAGTATGTATACAATTTTTTTAGTATGTATAGTATTTAGTCTGGTTGAGTATATTAAGCATTTACAGTTCTGGTGAATATGAAAGTATACACGTTTCTGTTGAGTATGTAAGTATACACAGTTTTTGGTTGAGTATGTATAGTATTTAGTTCTGGTTGGGTATGTATAGTAGGTATAGTTTTGGTTGAGTATGTGAAGTATATCTTGTTTGGTTGAGTATGTATATATATCCATTTCTGTTTGAGTACGAAATGTACACGGTTCTGGTTGAGTATGTATACATTTTTTTTATTATGTAAGTCTTTAGTTCTCTGGTTGAGTATCATACTATTTACAGTTTTGGTAGAGTATGTATAGTATATACATTTCTTGTTGAGTATGAAAGTAGTACACGGTCCTGGTTTGAGTATATCGTAACATTTTTTTTAGCATGTATAGTATTTAGTTCTGGTTGAGTATATATAGTATTTCCAGTTTTGGTAGAATAATGTATAGTAATATACTTTTCTGGTTAGTATGTAAAGTATACACAGTTTTTCGTTGAGTATGTATAGTATTTAGTTCTGGTTTGAGTTATGTATAGTTTATAGTTTTTGGTTGATATGTGAAGTATATATAGTTTTGGTTGAGTATGCATATTATATACATTTCTTTGGTTGAGTACGAAAGTGTACCGGTTCTGGTTGAGCTGTATACATTTTTTTAGTATGTTACTAGGTATTTAGTTCTGGTTGAGTATCTATAGTATTTACAGTTTTGGTAGAGTATGTATAGTATAACATTTTCTGTTGATAGGAAAGTGTAACACGGTTCTGGTTGGTATTGTATACAATTTTTTTGTATGTATAGTATTTATCTGTAGTATCTTAGTATTTACAGTTTTGAGGTAGTATAGTATAACATTTCTGGTTGAGTTATGAAAGTACCACTTTGTTCTTGGTTGAGTATGTAATACAATTTTTTTTAGTATGTATATTAGATATTTCTGGTTGAGTATGAAAAGTACACAGTTCTGGTTGAGTATGAAAGTATACACCATTCTGGTTGAGTATGTAAGTATACATAGTTTTTGTTCATATGTATATATTTAGTGTCGGTTGAGTATGTAAAGTATTTACAGTTTCCTGGCTGAGTATGTAAAGTATACACAGTTTTGGTTGAGTATGTATAGTATTTAGCTCTGGTTGAGTATTTATAGTATATACAGTTCTTGTTGAGTATGTATAGTATATATTTACAGAGTATATTAGGTACAGAGTTACCAGCTATTAATGAATTATATAGGAATCAATGTTAATGTCAAGAATAAAGAATATTCGACTGGATTACTCTCAACCGAATTCAAAACTGTTTGTTATGCTTCCCTCTGGGAGACGCTTCCGAAATATTCTATGTAAAACCGAATGTTTTAGGCAAAGCTTTTATCCATCGGCTATCAATATTTTAAATGCTGTTCCCTGTAACAAGACTGTTTTATAACCTTATCTGAACTTATTTATTAAATTTCACTGTAATTTTTTTAATGTGTTCAGTGACAATAAATTATTCTAATCATAGTTCTGGTTGTGTATGTATAGTATATAGTTCTGGTTGCATATGTATAGTATATAGTTCTGGTTGCGTATGTATAGTATATTCATGTTTGGTTGAATATAAAAGGAACACAGTTTTGGTTAAATATGTGAAGTATACACAGTTTTGGTTGTGCTTGTATAGGATATAGTTTTAGTTGAGTAAGTATAGTAAATAGTTCTGGTTGAGTATGAAAAGTAAATACAGTTCTGGTTGAGTATGATAAGTATACACAGTACTGGTTGAGTATGTGATGTATATACAGTTTTGGTTGAGTATGTATAGTATATACATTTCTGGTTGAGTATGAAAAGTATACACGGTTCTGGTTGAGTATGTGAAGTATATACAGTTTTGGTTGAGTATGTATAGTAAATAGTTCTGGTTGAGTATGTATAGTATATACAGTTTTGGTTGAGTATGTATAGTTTATACAGTTCTGGTTGAGTTGGTATAGTATGTAGTTCTGGTTGAGTATGTATAGTATATACATTACTGGTTGAGTAAGTGAAGTATATACAGTTTTAGTTGAGTATGTTTAGTAAATAGTTCTGGTTGAGTATGTATAGTATATACAGTTCTGGTTGAGTACATATGGCATATAGTTCTGATTGAGTATGTATAGTAAACAGTTCTGGTTAAGTATGAAAAAATACACAGTTCTGGTTGAATATGTGAAGTATATATAGTTCTGGTTGAGTATGTTTAGTATATACATTTCTGGCTGAGTATGTATAGTATATAGTTCTGGTTGAGTATGTATAGTATATACTTTTCTTGCTGAGTATGTATAGTATATACATTTCTGGTTAAGTTTGAAAGTTATATGCAGTTCTTGTTAAGTATGTGAAGTTTATTCAGTTTTGGTAGATTATGCATAGTATATAGTTTTGGTTGAGTATGTATAGTATATACATTTCTTGTTAACTTTGAAAGGTATCTGCAGGTCTTGTTAAGTATGTGAAGTATATTCAGTTTTGGTTAAGTATGTTTAGTATATAGTTCTGGTTGAGTATGTATAGTGTATACAGTTCTGGTTGATTATGTGTAGTTTATAGTTCTGGTTGATTATGCATAGTATATAGTTCTGGTTGAGTATGTATAGTATATACAGTTCTGGTTGATTATGAATAGTATATAGTTCTGGTTGAGTATGTATAGTATATACAGTTCTGGTTGATTATGCATAGTATATAGTTCTGGTTGAGTATGTATAGTATATACAGTTCTGTTGATTAGCATAGTATATAGTTTCTGGTTGAGTATGATAGTATATAGTTCTGGTTGAGTTGTTCTAGTATATAGTTCTGGTTGAAGTATGTTGTATATACGTCTGGTTGATATGCTAGTTTATAGTTCTGGTTGATTATGCATAGTATATAGTTCTGGTTGAGTATGTATAGTATATACAGTTCGGTTGATTAGAATAGTATATAGTTTCGGTTGAGTATGTATATGTATATACATTCTGGTTGATTATGCATAGTATATGTTCTGGTTGAGTATGTATAGTATATACAGTTCTGGTTTATTATGCATAGTATATAGTTCTGGTTGAGTATGCATAGTATATAGTTCTGGTTGAGTTGTATATATATAGTTCTGGTTGAGTATATAGTATATACAGTTCTGGTTGATTATGCGTAGTTTATAGTTCTGGTTGTTATGCATAGTATATAGTTTTCTGGTTGAGTATGTATAGTATATAGTTCTGTTGATAGAATAGTATATAGTTCTGGTTGATATGTATAGTATATACAGTTCTGGTTGATTATGCATAGTTATAGTTTCTGGTTGAGTATGTATAGTATATACATTTGGTTGATTATGCATAGTATATAGTTCTGGTGAGTATGCTAGTTATAGTTTCTGGTATGAGTATGTATAGTATAGTTCTGGTTGAGTATGTATAGTATATACAATTCTGGTATCAGAACTTTTATTGACTGTTCAGGAATTGTTAGTGACTAAGTTCAAGTCTATATTAGTCCTAGATAACTACATGTTAACAGAATCATCATGGGATGAGGAAATATAAAATAAAACATTATTTTTATCTGTTCAGTAGAGACACAAAGAATAATAAGTGACAGATCCCAGGTGTCTGTGTCTATATTCCTCTCTCTGCTCTCTATATAATGACGGGTGGATTATCCAGTTCCTTACACTGATCTACAGAGAAGACTGAATCCTCTATCCTCTGTGTCACTCTGTCTCTCACCTGCTGCCTTGCAATGCTGGGAAACACAATTCCATATAATCCATCAATGTGCTATTATATCTGATAGTCCTGTGTGTGGAACCCTGCAGATCTACATCTCTGACCAACCACCCTGCTTGTCATCTGGAGAGCTCTCGCTGTATGATAGAATATGACTATATACAACATGAGATATCATGATTGGTGGGGTGTGATGGGACGGAATTATTTTATCGTATACCTAAAATGGAGTTTGTTAAACAATGACTGCATGTTTTTGGGTAAGTAACCCCTTCCAATCACTAATATAAAGCACATGAATACACTATAAACGAGAAGTGCACCCTGCTCCAGGTTAGCCCACACATAACTGATTCGTTATTCTATTTCTAAAAGGGACAGCACAGAATATAAGTATTATCTTGCAGCAATAAGCTCATATGGTCAATCACACTATTCTACTTGAAATTCCTTGCAACATCTTAGCAGCTACTTTCATACTTCCCAACAGTCCTGGAAACAAACTTTCAAATTAGGTCCCCCTTCCCCTGCAATATCCTGATATCCACAAGGGGAGTGAACCATGTTACTCTCCTATTCCAAAGAGAGAGATATGTGATATGTAATGTGTTTATAGAATGGTATCCAGTCATTCATGTAGACATTGCTCATATTCCATGTTATGGTAGATATGTCATTGACTCATGAAGAATGTCCATAGAATTATTTTTAAATATTGGCAAACTATGGGGGAGATTCAATATGGCCTTTTCTGTCTAAAACCCACGTTAACCCAAGAGATTCAGGTTAACGTGGGTTTTAGACGGATTTTAGAGCACAGCACCCATTTCCGAATGTTTTGGAAAGAGCACGTGCAGGCCACTTCTACCATTAGGCAAAGTGAGACATTTGTCTCAGTGCACCCCTGCACTGAAGAAGAAAGGCTGCAGACAGGCTTGGTGGAAAAAATTCTATTGACCAGTCAAGAAGATAAGGAATTTTCCTAGTAACATTTATGATGTTGTTAAAATATTTTATATATTTAGGTTAGCTTTAGTTAGTTTGTTAGGGAAAGGTTAGACTAGTTGGGTTAGTTAGAGCCCTGCTGAAAGAGTCACCACTTTAAAACAGCAGCTTCGCAGCTCGCCGGAAAAATCAGGTCGGCATTGAAAAGTTGGCTCAGGCAGCAAGAACCCTAGAAGTGCCCCTGGCGCCGTGCTATAGATGCAAAACCCCTACCGTTAAGTTTTGCGCTACATAGTAGCACGCCACTTAACGGTACTGTGTAGGAGGCGTGAAACCACGCTCTTACCTTAGCCCGATCCCGCGATGCAATAACTGACGTAATCTCGTTTACGTCAGTTATTGTATCGCGGGATCGGGCAGGTAAGTAACCGAGCCTGCGATATTGTATCTCCCCGTATGTATCTTACTCTCCAACAATGAACCCATGTACCCAATACAAATAGTAAGTAAACAGTTAGGATTAGCTTGTGAAGGTTCTCATTCATCCAGGTCATGGTATATCTGTTGTATTCAATTAGATCAACTGGACTTAAATGTAGTTCTTGAAGACGTTTCGCTAGTCATCCGACTGGCTTTCTCAATTCAGAATGACTTGTACAATCGTGGCAATTATGTGTCATGGCAGACACCAACTGTCCTATAACACCTCTTAGCCACTACCTATCACCCCTTAACACCTGGCTGTGATATGCTAATTGGGATTTTCCAGGGTACATAATTGCCACAGATTCTTGTACAAGTCATTCTGAATTGAGAAAGCCAGTCGGATGACTAGCGAAACGTCTTCAAGAATACATTTCAAGTCCAGTTGATCTAATTGAATACAACAGGTTAGGATGTTTAACAAACTGATCCCACTTAATATGGAAATATTAGACAGTTCTATTCCCATGGATAAGTACAAAGGGAGCTGAACCTTATGAACAGGGCAGCTAGAAATCACCCACTTTATATGGTCTGCAGATCCTGTGTTTAATATATAACACAAGTACCTTGGCTGGATATGCAAAAGCTTCCAGAGACCTGACACCTTTAATCACCTGCTGGAACAAGAACGTGCACCCGTCAGGAGACATGCAGAGGAGGATTACTGGGGATTTGTTATTTCTGCTTTTAACTGCCAATTAAATAGTGTTAAGTTTGCTGGGCTGCTTTGTGCTCCCTGCTATTAACCTCTTAACTGCTGGTTCATTCTGATGCTTGGGCACATTTCAACAGCAAACCCTCCAATATTCTCCCTTTAGTTGTTACATTATAAGTGCGGAGCTGGGGGATAATGACGTGAATTGACGTTGCACAGCTGGGTATGTAAATGTTTAGTGGGCACTGCTTTCTGGACAGTTCCTTTAAACTGTACAATAAGGATTATTTCTAGAGATGTCCGAACTTGCAAAATCGGGACCGCTCGAGGATCCGCGAATTTTCGAAAAAATCCAAAAATTCGAAAATCCGTGAGCGGACCCATAAAAATAAAAATGCCCTCGAAATTGCGAGATTTTTCGTATTTTCGAAAATTTTCGAATTACATGTTTTCGCGTATTTTCGTAAATTTTCGAAAATACGAGAAACTAATATTTTCGAAAATATGTATTATAATACATGTAATCCTCGTAATTCAAAAATTTTCGAAAATATGTATTTATGGAAATGATAAATCCTTGTATTTTCGAAATTTTCGAAATTACGTGTTTTCTCATATTCGAAAATTCTTGAAAATTACGTGAAACACGAAAAAATACGAAAAATTCACGAATCGGAAGTTCGGAAGGCGAAAAATCCGCCGTTCGCGAACGGGATAAATCCACGGCGGATCCGGGTTCGGATCCGCGAACCGGCCATCCCTAATTATTTCTAGAGAGAGAATGGAGGATGGTTCCAGAAAGTCTGGTACAGGTAGAAATACAGGAATTCAAATTGGGTTCATTCAGGATCTACCTGGAAAACCTCAAACCAGTTCATTTATATGTTTCTATTAAAATCCATTTAGTTCTATTAATTACACCATCAGTTTCCTCTGTAATCCTTTATGGTATGATGTCATTCTGGTGATGACATGGAAAAGGGAAACTATAACAATAACAGTTTTTATTCTGAATAAGGCGTATCGCTATTTCACAATACTGTGCCTTTAACCATTGTTGTTTTTATGACTGCGGCTGTACTTTTAGAACCACAACATAAATTTGCTACAGTGTTTTAAAATACCACGTTTACAACACACCCCAGCTGTATTGTATTACAGCTGTATTGTAAGGCGTGGTTATAAATGTAAGGTCTGCTGCTTTAATTTGAAATTTACCAAGGCCCAAGCCATTGCACAGTGAGAACTCTACTCTCCATATGTGTGAGTAATTAATCGTTCTCTCCCTCACATCCAGTGCACTGAATCGTTGGTAGACAGCAGGACACCACCAGGACACACATTATTCCCCCCCTGGACACACAATGCAAAACTTCCAGGTCCAAAACTGAACACGAAAGGCTACTTTTGACAAATGTTTGTTGGCATTCTGGTCACGTTGTGACTGGCTGTTTCTTAGTGTTGCCACTAGGAAAATGCTGCGTGCAAAGCTTTGCTGCAGCAAAATGTCTGAACCGCTAGTAAATCACGAATACATTTTATTACCAGCACACTTTTCTTGGCACATTTTACTTTCAACTAGATTTTGTCTCACTGCCCGCTCTACCCTTTCATTTTGCTTCCCTTGTTATCTATTGGAATTAGCTTTTTACTTTCTGTTAAAACTTTGTTACAATCCGTTCCCTTATTGTTTTACTATATGGAACCACACATTTCTACTTCCATGGAATCTGCATCTTTTAACATCCCATTACAGAAGGTTAAATGTAAATATGTACGCACTAACAGGGAGATTCAAAATGTTCTTATTGTTTAAAAGGTGCTATTTTTCGCCCAACCAATCAGATGTTAGCTTTCAAGTGTTACATGAGATCTGATTGGTTGGGGCAAAATTAGCACCTTTTTAACAATAAAACTTTTATTGAATAACCCTGTTAGAGTGTTAGCTCTTTGTGACAGGGACCTTGCTCCTGTTAAACCAAGTCATAGTATCTCATAATCATTGTTTTATCATGGATTCTTACCTATTTACAGAACTTTTATTATTTTTCTATAATTTTTTTAAATCTGTCATTGTACACTTTGGGGTTTTTTAATACTAGCAAAATACCCGCGCTTCGCAGCGGAGATTATTGAAATAACGTTTTTAGTAAGAAAGCAATAATGTATCAAGATTGCTGTAAATCACTCTGCCTTGATATATTAAAGAAAGACAATTCAATAGCTTTACGATTATGCAACACTCATTAACTTTGATTAATATTATATTTTTTATTCAACTATGAAATGTTGGTGAAAATAACCCCCACCACGTCCACCCCTAATACCCCCCACATTTCCCTCTGTCCACCCTCCAAACCCTTCCCCTTACACCCTTAGCCAGTCCCCGCACACACCCTGAATTTTTGGCAAATCGGTCCAGCGCTAGTGTGCAGGAGTTCAAAATTCTATTCCCCCCCATTCACACCCCACCCTAAATAAAAAATTGTTAACCTTTTACTGGTAAAGGAGTATATGCATACCAAATTTGATTGAAATTGGACCAACCAGTCTGTGCAATGTCAGATACTCACCGTTACAGGTGCAATGTCAGATACTCACCATTACAGGTGGAATTTCGAAACGAAACCTGCTTAACTTTTGTAGTAAGGTGCAATGAATGAGCCTGCAAATTTAAGCCGTGTGCCTCCATGGCAAGTTGGAGAATTAGTGATGAGTGAGTGAGGGCTTTGCCTTTTCGAACGAACCTGCTAACTTTTGTAAGTAAGGTACAATAATGAGCCTGCCAATTTAAGCCGTCTGCCTCCACGGCAAGTTGGAGAATTAGTGATGAGTGAGTGAGTGAGTGAGTGAGGGCTCTGCTTTTCGAAATGAAACCTGCTTAACTTTGTAGTAAGGTGCAATGAATGAGCCGCAAATTTAAGCCGTCTGCCTCCACGGCAGTTGGAGAATTAGTGGTGAGTGAGTGAGTGAGGGCTTTGCCTTGTATCAGTATCGAAACGAAACCTGCTTAACTTTTGTAATAAGTGCAATGAATAGCCTGCCAAATTTAAGCCGTCTGCCTCCACGCAAGTTGGAGAATTAGTGGGTGAGTGAGGGAGGCTTTGCCTTTTCAAAACAAACATGCTTAACTTTTGTAAGTAAGGTGCAATGAATGAGCCTGCCAAATTAAGCCTCTGCCTCCACGGCAAGTTGGAGAATTAGTGGTGAGTGAGTGTTGAGTGAGGGCTTTGCCTTTTCGAAACAAAACATGCTTAACTTTTGTAAGTAAGGTGCAATGAATGAGCCTGCCAAATTTAAGCCGTCTGCCTCCACGGCAAGTTGGAGAATTATGATGAGTGAGGCAAGTTGGAGAATAGTGTGAGTGAGTGAGTGAGTGAGGGCTTTGCCTTTTCAAACAAACACTGCTTAACTTATGTAAGTAAGGTGCAATGAATGAGCCTGCCAAATTTAAGCCGTCTGCCTCCACGGCAAGTTGGATTAGTGATGAGTTAGTGATGAGTGAGTGAGTGAGTGAGTGAGGGCCCTGCCTTTTCGAAACAAAACCTGCTTAACTTGTGTAAGGTGCAATGAATGAGCCTGCCAATTTAAGCCGTCTGCCTCCACGGCAGTTGAGAATTAGTGATGAGTGAGGCAAGTTGGAGAATTAGTGATGAGTGTGAGTGAGGCTTTGCCTTTTCGAAACGAAACCTGCTTAACTTTGTAAGTAAGGTGCAATGAATGACCTGCCAAATTTAAGGCCGTCTGCCTCCACGGCAAGTTGGAGAATTAGTGATGAGTGAGGCAGTTGGAGAATTAGTGATGAGTGAGTGAGTTAGAGTGAGTGAGGGCGGCAAGTTGGAGAATTAGTGATGAGTGAGTGAGTGAGTGAGTGAGTGAGGGCTTTGCCTTTTCAAACGAAACATGCTTAACCTTTTGTAAGTAAGGTGCAATGAATCAGCCTGCAAATTTAAGCTGTCTGCCTCCATGGCAAGTTGGAGAATTAGTGATGAGAGAGTGAGTGAGGGCTTTGCCTTTTGGTAAACAAACCTGCTTAACTTTTGTAATTAGATGCAATGAAGAGCCTGCAAATTTAAGCCGTCTGCCTCAACGGCAAGTTGGAGAATTAGTAGTGAGTGAGTGAGTGAGTGAGTGAGGGCTTTGCCTTTTCGAAACGAAACCTGCTTACTTTGTAAGTAAGATGCAATGAATGAGCCTGCCAATTTAAGCCATCTGCCTCCACGCAAGTTGGAGAATTAGTGATGAGTGAGTGAGTGAGTGAGGGCTTGCCTTTTTATTAGTATAGAAGAGGAAAACATTTTGCATGTGCTATTGAACTGCATCAATGGGATGTTATTAAATGTTTTCTAGGCTGCATTAGACCAGTTAAAGGTATCATGCAATTGGTTCTTGCATTAAATAAACTTGTTGCTTTATAAATAACATCATATTGAGGCTTGTTAAGTAACTTCCCTTCACTCTGTTGCCTACACAACTTTGGGATTAAAAAAGTACAATTTCAGCACAATAGAATATTAATCAGAACAATATTTCATTGGATACTGACTGTTTAAGAATCCTAATGAACTGATGTTTGGAATTATCTTCTTTATTACTTTATTAGTTTTTATCCAGACTATTTAATCCATTTTGTGGATTTTCGAATTGTTGTTGACCAAATTAACCAGAACCCATTGTATTACCCAACCTGACCCTGGGATTCCATATATCAGATTCCTGTGGGGATGCTGGGAAACGTGAGGAGCGTCTTCCAGATATTATCAGTACCAGGAACCAGTTCCCAATTACTCCTGTGTGGGAAATAGAACATTGCTGGATTTATGGGGATCTCACCTCAGAGACAACATTACCCATAGCCCAGATACTGAGTCTGTACGGATATTCACAGGTGGGGAGAAAACTATTTTTTAAAACTAAAAAACTACTTATTGAATTTACTCTCTCTTTATATATAGATTTAATATATGAATTTTCTTTAAAGTGCCAAAATGGTATCTGTATATGAAGGAATGATTGTCCTCAATTTAGATTTGTGTATGAATGGATTACCGCATATACTCGAGTATAACCGTCCCGAGTATAAACCGAGGTTCCTAGTTTTAGGAAAAAAAGAGGAAAACCACACTGACCCGAGTAGAAACCGAGGGGGTAGTATTTGCCACTAAAGATGTTTGGAAACTACAACTCCCAGCATGCTTTATTGCTGGGAGTTGTAGTTTTCAAACATCTTAAGTTGCAAATACAACTCCCAGCAATAAAGCATGCTGCCATATTTAAGTGTCAACGTCAATGTTTCTCCTACCTTGTCCGGCGGCCGCGCGTCCCCATCCTCGCTCCAGCCTCTGCGCATCCGGATGATGTCACTACCCACCGCGCCTCTCACTTTGCGGCGCCGGGTGTGACAATCTCGGATGCGCAGAGGCTGTGGAGCGAGGATGCGGATCGTGCGGCCGCCGGACAAGGTAGGGAAACATTGGCTCGAGTATAAACCGAGGTAGATTTTCAGGCTTTTTTAAAGCCTGAAAACCTCGGTTTATACTCGTATATACGTTATGTATGCTTATTTATCAATGTTTACATGTATATGCAATTGTGTGTGTTGAAGACAGAATATATTGCGGGAAGTTTCTCATAGAAAAAATAATGCAATTTTTAAAATCCCAGCATGTCCCCCTAATGCCGTAATGGAAATACAATCATTGAAGACCATGGGAGGGAAAGATCATTTAGGGATGGTAGCTGGGGGTCACATTGTGGGTTTACTGTCCTGGCACAGATTAAAGGGCATGCCGACCCCCAAACTAAAATTTGCCCCAGTGCTGGCCCACTGTGTAGTTTAAAAAAAAATCCTTACCTTACTACTCTGCTCCTTATGGTTCTCCTGCTGTGTCTGTGCAAAGTCCAGGAAACTGAAGAGTAGGGTTTTTTTCCTGTCTATAGGTTTTCTGCCTCTAATCTGTCCTCCAGAGGTAGTGGGAAATGTGCAGGGGAGCCCTTTCCCCCATCCTCCCACCCTAAGGATCCCTCTATGCTGCCCTCCACCAGATTAAAATCTTTTGGAATACTGTAGCTCTCCCCTGCCCACCCCCCCACGCTGAGTTAGATCTGTAATAAAGATTCTGAATCTACTTACAGCCTTTTCTCCCATGTGGTCTTCATAGTCGGCAGCCATGTCTTTGATTGGTTTGACCGTTCTGTCCCCTCTCTGCTGCTTCCTTGGTGCAGTTTTGGTAGAGTATGTATAGTATATACATTTCTGGTTGAGTATGAAAAGTATACACGGTTCTGGTTGAGTATGTATACAATTTTTTTAGTATGTATATTATTTTAGTTCTGGTGAGTTTATAGCATTTACAGTTCTGGTTGAATATGAAAAGTATACACAGTTCTGGTTGAGTATGTAAAGTATACACAGTTTTGGTTGATGTATGAGAGTATTTAGTTCTTTGGGTATGTATAGTATGGTATATTTTGGTTGAGTATGTGAAGTATATATAGTTTTTGGTTGAGTATGTCATATATATACATGTCTGGTTGAGTACGAAAAGTGTACACGGTTCTGGTTGAGTATGTTACAATTTTTTTTAGTATGTATAGTATTTAGTTCTGGTTGAGTATCTAAGTATTTACAGTTTTGGTAGAGTAATGTATAGTATACATTTCTGGTTGAGTATGAAAAGTATACACGGTTCTGGTTGAGTATGTATACAATTTTTTTTAGTATGTATAGTATTTAGTTCTGGTTAGTATCTATACATTTACAGTTCTGTTGAATATGAAAAGTATACACAGTTCTGGTTGAGTATGTAAATAGAACACAGTTTTGGTTGTAGTATGTATGTATTTAGTCTGTTTGGTATGTATAGTTGTTGTTTTGGAAGTATGTGAAGTATATTGTTTTGGTTGAGTATGTTAGTATATACATTTCTGTTGAGTACGAAAAGTGTACACGGTTCTGGTTGAGTATGTATACAATTTTTTTTTATTATGTATAGTATTTAGTTCTGGTTGAGTATCTATACTATTTACAGTTTTGGTAGAGTATGTATAGTATATACATTTCTGTTGAGTATGAAAATTTACACGGTCTGGTTGAGTATGTATACAATTTTTTTTAGCATGTATAGTATTTAGTTCTGGTTGAGTATATATAGTATTTACGTTTGTAAGTATGTAGTATATACATTTCTGGTTGAGTATGTAAAGTATACACAGTTTTTCGTTGAGTAGTATAGTATTTAGTTCTGGTTGAGTATGTATAGTATGTATAGTTTTGGTTGGTATGTGAAGTATATATAGTTTGGTTGAGTATGCTATTATATACATTTCTGGTTGAGTACGAAAAGTGTACACGGTTCTGGTTGAGCATGTATACATTTTTTAGTATTATTGTCTTTAGTTCTGGTGAGTCTCTATAGTATTTACAGTTTTGGTAGAGTATGTATGTATATACATTTCTGGTTGAGTACGGAAAGTGTACCGGTTCTGGTTGAGTATGTATACAATTTTTTAGTATGTATAGTATTTAGTTCTGGTTGATTATCATATAGTATTTACAGTTTTGGTAGGGTATGTATAGTAATATACATTTCTGGTTGAGTTATGAAAAGTACACGGTTTCTGGTTGAGTATGTATACAATTTTTTTAGTATGATATTATAGTTTCTGGTTGAGTATGAAAAGTATACACGTTCTGGTTGAGTATGAAAAGTAACACCATTCTGGTTGAGTATGTAAAGTATACATAGTTTTTTGTAAATATGTATAGTATTTAGTTTCTGGTTGAGTATGTATAGTATTACAGTTCTGGCTGTGTATGTAAAGTATAACAGTTTTGGTTGAGTATGTATAGTATTTAGCTCTGGTTGATATTTATATATATACAGTTCTTGTTGAGTAGGTATATATATATTTCAGAGTATATTAGGTACAGAGTTCCAGCTATTATGAATTATATAGGAATCATGTTAATGTCAAGAATAAAGAATATTCGACTGGATTACTCGCAACGAATTCAAAACTGTTTTTGTTACTTCCTCTGGGAGACGTCTTCCGAAATATTCTATGTAAACCGAATGTTTTTAGGCAAAGCTTTTATCCATCGGCTATCAATATTTTAAATGCTGTTCCCTGTAACAAGACTGTTTTATAACCTTATCTGAACTTATTTATTAAATTCACTGTAATTTTTATGTGTTCATTGACAATAAATTATTCTAATCATATTTTCTGGTTGTTGTATGTATAGTATATAGTTCTGGTTGCATATGTATATATATAGTTCTGGTTGCGTATGTATATATATTCATGTTTGGTTGAATATAAAAGGAACACAGTTTTTGGTTAAATATGTAAGTATACACAGTTTTGGTTGTGCTTGTATAGATATGTTTTGTTTGAGTAAGTTGTAAATAGTTCTGGTTGAGTATGAAAAGTAACTCCAGTTCTGGTTGGTATGATAGTATACACAGTACTGGTTAGTATGTGTATATACAGTTTTGGTTGAGTATGTATAGTATATAATTTCTGGTTGAGTATGAAAAGTATACACGGTTCTGGTTGAGTATGTGAAGATATAACAGTTTTGGTTGAGTATGTATAGTAAATGTTCTGGTTGAGTATGTATAGTAATATCCAGTTTTGTTTGAGTATGTATAGTTTATACAGTTTGGTTGAGTTGGTATAGTATGTAGTTCTGGTTGAGTATGTATAGTAATATCATTACGGTTTTGATAAGTGAAGTATATACAGTTTTAGTTGATATGTTTAGTAAATAGTTTCTGGTGTGAGTATGTATAGTAAACAGTTCTGGTTGAGTACATTGGCATATAGTTCTGATTGAGTATGTATAGTAAACAGTTTCTGGTTAAGTATGAAAAATACACAGTTCTGGTTGAATTGTGAAATATATATAGTTCTGGTTGAGTATGTTTAGTATTACATTTCTGGCTGAGTTTATAGTATATAGTTTCTGGTTGAGTATGTATAGTATATACTTTTCTTGCTGAGTATGTATAGTATATACATTTCTGGTTAAGTTTGAAAGTTATAGCAGTTCTTGTTAAGTAGTGAAGTTTATTCAGTTTTGGTAGATTATGCATAGTATAAGTTTTGGTTGAGTATGTATATATATACATTCTTGTTACTTGAAAGGTATCTGCAGTCTTGTTAAGTATGTGAAGTATATTCAGTTTTGGTTAAGTATGTTTAGTATATAGTTCTTGGTTGAGTATGTATAGTGTACAGTTCTGGTTGATTTTGTAGTTTATAGTTCTGGTTGATTATGCAAGTATTAGTTCTGGTTGATATGTATAGTATATACAGTTCTGGTTGATTATGATAGATAATAGTTCTGGTTGAGTATGTATAGTATATACAGTTCGTGTTGATTATGCATAGTATATAGTTCTGGTTGAGTATGTATAGTATATACAGTTCTGTTTGATTATGCATAGTATATAGTTTCTGGTTGAGTATGCATAGTAATATAGTTCTGGTTGAGTTGTTAGTATATAGTTCTGGTTGAGTTGTTGTATATACAGTCTGGTTGATTATGCTAGTTTATAGTTCTGGTTGATTATGCATAGTATATAGTTCTGGTTGAGTATGTATAGTAATACAGTTCGGTTGATTAGAATAGTATATAGTTTCGGTTGAGTTGTATATGTATATACATTCTGGTTGATTATGCATAGTATATGTTCTGGTTGAGTATGTATAGTATATACAGTTTCTGGTTTATTATGCAATAGTATATAGTTCTGGTTGAGTATGCATAGTATATAGTTCTGGTTGAGTTGTAATATATAATAGTTCTGGTTGATATTATAGTATATACAGTTCTGGTTGATTATGCGTAGTTTATAGTTCTGGTTGATTATGCATAGTATATAGTTTTCTGGTTGAGTATGTATAGTATATAGTTCTGTTGATAGATAGTATATAGTTCTGGTTGATATGTATAGTATATACAGTTCTGGTTGATTATGCATAGTTATAGTTTCTGGTTGAGTATGTATAGTATATACATTTCGGTTGATTATGCATAGTAATATAGTTCTGGTGAGTATGTCTAGTTAATAGTTTCTGGTATGAGTATGTATAGTATAAGTTCTGGTTGAGTATGTATAGTATATACAATTCTGTATCAGAACTTTTATTGACTGTTCAGGAATTGTTAGTGACTAGTTCAAGTCTATATTAGTCCTAGATAACTACATGTTAACAGAATCATCATGGGATGAGGAAATATAAAATAAAACATTATTTTTATCTGTTCATAGTAGAGACACAAAGAATAATAAGACAGATCCCAGGTGTCTGTGTCTATATTCCTCTCTCTGCTCTCTATATAATGACGGGTGGATTCCAGTTCCTTACACTGATCTACAGAGAAGACTGAATCCTCTATCCTCTGTGTCACTCTGTCTCTCACCTGCTGCCTTGCAATGCTGGGAAACACAATTCCATATAATTCCATCAATGTGCTATTATTCTGATAGTCCTGTGTGTGGAACCCTGCAGATCTACATCTCTGACCAACCACCCTGCTTGTCATCTGGAGAGCTCTCGCTGTATGATAGATATGACTATATACAACATGAGATATCATGATTGGTGGGGTGTGATGGGACGGAATTATTTTATCGTATACCTAAAATGGAGTTTGTTAACAATGACTGCATGTTTTTGGGTAAGTAACCCCTTCCAATCACTAATATAAAGCACATGATACACTATAAACGAGAAGTGCACCCTGCTCCAGGTTAGCCCACACATAACTGATTCGTTATTCTATTTCTAAAAGGGACAGCACAGAATATAAGTATTATCTTGCAGCAATAAGCTCATATGGTCAATCACACTATTCTACTTGAAATTCCTTGCAACATCTTAGCAGCTACTTTCATACTTCCCAACAGTCCTGGAAACAAACTTTCAAATTAGGTCCCCCTTCCCCTGCAATATCCTGATATCCACAAGGGGAGTGAACCATGTTACTCTCCTATTCCCAAAGAGAGAGATATGTGATATGTAATGTGTTTATAGAATGGTATCCAGTCATTCATGTAGACATTGCTCATATTCCAGTTATGGTAGATATGTCATTGACTCATGAAGAATGTCCATAGAATTATTTTTAAATATTGGCAACTATGGGGGAGATTCAATATGGCCTTTTCTGTCTAAAACCCACGTTAACCCAAGAGATTCAGGTTAACGTGGGTTTTAGACGGATTTTAGAGCACACAGCACCATTTCCGAATGTTTTGGAAAGAGCACCGTGCAGGCCACTTCTACCATTAGGCAAAGTGAGACTTTGTCTCAGTGCACCCCTGCACTGAAGAAGAAAGGCTGCAGACAGGCTTGGTGGAAAAAATTCTATTGACCAGTCAAGAAGATAAGGAATTTTCCTAGTAACATTTATGATGTTGTTAAAATATTTTATATATTTAGGTTAGCTTTAGTTAGTTTGTTAGGGAAAGGTTAGACTAGTTGGGTTAGTTAGAGCCCTGCTGAAAGAGTCACCACTTTAAAACAGCAGCTTCGCAGCTCGCCGGAAAAATCAGGTCGGCATTGAAAAGTTGGCTCAGGCAGCAGAACCCTAGAAGTGCCCCTGGCGCCGTGCTATAGATGCAAAACCCCTACCGTTAAGTTTTGCGCTACATAGTAGCACGCCACTTAACGGTACTGTGTAGGAGGCGTGAAACCCACGCTCTTACCTTAGCCCGATCCCGCGATGCAATAACTGACGTAATCTCGTTTACGTCAGTTATTGTATCGCGGGATCGGGCAGGTAAGTAACACGAGCCTGCGATATTGTATCTCCCCGTATGTTCTTACTTCCAACAATGAACCCATGTACCCAATACAAATAGTAAGTAAACAGTTAGGATTAGCTTGTGAAGGTTCTCATTCATCCAGGTCATGGTATATCTGTTGTATTCAATTAGATCAACTGGACTTAAATGTAGTTCTTGAAGACGTTTCGCTAGTCATCCGACTGGCTTTCTCAATTCAGAATGGACTTGTACAATGACGTGGCAATTATGTGTCATGGCAGACACCAACTGTCCTATAACACCTCTTAGCCACTACCTATCACACCCTTAACACCTGGCTGTGATATGCTAATTGGGATTTTCCAGGGTACATAATTGCCACAGATTCTTGTACAAGTCATTCTGAATTGAGAAAGCCAGTCGGATGACTAGCGAAACGTCTTCAAGAATACATTTCAAGTCCAGTTGATCTAATTGAATACAACAGGTTAGGATGTTTACAAACTGATCCCACTTAATATGGAAATATTAGACAGTTCTATTCCCATGGATAAGTACAAAGGGAGCTGAACCTTATGAACAGGGCAGCTAGAAATCACCCACTTTATATGTCTGCAGATCCTGTGTTTAATATATACACAAGTACCTTGGCTGGATATGCAAAAGCTTCCAGAGACCTGACACCTTTAATCACCTGCTGGAACAAGAACGTGCACACCGGTCAGGAGACATGCAGAGGAGGATTACTGGGGATTTGTTATTTCTGCTTATAACTGCCAATTAAATAGTTTTAAGTTTGCTGGGCTGCTTTGTGCTCCCTGCTATTAACCTCTTAACTCTGGTTCATTCTGATGCTTGGGCATTTCAATTCAACAGCAACCCTCCAATATTCTCCCTTTAGTTGTTACATTATAAGTGCGGAGCTGGGGGATAATGACGTGAATTGACGTTGCACAGCTGGGTATGTAAATGTTTAGTGGGCACTGCTTTCTGGACAGTTCCTTTAAACTGTACAATAAGGATTATTTCTAGGATGTCCGAACTTGCAAAATCGGGACCGCTCGAGGATCCGCGAATTTTCGAAAAAATCCAAAAATTCGAAAATCCGTGAGCGGACCCATAAAAATAAAAATGCCCTCGAATTGCGAGATTTTTCGTATTTTCGAAAATTTTCGATTACATGTTTTCGCGTATTTTCGTAAATTTTCGAAAATACGAGAAACTAATATTTTCGAAAATATGTATTATAATACATGTAATCCTCGTAATTCAAAAATTTTCGAAAATATGTATTTATGGAAATGATAAATCCTTGTATTTTCGAAATTTTTCGAAATTACGTGTTTTCTCATATTTCGAAAATTCTTGAAAATTACGTGAAACACCGAAAAAATACGAAAAATTCACGAATCGGAGTTCGGAAGGCGAAAAATCCGCCGTTCCGCGAACGGGATAAATCCACGGCGGATCCGGGTTCGGATCGCGAACCGGCCATCCCTAATTATTTCTAGAGAGAGAATGGAGGATGGTTCCAGAAGTCTGGTACAGGTAGAAATACGAATTCAAATTGGGTTCATTCAGGATCTACCTGGAAAACCTCAAACCAGTTCATTTATATTTCTATTAAATCCATTTAGTTCTATTAATTACACCATCAGTTTCTCTGTAATCCTTTATGGTATGATGTCATTCTGGTGATGACATGGAAAAGGGAAACTATCAATAACAGTTTTTATTCTGAATAAGGCGTATCGCTATTTCACAATACTGTGGCCTTTAACCATTGTTGTTTTTATATGACTGCGGCTGTACTTTTAGAACCACACATAAATTTGCTACAGTGTTTTAAAATACCACGTTTACAACACACCCCAGCTGTATTGTATTACAGCTGTATTGTAAGGCGTGGTTATAAATGTAAGGTCTGCTGCTTTAATTTGAAATTTACCAAGGCCCAAGCCATTGCACAGTGAGAACTCTACTCTCCATATGTGTGAGTAATTAATCGTTCTCTCCCTCACATCCAGTGCACTGAATCGTGTAGACAGCAGGACACCACCAGGACACACATTATTCCCCCCCTGGACACACAATGCAAAACTTCCAGGTCCAAAACTGAACACGAAAGGCTACTTTTGACAAATGTTTGTTTGGCATTCTGTGGTCACGTTGTGACTGGCTGTTTCTTAGTGTTGCCACTAGGAAAATGCTGCTGCAAAGCTTTGCTGCAGCAAAATGTCTGAAACCGCTAGTAAATCACGAATACATTTTATTACCAGCACACTTTTCTTGGCACATTTTTACTTTCAACTAGATTTTTGGTCTCACTGCCCGCTCTACCTTTTCATTTTGCTTCCCTTGTTATCTATTGGAATTAGCTTTTTACTTTCTGTTAAAACTTTGTTACAATCCGTTCCCTTATTGTTTTACTATATGGAACCACACATTTCTACTCCATGGAATCTGCATCTTTTAACATCCCATTACAGAAGGTTAAATGTAAATTATGTACGCACTAACAGAGATTCAAAATGTTCTTATTGTTTAAAAGGTGCTAATTTTTCGCCCAACCAATCAGATGTTAGCTTTCAAGTGTTACATGAGATCTGATTGGTTGGGGCAAAATTAGCACCATTTTTAACAATAAAACTTTTATTGAATAACCCTGTTAGAGTGTTAGCTCTTTGTGACAGGGACCTTGCTCCTGTTAAACCAAGTCATAGTATCTCATAATCATGTTTTATCATGGATTCTTACCTATTTACAGAACTTTTATTATTTTTCTATAATTTTTTTAAATCTGTCATGTTACACTTTTTGGGGTTTTTTTAATACTAGCAAAATACCCGCGCTTCGCAGCGGAGATTATTGAAATAACGTTTTTAGTAAGAAAGCAATAATGTATCAAGATTGCTGTAAATCACTCTGCCTTGATATATTAAAGAAAGACAATTCAATACAGCTTTACGATTATGCAACACTCATTAACTTTGATTAATAATTATATTTTTTTATTCAACTATGAAATGTTGGTGAAAATAACCCCCACCACGTCCACCCCTAATACCCCCCACATTCCCTCTGTCCACCCTCCAAACCCTTCCCCTTACACACTTAGCCAGTCCCCGCACACACCCTGAATTTTTGGCAAAATCGGTCCAGCCGCTAGTGTGCAGGAGTTCAAAATTCTATTCCCCCCCATTCACACCCCACCCTAAATAAAAAATTGTTAACCTTTTACTGTAAAGGAGTATATGCATACCAAATTTGATTGAAATTGGACCAACCAGTCTGTGCAATGTCAGATACTCACCGTTACAGGTGCAATGTCAGATACTCACCATTACAGGTGGAATTTCGAAACGAACCTGCTTAACTTTTGTAGTAAGGTGCAATGAATGAGCCTGCACTTTAAGCCGTGTGCCTCCATGGCAAGTTGGAGAATTAGTGATGAGTGAGTGAGGGCTTTGCCTTTTCGAACGAACCTGCTAACTTTTGTAAGTAAGGTACAATAATGAGCCTGCCAATTTAAGCCGTCTGCCTCCACGGCAAGTTGGAGAATTAGTGATGAGTGAGTGAGTGAGTGAGTGAGGGCTCTGCCTTTTCGAAATGAAACCTGCTTAACTTTGTAGTAAGGTGCAATGAATGAGCCGCCAAATTTAGCCGTCTGCCTCCACGGCAGTTGGAGAATTAGTGGTGAGTGAGTGAGTGAGGGCTTTGCCTTGTATCAGTATCGAAACGAAACCTGCTTAACTTTTGTAATAAGTGCAATGAATGAGCCTGCCAAATTTAGCCGTCTGCCTCCACGCAAGTTGGAGAATTATTGTGGTGGTGAGGGAGGGCTGTTGCCTTTTCAAAACAAACATGCTTAACTTTTGTAAGTAGGTGCAATGAATGAGCCTGCCAAATTAAGCCTTCTGCCTCCACGGCAAGTTGGAGATTAGTGGTGAGTGAGTGATTGAGTGAGGGCTTTGCCTTTTCGAAACAAAACATGCTTAACTTTTGTAAGTAAGGTGCAATGAATGAGCCTGCCAAATTTAAGCCGTCTGCCTCCACGGCAAGTTGGAGAATTATTGATGAGTGAGGCAAGTTGGAGAATAGTGTGAGTGAGTGAGTGAGTGAGGGCTTTGCCTTTTCAAACAAACACTGCTTAACTTATGTAGTAAGGTGCAATGAATGAGCCTGCCAAATTTAAGCCGTCTGCCTCCACGGCAAGTTGGATTAGTGATGAGTTAGTGATGAGTGAGTGAGTGAGTGAGTGAGGGCCCTGCCCTTTTCGAAACAAACCTGCTTAACTTGTGTAGGTGCAATGAATGAGCCTGCCAATTTAAGCCGTCTTGCCTCCACGGCAGTTGAGAATTAGTGATGAGTGAGGCAAGTTGGAGAATTAGTGATGAGTGGAGTGAGGCTTTGCCTTTTCGAAACGAAACCTGCTTAACTTTGTAAGTAAGGTGCAATGAATGACCTGCCAAATTTAAGCCGTCTGCCTCCACGGCAAGTTGGAGAATTAGTGATTGAGTGAGGCAGTTTGGAGAATTAGTGATGAGTGAGTGAGTTGAGTGAGTGAGGGCGGCAGTTGGAGAATTAGTGATGAGTGAGTGAGTGAGTGAGTGAGTGAGGCTTTGCCTTTTCAAACGAAACATGCTTACCTTTTGTAAGTAAGGTGCAATGAATCAGCCTGCAAATTTAAGCTGTCTGCCTCCATGGCAAGTTGGAGAATTAGTGATGAGAGAGTGAGGAGAGGCTTTGCCTTTTGGTAAACAAACCTGCTTAACTTTTGTAATGTAAGATGCAATGAAGGAGCCTGCAAATTTAAGCCGTCTGCCTCAACGGCAAGTTGGAGAATTAGTAGTGAGTGAGTGAGTGAGTGAGTGAGGGCTTTGCCTTTTCGAAACGAAACCTGCTTACCTTTTGTAAGTAAGATGCAATGAATGAGCCTGCCAAATTTAAAGCCATCTGCCTCCACGCAAGTTGGAGAATTAGTGATGAGTGAGTGAGTGAGTGAGGGCTTGCCTTTTTATTAGTATAGAAGAGGAAAACATTTTGCATGTGCTATTGACTGCATCAATGGGATGTTATTAAATGTTTTCTAAGCTGCATTAGACCAGTTAAAAGGTATCATGCAATTGGTTCTTGCATTTAAATAAACTTGTTGCTTTATAAATAACATCATATTGAGGCTTGTTAAGTAACTTCCCCTTCACTCTGTTGCCTACACAACTTTGGGATTAAAAAGTACAATTTCAGCACAATAGAATATTAATCAGAACAATATTTCATTGGATACTGACTGTTTAAGAATCCTAATGAACTGATGTTTGGAATTATCTTCTTTATTACTTTATTAGTTTTTATCCAGACTATTTAATCCATTTTGTGGATTTTCGAATTGTTGTTGACCAAATTAACCAGAACCCATTGTATTACCCCAACCTGACCCTGGGATTCCATATATCAGATTCCTGTGGGGATGCTGGGAAACGCGTGAGGAGCGTCTTCCAGATATTATCAGTACCAGGAACCGTTCCCAATTACTCCTGTGTGGGAAATAGAACATGCTGGATTTATGGGGATCTCACCTCAGAGACAACATTACCCATAGCCCAGATACTGAGTCTGTACGATATTCACGGTGGGGAAAAACTATTTTTTAAAACTAAAAACTACTTATTGAATTTACTCTCTCTTTATATATAGATTTAATATAAATTTTCTTTAAAGTGCCAAAATGGTATCTGTATAGAAGGAATGATTGTCCTCAATTTAGATTTGTGTAGAATGGATTACCGCATATACTCGAGTATAACCGTCCCGAGTATAAAACCGAGGTTCCTAGTTTTTAGGAAAAAAAGAGGAAAACACACTGACCGAGTAGAAACCGAGGGGTAGTATTTGCCACTAAAGATGTTTGGAAACTACAACTCCCAGCATGCTTTATTGCTGGGAGTTGTAGTTTTCAAACATCTTAAGTTGCAAATCAACTCCCAGCAATAAAGCATGCTGCCATATTTAAGTGTCAACGTCAATGTTTCTCCTACCTTGTCCGGCGGCCGCGCGCTCCCCATCCTCGCTCCAGCCTCTGCGCATCCGGATGATGTCACTACCCACCTGCGCCTCTCACTTTGCGGCGCCGGGTGTGACATCTCGGATGCGCAGAGGCTGTGGAGCGAGGATGCGGATCGTGCGGCCGCCGGACAAGGTAGGGAAACATTGGCTCGAGTATAAACCGAGGTAGATTTTCAGGCTTTTTTAAAGCCTGAAAACCTCGGTTTATACTCGTATATACGTTATGTATGCTTATTTATCAATGTTTACATGTATATGCAATTGTGTGTGTTGAAGACAGAAATATATTGCGGGAAGGTTTCTCTAGAAAAAATAATGCAATTTTTAAAATCCCAGCATGTCCCCCTAATGCCGTAATGGAAATACAATCATTGGAAGACCATGGGAGGGAAAGATCATTTAGGGATGGTAGCTGGGGGTCACATTGTGGGTTTACTGTCCTGGCACAGATTAAAGGGCATGCCGACCCCCAAACTAAATTTGCCCCAGTGCTGGCCCCACTGTGTAGTTTAAAAAAAATCCTTACCTTACTACTCTGCTCCTTATGGTTCTCCTGCTGTGTCTGTGCAAAGTCCAGGAAACTGAAGAGTAGGGTTTTTTTCCTGTCTATAGGTTTCTGCCTCTAATCTGTCCTCCAGGAGGTAGTGGGAAATGTGCAGGGGAGCCCTTTCCCCCATCCTCCCACCCTAAGGATCCCTCTATGCTGCCCTTCCACCAAGATTAAAATCTTTTGGAATACTGTAGCTCTCCCCTGCCCACCCCCCCACGCTGAGTTAGATCTGTAATAAAGATTCTGAATCTACTTACAGCCTTTTCTCCCATTTGTGGTCTTCATAGTCGGCAGCCATGTCTTTGATTGGTTTGACCGTTCTGTCCCCTCTCTGCTGCTTCCTTGGTGGAGTATGTATAGTATATAGTTCTGGTTGAGTATGTATAGTATATACAATTCTGGTATCAGAACTTTTATTGACTGTTCAGGAATTGTTAGTGACTAAGTTCAAGTCTATATTAGTCCTAGATAACTACATGTTAACAGAATCATCATGGGATGAGGAAATATAAAATAAAACATTATTTTTATCTGTTCAGTAGAGACACTAAGAATAATAAGTGACAGACCCAGGTGTGAGTCTATATTCCTCTCTCTGCTCTCTATATAATGACGGTTGGATAATACAGTTCCTTACACTGATCTACAGATGAAGCGAATTCCTCTATCCTCTATGTCAGTCTGTCTCTCACCTGCTGCCTTGCAATGCTGGGAAACACAATTCCATATAATTCCATGAATGTGCTATTATATCTGATAGTCCTGTGTGTGGAACCCTGCAGATCTACATCTCTGACCAACCACCCTGCTTGTCATCTGGAGAGCTCTCGCTGTATGATAGAATATGACTATATACAACATGGAGATATCATGATTGGTGGGGTGATGATGGGACGGGAATTATTTTATCGTATACCTAAAATGGAGTTTGTTAAGACAATGACTGCATGTTTTGGGTAAGTAACCCCTTCCAATCACTAATATAAAGCACATGAATACACTATAAACGAGAAGTGCACCCTGCTCCAGGTTAGCCCACACATAACTGATTTCGTTATTCTATTTCTAAAAGGGACAGCACAGAATATAAGTATTATCTTGCAGCAATAAGCTCATATGGTCAATCACACTATTCTACTTGAAATTCCTTGCAACATCTTAGCAGCTACTTTCATACTTCCCAACAGTCCTGGAAACAAACTTTCAAATTAGGTCCCCCTTCCCCTGCAATATCCTGATATCCACAAGGGGAGTGAACCATGTTACTCTCCTGTTCCCAAAGAGAGAGATATGTGATATGTAATGTGTTTATAGAATGGTATCCAGTCATTCATGTAGACATTGCTCATATTCCGTGTTATGGTAGATATGTCATTGACTCATGAAGAATGTCCATAGAATTATTTTTAAATATTGGCAACTATGGGGGAGATTCAATATAGGCCTTTTCTGTCTAAAACCCACGTTAACCCGAAGAGATTTCAGGTTAACGTGGGTTTTAGACGGATTTTAGAGCACAGCACCATTTCCGAATGTTTTATGGAAAGAGCACCAGTGCAGGGCCATTCTACCATTAGGCAAAGTGGACATTTGTCCTAGTGCACGCCCTGCACTAAGAAGCAAGGCTGCAGAAGGCAGTGGTGGAAAAAAATTCTATTGACCAGTCAAGAAGATAAGGAATTTTCCTTGTACCTTATGATGTTGTTTTAAAATAATTTTATATATTTAGGTTAGGCTTTAGTTTAGTTGTTTAGGGAAAGTAGACTAGTTGGTTAGTTAGAGCCCTGCGAAAAGAGTCACACTTTAAAACAGCAGCTTCGCACAATCGACGACTGAAATAATCAAGGTCGGCATTGAAGTTTGGCTTCAGGCAGCAGGAAACCCTCAGAAGTGCCCCTGGCGACGTGTATAAATGCAAAACCCATACCGTTATTATTTGTGCGCTAACTAGTAGCGGAAGCCCACTTAAACGGACTGTGTAGGAGGCGTGAAACCCACGCTATCTACCTTAGCCCGATCGCCAGCGATGCATACATGACGTATCTCGTTTACGTCAGTATTGTATCGGCGGGGATCGGCTAAGGTAAGTAACGCGAGCGCCGATATTGGTATCTCCCCGTATGTATTTAATATGCCAACAAAATGAAACCAATGTACCCAATACAAATAGTAAAGTAACAGGTTAGGTTATGCTTGTGAAGGTTCTCATTCCATCAAGGTCATGGTATGATCTGTTGTATTCAAGAGATCAACTGGACTTTGAAATGTAGTTCTTGTAAGACGTTTCGATAGTCATCCGATGGCTGTCTCAAGTCAGAATGACTTGTACAAGAATCTGTGGCAATTATGTGTATGGCAGACAAAACTGGCCTCTAACACATCGTAGCACTACCTATCACACCTTAACACCTGGCTTGGGGAGATGCTAATTGGGATTTTCCAGGGTACATAATGCCACAGATTTTGTACAAGTCATCTGAATTGAGAAGCCAGTCGCGATGACTAGCGGAAAAGTCTTCAAGAACTACCATTTCAAGCCAGTTGATAGTAATTGAATACAACCGGTTAGGCTGTTTAACAAAAACGATCTCAGCTTAATATTGGGAAATTAGAAGGTTCGATTTCCATATGGATAAGTACAAAGGCGAGCTGAACCTTATGAACGGGCAGCTAGAAATCACCCTACTTTAGATGTCTGCAGATCCTGTGTTTATATACTAACACAAGACCTTGGCTGGATATCGCAAAAGCTTCCAGGAGACCATGACACCTTTTTAATCACTGCGTGGAACAAGAAGTGCACACCTGCAGGAGACATGCAGAGAGAGGATTACTGGCGGATTTGTTATTGTCTGTTTAACTGCCAATTAACTAGTGTTAAGTTTGCTCTGGCGCTTGTCGTTTTGCTCCCTGCGATATTACCTCTTAAAATGTTAACTGCTGGTTTCATTCTGAGGCTGGGCCATTTCAACAGCAAACCCCCCATATATTCTCCTCTTTTTGTTGATTACATTAAAGTGCGGCAGCGGGGGGGATAATGACGTGAAAATTGATCGTTGCCACAGCGGGTATGTAGAATGTTATAGTGCGGCACTGCTTTCTGGAAGTTCCTTTAAATATCTGCTAAAATAAGGATTATTTCTAGAGATGTCCGAAACTTTGCAAAATCGGACCGCTCGAGGTCCCCACGCGAATTTCGAAAAACCAAAATTCGAAAATCCGTGAGCGGACCCATAAAAATGAAAAATGCCCTCGAAATTGCGAGATTTTTCTATTTTCGAAAATTTTCGAAATTACATGTTTTCGCGTATTTTCGTAAATTTTCGAAAATACGAGAAAACTATATTTCGAAAATATGTATTATAAATACATGTAATCCTCGTAATTTCAAAATTTTCGAAAATATGTATTTATGGAAATAAGATAATAAATCCTTGTATTTTCGAAAGTTTCGAAAATTAAGTGTTTCTGTATATATTGAAAATTTTGAAAATTACGTGAAAACAATCGAAAAAATACGACAAAAATTCCACGAATCGGAAGTTCGCTGAAGGCGAAAAATCCGCCGGTTCGGCGAACGGATAAATACACGGCGGATCCGGGTTCGGATCGCGAAACCGGCCTCCTAATATTCTAGAGGAGAATGGAGGATGGTTCCAGAAAGTCTGGTACAGGTAGAAATACAGGGAATTCAAATTGGGTTCATTCAGGATCTACCTGGAAACTAAACCAGTTCATTAAGTAGTTTTATTAAAATCCATTTACTTTATTAATTACACCATCAGTTCTCGTGAAGCCTTTATGGTTATGAGTATTCTGTGATGACATGGAAAAGCCAGGAAGACTATACAAACAGTTTTTATTGCTGAATAAGCCAGTATGTTGACGGCGTATTTTCACAATACTTGCCTTTAACCATTGTTGTTTTTATGACTGCGGCTGTACTTTTAGAACCACAACATAAATTTGCTACAGTGTTTTAAAATACCACGTTTACAACACACCCCAGCGGTATTGTATTACAGCTGTATTGTAAGGCGTGGTTATAAATGTAAGGTTCTGCTGCTTTAATTTGAAATTTACCAAGGACCAGAAGCCATTGCACAGTGAGAACTCTACCTCTCCATATGTGTGAGTAATTAATTCTGCCTTCCCCTCACATCCAGTGCACTGAATCGTGGTAGACAGCAGGACACCATCAGGACACACATTATTCCCCCCCTGGACACACAATGCAAAACTTCCAGGTCCAAAACTGAAACGGAAAGGCTACTTTTAGACAAATGTTTGTTTGGCATTCTGGTCACGTTGTGACTGGCTGTTTCTTAGTGTTGCCACTAGGAAAATGCTGCGTGCAAAGCTTTGCTAGCAGCAAAATGTCTGGAACCGCTAGTAAATCATATTTACACATTACACATATTACACTTTTCTTGGCACATTTTACTTTCAACTAGATTTTTTTTGTCTCACTGCCCGCTCTACCCCTTGTCATTTTGCTTCCCTTGTTATCTATTGGAATTAGCTTTTTACTTTCTGTTAAAACTTTGTTACAATCCGTTCCCTTATTGTTTACTATATGGAACACACACATTTCTACTTCCATGGAATCTGCATCTTTTAACATCCCATTACAGAAGGTTAAATGTAAAGTATTTTCGCACTAACAGGGAGATTCAATAAATGTTCTTATTGTTTAAAATGGTGCTAATTTTCGCCCAACCAATCAGATGTTAGCTTTCAAGTGTTACATGAGATCTGATTGGTTGGGGCAAAATTAGCACCATTTTTAACAATAAGAACTTTTATTGAATAACCCTGTTAGAGTGTTAGCTCTTTGTGACAGGGACCTTGCTCCTGTTAAACCAAGTCATAGTATCTCATAATCATTGTTTTATCATGGATTCTTACCCTATTTACAGAACTTTTTATTATTTTTCTATAATTTTTTTAAATCTGTCATTGTACACTTTATGGGGTTTATTTAATACTAGCAAAATACCCGCGCTTCGCAGCGGAGATGTATTGAAATAACGTTTTTAGTAAGAAAGCAATAATGTATCAAGATTGCTGTAATCACTCCAATCTGCATTGATATTTAAAGAAAGACAATTCAATAAGCTTACGAATTATGCCACATCATTAACTTGATTTAATATATATTTTTTATTCCAAACTATGGAAATGTTGTGAAAAGATAACCCACCACGCCACCCCAATAATACCCACCCAATATCTCTCTGTCACCCCAAACCCTTCCCTTACAACCTAGCGTCCCGCACACACCCTAATTTTTGGCAAAAATCGGTTCAGCCGTAGTGTGCAGGAGTTCAAATTCTATTCCCCCCATTCACCAACCCCCTAAAAAAACAATTGTTAACTTTACTGATAATGAGTACTAGCATACAAATTTGATGAATTGGACCAACCAGTCTGTGCAATGTCAGATACTCACCGTTACAGCGTGCAATGTCAGAGATCACCATTACAGGGGAATTCGAAACGAAACATGCTTAACTTTGTAACGTAAGGTGCAATGAATGAGCTGACCAAAATTTAAGGCCGTGTGCCTCCATGGCAAGTTGGAGAATTAGTGATGAGGAGTGAGCGGCTTTGCCTTTTCGAAACGAAACATGCTTAACTTTTGTAAGTAAGGTACAATGAATGAGCTGCCAAATTAGGCCGTCTGCCTCCACGCAAGTTGGAGATTAGTGAGAGTGAGTAGAGTGAGTGAGTGAGGGCTCTGCCTTTTCGAAATGAAAACTGCCTAACCTTTGTAAGTAAGGTGCCAATGAATGAGCCTGCCAACAAATTTAAGCGTTTTCTTTTTTGCTCCACGGCAAGTGCGGCATAGGGTGAGTGAGTGAGTGAGGCTTTAGCCTTGTATAGTATAGAAAACGAAACTGCTTAACTTTGTAAGTAAGGTGCAATGAATGGCCTGCAAATTTTAAGCCGTCTGCCTCCACGGCAAAAGTTGGAGAATAGTGCGTGAGGAGGAGGGCTTTGCCTTTTCCAAAAACAAAAATGATACTTTTGTAAGTAAGGCAATGAATGAGCCTGCCAAATTATAAGCCGTTGCCTCCAGCAAGTTAGAATTAGTGGTGAGTGAGTGAGTGAGTGAGGCCTTGCCTTTTCGAAACAAAAAACATGCTTAAGTTTTGAAGTAAGGTGCAATGATGAGCTGCAAATTTAAGCCGTCTGCTCACGGCAAGTTGGAGGAATAGTGATGAGTGAGCAAGTTGGCGAATTATGATGAGTGAGTGAGTGAGTGAGGCTGTGCCTTTTCAAAACAAAACCCCTACCCCCCCTGCTTAACTTATGTAAGTAAGTGCAATGAATGAGCCCTGACCAAAAGTTAAGCCGTCTGCCTCCCGGCAAGTTGGAGAATTAGTGATGAGGTTCGTGATGAGGAGTGAGTGAGTGAGTGAGGGCCCTGCCTTTCGAAACAAAACATGCTTCACTTTTGCAAGTAGGTTGCATGATGAGACTGCCCAAAATTTAAGCCGTCTGCTCCACGGCAAGTTGGCGAAGTAGTGTGAGTGAGGAAGTTGAGAATTAGTGATGAGTGAGTGAGTGAGGGCTTTGCCTTTTCGAAACGAAACCTGCTTAACTTTTGGAAGTAGGTGCAATGAATGAGCCTGCCAAATTTAAGCCGATCTGCCTCCACGGCAAGTTGGAGAATTAGTGATGAGTGAGGCAAGTTGGGAATTAGTGATGAGGAGTGAGTTAGTGCGTGAGGCGAGCAAGTGGAAATAGTGATGACGTGAGTGAGTGAGTGAGAGTGGGGCGTTGCCTTTTCAAAACGAACAGCTAACTTTGTAAGTAGGTGCAATGAATCAGCCTGCCAAACTTTAAGCTGTCTGCCTCCATGGCAAGGTGGGAATAGTGATGAGAGTGAGTGAGGGCTTGCTTTTTAACGAAACGAAACCTGCTTAACTTTTCGTAAGTAAGCATGCAATGAATGAGCCTGGGCCAAATTTAAGCAGTCTGCCTCAACGGAAAGTTGGAGATTAGTAGTTGATCGGAGATGAGTGAGGATGGCTTTGCTTTCGAAACGAAAACCTGCTTAAACTTTTGTAAGTAGATGAAGAATGAGCCTGCCAAATTTAAGCCACTGCTCCACGGCAAGTTGGAGAATTAGAAATGTGAGTGGTGAGTGAGTGAGGCTTTGCTTTTATTACTAGAGAGAGGAAAACATTTTGCAGTGTTTTTCATATGAACGGGCAAATAATGGATGTTATTAAAGTTTTCTAGCTGCATTTAGACCAGTTAAAAGGTTATCATGCCAATGGGTTTCTGCATTAAATAAAATTGTTGCCCTTTATAAATAAACATACAATTGGGCTTGTAAGTAACTTCACTTCACTCTGTGCCTACACAACTTTGGGATTAAAAAAGTACAATTTCAGCACAATAGAATATTAATCAGAACAATATTCTTGCGATACTGTGTGTAATGAACCTAAAAAATGAACTGATGTTTGGACTTATCGTCTTTATACTTTATTAGTTTTTATTCCAGACTATTTAACCAGTTTGGGATTTTCGAATTGTTGTGACAAATAACCAGAACCCATTGTATTTCTACCCAACATGACCCTGGGATTCCATATACAGATTCCTGTGGGGATGCTGGGCAAGCGTGAGGAGCGTCTTCCAGATATTATCAGGTACCAGGGAAACCAGTTCCCAATACTCCGTGTGGCGAAATAGAAACATTGCTGGATTTTATTGGGGATTCAACTCAGAGACAACATTTACCCATAGCCAGTACTGAGTCTGTACGGATATTCACAGGGGGAGAAAAACTATTGTTTAAACCTAAAAAACTACTTAGTGAATTTACTCTTCTTTATATATAGATTTAATATATGAATTTTCTTAAAGTGCCAAAAATGAGTATCTGTAATGAAGGCTATGATTGTCCTCATTTAGATTTGTGTATGAATGGATTACGCATATACTCGAGTATAAACCGTCCCGACGTATAAACCGAGGTTCTAGTTTTAGGAAAAAAGGAGGAAAACCACACGGACCCGAGTAGAAACCGAGGCGGGTAGGATTTGCCCACTAAAGATGTTTGGAAACTACAACGCCCAGCATGCTTATTGCTGGAGTTGTAGTTTCAAACATCTTAAGTTGCCCAAATACAACTCCCAGAAATAAAAGCCATGCTGCCATTTTTTAAGTGTCAAGTCAATGTTTCTCCTACCTTGTCCGGCGGGATGGGGGAGGGGGGCGGGCGGGGGGGGGGCGGCGCAGGGCCGCCGGGGAGGAGCCGCCGGGCGGGGAGGCCGGCAGGGGGGGGGGCGGCCGGGAGGAAGGGGGGGGCGCGGGCGGGGGGCCGGCTCGGCGGGGGGGGCGGGAGGGGGCGGTAGCACGAGGGCGACCGGCGGAGGGCGTGGGAGGGGGGGCGGCGGGGGCGGGCGGGGGCCCGACGATCCCCATCCTCGCTCCACAGCTCTGCGCACCGGATGAGTCACTACCCTGCGCCTCTCACTTTGCGGCGCCGGGTAGTGACATAATCCGGATGCGCAGAAAGGTGGGAGCGAGGATGCGGATCGTGCTTGGCCGTCCGGGAAAGGTAGGGAGAAACATTGGCTCGAGTATAAAACGAGTAAGATTTTCAGGCTTTTTTGTAAAGCCTGAAAACCTGGTTTATACCGAGTATTATTATTATGCTTATTTATCAATATGTTTACATGTATAGGCAATTGTGTGTGTGACGACAGAAATATATTGAGGGAAGTTTCTCATAGAAAACAATAAGCAATTTAAAATCCCAAGCATGTCCCCCTAATGCCGTATGGAAATACAATCATTGGAAGACCATGGGAGGCGGAAAGATTCATTTAGGGTGAGTAGCTGGGGGCACATTGTGGGTTACTGTTCCTGGCACAATTAAAGGCATGCCGACCCCCAAAACTACAAATTTGCCCAGTGCTGGCCCCCATGCTGTAGTTTAAAAAAAAATCCTTACATTCTACTCTGCTCCTTATGGTTCCCTGCTGTGTCTGTGCAAAGTCCAGGAAACTGAAGCGTAGGCAGTTTTTTTTTCTGTCTAGCAGGTTACTGCCTCTAATCTGTAATCAAGGACGGTATGGGAATGTGCAGGGGAGCCCTTCCCCCTCCTCCCACACTAGCGGATCCCTCTATTGACTGCCTTCCACCAAGATTAAAATCTTTTGGAATACTGTAGCTCTCCCCTGCCCCCCCAACCGCCCCTGAGTTGATCTGAATAAAAGATTCTGAATCATACTTACAGCCTTTCTCCCATGTGGTCTTCATAGTCGGCAGCCATGTCTTTGATGGTTGACCGTTCTGTCCCCTTCTCTGTTTGCTTCCGGTAGAAGACAGCAACAGGAGTGAGGGCGTAAGTATGATTCGGAAACTTTTATTAGAAATCTAACTAGGCGCGTTGGCTGGGGGGGGAAAGGAGAGCTACCATTGATGTAAAGTTTTCAAACCTTTAAATAACTATAAAAAATGAAGAAGCAGACAGAGACTTCGAAAAAGCAAGACTGATAGAAAAAAACAGAGACAGCCACAGACGAAAAGAGAGACAAAAGGAAGACTTGTTCCAACCTCTGATGCAAGAGCCTTAAAAAGTGAAAAACAAACAGGTAACCTACTAGAGTCCAGTCCTTATGGAAAACCTCACTGCACATGTATATCCAACATTAGAACAAAAAGTAGGGCTGTCCAGTCGTAGAGTTGCTTTTCAAAGGGGAAATCCCATTTTTATTAAGTGGCAAAACAAATAAAACACAACTTCGCTTTGTCCTTGTCAAGCGTTCACTTGATAACGCCCACAGTGCACGAAAAACGTTGTGTGCCTATTGTATCTGCACCTTAATAAAAAGTGGGATTCCCCCTTTGAATGAACAAGCAACTCTACGACTGGACAAGCCCCTACTTATTATCCGTTCTATGTGAGAGCCCTTGAAAGTCAAATACGTTTAAAACAATTTAGGTTTGTAGACTAATGATTTTATCCCAAAAGGGTTTTGCAGTTTCCCTTCACTATTTATAATAATTCTGTAGAAAAATAAGGTAAGGTAAGCAATATATTTAAACTGCAATGATATATATTTTATATAGACTTCAATATTGTCTCAGAGTAAGATTTTCTGTTAGTTCTTTGTTAATTAGTTAACTGGTTAGTTCTTTGTTAATTATTTTCCAATAGTGCTACTGCAGAGTTTAAACTGTTAAGTATTTATAGGTAAACCAGTGTAGTATTTAAGGTTGAATAAAGAAATAGATCCATCCAGTCCAACCTACTCAGCAATACCCACATTTCCTGCCTAACTATTGATCCAGAGGAAGGCAAAAAAAAAAAACCAACAAGAATTACGAAGGGGGAAAAAATTCCTTCCTGACTCCAAGTGACAATTGGAAATATCCCTGGATCAACTCTATCAATACCAGTAACTTGCAACATTCTTTGTATTGAAATACAATTTTGAAAATGATTTAAATGGATTAAATATATTTTAAGTTATAACCAGTTTATGTAATTGACCACATGTAATTAAGTCAACCCTCCAGTCCACCAGTCAGTGTTAAGTCAGCCCTCCATTCCACCAGTCAGTGTTAGGTCAGCCCTCCATTCCACCAGTCAGTGTTAAGTCAGCCATTCCAGTTCAATAGTCAGTGTTAGTCAGCCCTCCGTCCCCAGTCATGTTAAGTCAGCCCTCCAGTCCACCAGTCAGTGTTAAGTCAGCCCTCCAGTCCCCCAGTCAGTGTTAGTTAGTCCTCCATACCCACCTCCACAAGCCACACCTATGTTCCCTAATGAAGCCATGTCCGCTTCAGGTGCCCCCCCCTGCCGATAGGCGGCATTTAAAAGTTGTTTCAGGTGTCAAAACCCCTAGGAAAACTCCTGCTCTCAACTAAACAATGCAGTTTAGCTGCCAATAAATAGTGCTATTGTAGTAACAGTATTCAAGATCTTGATTGAACACATATGGCGAATTCTGTATCAGTTAAGAAAAGTATTCTTGTTCTGTGATTGTGTTCATGGAAAGTTTAGTTCATTCTAAATGTTTTCTTCAATTAGGTTACAGATAGTATTCAGTATTAATTATACCTTGTTAAAAACACACAAGAAAAGGCCAGATATCCTGTTCTCTAAACACTAGCTCTTCAAGTTATAAAATGCAAAAAATCACTATTTATTACGTTGAACCAACATTATCCATCATTCTTTGAAAATAATAATGTGAAAAATAATTTAATGTTTGATACATATTAATATACATAATTAAGATTTATAATTTATCTTGGTATTTAGCTAGATAAACTGAACACCACAAATATATATAGTTCATAGGAGGCACACTCCATATAGATTTAAACATACTCATTTATTAGTGCTGAAAAACAATGAATGCAAAATACACACAACGTTTCGGGGGGTCCAACCCCCTTCCTCAGGTGTGGAAATATACCATGACCTAGATTTTTGCATACAAAGAAACAGGCTATACAAAATATATATATAGAACAACAAGTATTTATTGAAAAAAATGTGTCTGAACTTGTTGCTAACAGGACAATTTGCTGATTTTCAGATTAAATATTTTTTATATACAGGTGTATATATGCTTTTCTTCCCATAATTCTGTGTTACAGACATTACGGTGCGTCCGACCCTTCCCTCCAGACAGAATCCACTTTCCCATATATATTCAGTACTGTACCAAGTGACAACAGTAATTTTGGCTCTAGGGGAAAGTAATAAACATTTTGGTTGGAACTGGGTTGGAATTATTACATCTGATGATATCAGTGAAGAGAGGAGAACTTCAACTGCTGACAAAATATCTCTCCAGTCATGATTATCTGTGTTGACTACATTGTAGTAAGAAGGAGGTATTTTCAATGGAAGTTTGAGATCGATAAAAAAGATACTTGCTAACCATCATCCACAGCTAGTAATTTTATGTGGGACACCCAATTTGGTTGTTGTAGGTAATAGTGAATTGTTAATGTTTACGAAAAGACAATGTTAGTGTGCAGCCAAACTGGGGAAAGATCTACACATGTTCAGAGCGAGAAATTCCTAATAGCCTATCAAGCGGTAATAGTGATCCCGTCTATAAACCCGAGATACAAATTCGTGGAAGAAACAGACTTCTTAAAAAAAAGGAGAACTCGGCGTATCCGAAAGTATTTTCGTGAGAGACATTGATATGGTTCTAATTCGTGTTTGTCCAACAATACAATAAAAACGAAAATATATGAAAATGAATAACGTACTTGCTAACAATGTAGTCGGATGAAAGTTCACTGCAAGAAAACTATAATATGACGATTCCCCCAGGGTGTATGTAGCAAGTGAGATGCAATTTCCCCCCACCCCTCTGCCTCCACGGCAAGTTGGAGAATTAGTGATGAGTGAGTGAGTGAGTGAGGGCTTTGCCTTTTATTAGTATAGAAGAGGAAAACATTTTGCATGTGCTATTGAACTGCATCAATGGGATGTTATTAAATGTTTTCTAGCTGCATTAGACCAGTTAAAAGGTATCATGCAATTGGTTTCTGCATTTAAATAAACTTGTTGCTTTATAAATAAACATCATATTGAGGCTTGTTAAGTAACTTCCCTTCACTCTGTTGCCTACACAACTTTGGGATTAAAAAAGTACAATTTCAGCACAATAGAATATACACAACTTTGGGATTAAAAAAGTACAATTTCAGCACAATAGAATATGAATCAGAACAATATTTCATTGGATACTGACTGTTTAATGAATCCTAATCAACTGATGTTTGGAATTATCTTCTTTATTACTTTATTAGTTTTTATCCAGACTATTTAATCCATTTTGTGGATTTTCGAATTGTTGTTGACCAAATTAACCAGAACCCATTGTATTTACCCAACCTGACCCTGGGATTCCATATATCAGATTCCTGTGGGGATGCTGGGAAAGCGGTGAGGAGCGTCTTCCAGATATTATCAGGTACCAGGGAACCAGTTCCCAATTACTCCTGTGTGGGAAATAGAAACATTGCTGGATTACGATCCGCCATCTACGATCCACGCCTCGGCGACATCCGGATGATGTCCCCCGGCGCCGCAAAGTGAGAGGCGCCGGGTAGTGACTCACGGAATGCGAAGGGGCTGTGGAGCAGGATGGGGATCGGCGGGCGCCGGACAAGGTAGGAGAACATTGACTTGACAACTTTAAAGTATGGCAGCATGCTTTATTGCGGGAGTTGTATTTGCACTTAAGATGTTTTGAAAATACAATCCCAGCATAAAGCATTCTGGGAGTTGTAGTTTCAACATCTTTAGTGGCAATACTCCCCCCCTCGTTTCTACTCGTGTCAGTGGTTGTTTGTCCCCTCTTTTTTTCCTAAAACTATGACCTCGTTTTATACTCGGGACGGTTTATACTCAGTAGATGCGGTAATCCATTCCATACACAAATCTAAAATTGAGGACAATCATTCCTTCATATACAGATACCATTTTGGGCACTTTAAAGAAAATTCATATATGAATCTATATATAAGAGAGAGTAAGTCAATAGTATTTTTTTAGTGTTAAAAAATAGTTTTCCCTCCCACCGTGAATATCCGTAACAGACTCATATCTGGGCTATGGGTTACTGTTGTCTCTGATGGCGGCCGCCAGACAAGGTAGGGGAAACATTGACTCGAGTATAAACCGAGGTAAGATTTTCAGGCTTTTTTTAAAGCCTGAAAACCTCGGTTTATACTCGAGTATATACGTTATGTATGCTTATTTATCAATATGTTTACATGTATATGCAATTGTGTGTGTTGAAGACAGAAATATATTGCGGGAAGTTTCTCATAGAAAACAATAATGCAATTTTTAAAATCCCAGCATGTCCAACAATAATGCAATTTTTAAAATCCCAGCATGTCCCCCTAATGCCGTAATGGAAATACAATCATTGGAAGACCATGGGAGGGGAAAGATCATTTACGGATGAGTAGCTGGGGGTCACATTGTGGGTTTACTGTCCTGGCACAGATTAAAGGGCATGCCGACCCCCAAAACTAAAATTTGCCCCAGTGCTGGCCCCACTGTGTAGTTTAAAAAAAATCCTTA
This sequence comes from Hymenochirus boettgeri, assembly GCA_019447015.1. Taxonomy (NCBI): domain Eukaryota; kingdom Metazoa; phylum Chordata; class Amphibia; order Anura; family Pipidae; genus Hymenochirus; species Hymenochirus boettgeri. The sequence continues at coordinate 107,470 of JAACNH010000149.1, read as the reverse complement.
CCTTACATCTCTGCTCCTTATGGTTCTCCTGCAATGTCTGTGCAAAGTCCAGGAAACTGAAGAGTAGGTTTTTTTTCCTGTCTATAGGTTTCTGCCTCTAATCTGTCCTCCAGGAGGTAGTGGGAAATGTGCAGGGGAGCCCTTTCCCCCCATCCTCCCACCCTAAGGATCCCTCTATTGCTGCCCTTCCACCAAGATTAAAATCTTTTGGAATACTGTAGCTCTCCCCTGCCCACCCCCAACCGCTGAGTTAGATCTGTAATAAAAGATTCTGAATCATACTTACAGCCTTTTCTCCCATGGTGGTCTTCATAGTCGGCAGCCATGTCTTTGATTGGTTGACCGTTCTGTCCCCTCTCTGCTGCTTCCGGTTAGAAGACAGCCACAGGAGTGAAGGGCTGTAAGTATGATTCGGAAACTTTTATTAGAAATCTAACTAGGCGGTTGGGGTGGGAAAGGGAGAGCTACATTGTATGTAAAGTTTTCATAACCTTTAAATAACTATAAAAAATGAAGAAGCAGACAGAGACTTTCGAACAAAGACTGATAGAAACAGAGACAGCCACAGACAGAAAGAGAGACAAAAAGGAAGACTTGTTCCAACCTCTGATGAGATGCCCTTTAAAAAGTGAAAAAACAACAGGTACCTACTAGATGTCCAGTCCTTATGGACAACCTCACTGCCACATGTATATCAAACATTAGAACAAAAAGTAGGGCTGTCCAGTCGTAGAGTTGCTTTTCAAAGGGGGAATCCCATTTTTATCTGTCCAGTCGTAGAGTTGCTTTTCAAAGGGGGAATCCCATTTTTATTAAGTGCAAATACAAATAAACACACAACCTTTCGGCATTGTGTCCCTTGTCAAGCGTTCACTTGATAAAAATGGGATTCCCCCTTTGAAAAGCAACTCTACGACTGGACAGTGCAGAGAGAGAACTTCAACTGCTGACAAAATATCTCTCCAGTCATGATATCTGTGTTGACTACATTGTTAAGTTAAGCAGGGGTATTTTCAATGAAGTTGAGATCGATAACAAGATAATTGCTAAATCCTCATCCACAGTAGTAATTTTATGTGGGACACCCAATTTGGTTGTTGTAGGTAAATATGTGATATTGGTTATGTCAGCCAACTGGGGGAAAGATCTACACATTTTCAGAGAGAAATTCCTAATAGCCTATCAAGGTGTAATAGTGATCCCGTCTATCAAACACGAGATACAAATTCGTGGATTGGTTCCTCTCTTTATGTTTGCAGTATATGGAAATGTCCACCAATCAGAATGGTTCTCCATAATAACCTACCCATGTGTCTATTTTGTCTGACTTTTCTAGATTTCAGTAGGGATGGCCGGTTCGCGGATCCGAAACCCGGATCTGCCATGGATTTATCCCGTTCGTGAACGGCGGATTTTTCCGGATTTTCTGCCTTCCGAACTTCCGATTCGAGGATTTTTCATATTTTCAAAAATTTTCAAAATTACGGGTTTTCGCGTATTTTCGAAAATTTTCGAAAATACGAGAAAAAAACACATAATTTCGAAAATTTTCGAAAATGCAAGGATTTCTCTTATTTTCATAAATACGTATTTTCGAAAATACATATTTTCGGAAATACTAGTTTTCTCGTATTTTCGAAAATTTTCGAAAATTTTAGAAAATTTTTGAAAATACGCGAAAACTCGTAATTTCGAAAATTTTCGAAAATACGAAAAATCTAGTAATTTCAAGGGAATTTTAATGGGTCCGCTCGCGGATTTTCAAATTTTTTCGAAAATTCGCGGATCCTCGAGCGGACCGGATTTTGCGAAGTATTCAGCCACATGGCTATAGAGCTCTTTTCCCGTGTTTAGTTTAGAATCAGTTAAACAAACAGACATGTGATTATATATTAACACTTTCCCCTTCTGCAGTCAAATCTGGACTGAATTCATTATAAATCTGGCTGTCGTTTTAAACTTTTTCTGTAGTGTAGGCGACCATATCCCACCCCCAACCTCAGTGTTTGTTTACAAAAAAACGAATCAGAAAAGTACTTACAGAGCTTTGTTTCCCCGGTGTTCTGATCCAGACCTATGCTTGCAGGAAATTGCAAGCAGGGGGCCAGGCCAGCAGCCATATCTGTGATTGGCTGAGCGGCAGCAAAAAAACTCTCAGTGGGCAAGCCAGAAACCTCTCAGAGGAGAGGTAAGAGATGGAAACCTTTTCACTTATAGACAGGCTCCTACTCTTCCCTTTCTGGGACTTTGGACAGACATTGCAGGAGAACCATTTGGAGCAGAGGAGTAAGGTAAGGATTTTAAAATACTGCACAGTGGGGCAAATTTTAGTTTTGGGGGTGGACATGCCCTTTAAAGGGCAACTGTGGTGTATAAACAAGTTAAGGTTAAATTAAAACCTGCAGTATTTCCTTGATAATGAGCCGACAATCACATCTCTGGCTTCAGCCTGTGAGAAATAATATTGGGGTGAATTTTCAAACTTCCTGCTTCCAGTAGGTTGAGTGACATCACCTGACCTCTGCCCACCCCTCTGCCCAGGGGAAGAAGCATGCTCAGTAAATCCTCAATGCTGGGGAAATCAGGAAGTACCTGGGGGGGGGGGGGAATTGACAGTTGAGAAGGGGAGCCTATTAATGCAAGCTGAGGCTGGTCACATGACTACAAGCTGGTCACATGGCTGAAAACAGGAAGTGTTCAAACAGGAAGTAATATTGCTGAACCTTCCCAGCAATAACTTCTTATAAATTGTATCTAGAGATGTGATTTAGGTTTTATTTTGAAGGTACGATGGAAGGATTTTTATATCATTCTTACTGGTTTGGAAGAATTGGAGACTACAGTTACCCTTTAATCTATGTAACTACACATTGGTCTGTTTTTTTATAACACAGTGATTAGAAATTGCTAGTGGATATTCCTAACCCTCTTTATCTTATATATCAAAATATATGAGTGCCATAACCTGCTTATCTTGTTAGGGGAAAACAACTATATGTTATATCTGGTGATTTAAGAACACAATGTTATTAGGAAGGCTGTACTTGCATTACTCTGATTTAGCTTTAGTAGTGTATCCTAACCCTACCCCTAAATCTGATAGGCCTAATACCCAAAATCCAATCAGGTTTAAAGGGCATGTCCACCTCTCCAACAAAAATTTCAACTCTGGTCACCCCCAAAATCTACACCTAGGCTAGGCTTAATCCTTTGAAATCGGCCCCATGACATACTTACCAGCACTCCTTCCCCCGTTGCCTTCTGCTTGTCTACAGGTTTTTTTTTGTGCAAGCAGAAGGGGCTTGACCGGCAGCGGCAACATAGATTGGCTGAGATATTGTGCCAATCTTTATCCCAATCACTATTGTGAGTTGTTCTACACCTAACGTTTGGTGTCAAAAATATAATCATAGCAAATGTTGCTGATCTAGAGCTGAAGCTTCAGATTTACATTTATCCATTAACTTTCTAGGAAAACCTCTCTGAATAAAGTGCACCGCAAAATCATGAGCTACCCTTTCATAATAGGTCCTGGTAGTGCAGTTTCTCCTCCCACTCCAGGGTAGAGCCGAAAACAATAATGTCATCAATGTAAACTATTCAGTTCCTTGGATTCAAGTTTCCCAGGACCTTTTCCATAAGTCGCTATAAGGTAACTGGAGCCCCACTTATCCCCTTAGAGACATTTAGGTAAATTGGTAAAACTGCAATGGGTAAATAAAAGCTGTCTTTTTCTGATCTTCTTTCATTTTTTTAAAATAGTCTCTGACATCATCAATATCTTCAGGGGGTATTCACAGAGACCTTTCTCTAAATGGAGTTCTGTCTTTTAATTGTATGGTATGCTCAGTAGGTTTAGTACACCCCACATCCATATCATCAATGGAAAACACATCACTAAACCGCACTACTCTCCAGCATCTGTCAGTGTTCCAGGGCATCATCAGAAGCATCAAGATTAAAATTTATCTGAGTCTCTGACACTCCCAATTTGACAGGTAAAGAGTCTAAACATTCCATAGGGTAGCAGTGGGTTCCTGTCTGCCAGGCTGGAATTACTATGGAATGAGAGGTGATGTTTTTACAGTGGGCATTTGTAATGGTAATCCTTCCTCTCTGGATCTATCTCCCAGTCATTCTTTGAAGCTTCTTCAGGATCAGTTTCTAAACAGATTTCCAGATCTCCCGTAGGATTTGCACTCCCCCTGGTGGAAGGTCTACTGGAAGCCAAAAGTCTCCAACACAACCCCCGGGATTAGTTGTCTACAAGTAATCCAGGGATGTGTAGTTGTACTTCCAGGCAACCATCCACGTAGACAGGACCTTTCCCCACACCAAAAACTAGCACAGGACCCACAGGCTGCAATGGAATATGACTGAGGAATTGCTGGTAGAAAAGTCTATGAACAATTGAGAGCCTGTGTCGAACAGTGCAGTGGCGGGTAGGCCATTTACAAGCAAGTTAAATGTGCATCTACCCCTACACCGGGGAGAACTACAGGCTGTGAGGACCCCCACTTTTCCCTTGATAGCTGTCCCATCTTGCTTTCAATGCCTAGCTGGTCGGCAAGTACTTTACACTGATGGACTCGATGCCCAGTCTTCCCACAATGGAAGCACTCCAGTTGGGTAGTGGAGCAGGTGTAATCAGGGGGCTGATACTTTGAATATTTCGTGGAACCATCTGCTTTCTTCTCTGTTACACCCCTGACCTCCCTTTGCTGTAGTTTTGAGGAGTTTTAACTAGAGCAGTTCTCAGTTTTATTAGGGAATGTAACATATCGGAGCTCTGCTTCTGTCTCCTTTACCTTGATCAGTGTTGGTGGAGACCCATGATGATACATAATGTGAAGTTCAATGGCTACGGGGTGGCCCCCCAGCATCCCATATATGAGCTTCTACAGAACATCTTCCAACCATCCTCGTTCTCACTTTGTTTTAAACTTTGAAACATGTGTAGCCAAGTATGAGGATTGTCACAGGTGCCATACACATCATCTAATGCCTTTAATCAGTCTTTAGCAGAGGCGTCAGGACGGCCCTTGGAAAACATTTTTACACTCGGTAGCAGGAGGAAGCAGGTTTTCAGTTAGACAAATCCTTTTCTCCAGCGCAGAGCAAGGACAATCCTCTAGCATCTGCATAGCATCCTGTCTCTCCTCAAATTCTTGTTCTCCTATGGGTGTAGGGGCAACTCCTGAGAATGCTTTTTTGGGGGTATTTAGACCCCCTTACTATTAGTGTCTGGTGAGGATAAACCACCTGGGAGGTCAAACTAGCAGGTGATCCTAGAGGCTGCACATCATCTGTCTCCTGGGTTAATGTTTGAATTTCAGTCTTAATGCCAGTGCCCCTTCTTGGAAGTATAGGAGGTCAGGGGTAGATAATGGGGTGAGTGCCCAAAGGAAAAATGTCATAGGGCCCCGTATTATCATACAGCTCCTCTGGATTGCTATACAGTAACATGAAATATCCAGCTACTACTGAATCTTTTTTAGCTACAAAATGGGAGCTCTCCAAATTTGGGTGGTAGGCTAGTGTTTCATTTATTAATTCTGTAGAACGATCCCCAGGTACACGATCAATGGTAAAGATGTCATGGGCTAATAAACTCTGCTACAGCCCATGCATATACATCAATTGGAAGTATCAGAGGGATGATGGTACTTATAATGTTTGATCAATTAGATTTGTAGTGCCAAAGGTAACTCAATTATACAGTCACTATTGAAAGAGACGTGGTACGGTAACAGAGAACAACAGAATATTCCCACCAGAATCTTTTACCCCTATGTCTGGCACTATGTCCCTATTCTTGGGTGGTATACCCAGGATTCTAGTCCTTACTAAATCTCCTTGTTGGAGCTCAGGCTGCTCACTAGCTACCCTACTCCTATATATCACTCCTGGAGTAATCTATAACAGAAACTAATCTCACATTAACTGGGCCTACCTGTTATCAAGGTCCCCTGTCTCTCCCCTATTCCCGGGGGAAACTCCAGGAAGTAGAAAGAGGAAAAGCACATGGTTAATCTCCCTTTTATACTTTTTTTTAACAGAGACCATTACTGGGCAAATCCTGCCAGAACAATAAAGGGTAACTAGTTTACCAGTTTCCTACATTTTTATTAAATTGTGCAGAGATATTTTATACTCCTATAGGCCAAACACATATTCTTTTTTACACTAAACAACCCTTTTTTTTCTCCTTACATTTAATTGCCTGCTAGAAATAGGATAGGGACTATGAAATCCTTGCCTGATGCATCCCGTGGTATAAATTAGTAAAAATGTAATTATTATAGATTCAAATATGGTCTAGGGTTTGAAAAGTATAACTAAAGGTAGAAATGAATAATGTGCAATTACTGCATACAGTATGATCAGATAACTTTAGAGCTTTGAATGGGTAGAACCTTTAAACATTGACATTCTGAGGCTTAAAGGAAATATAATCAAAGCTCCAACTGCTACTTTTCTAATAACATTTTCTGGGATATCAGATGTACTTAAATTCAGATGTGTAACTCACACTTTGGGGCATATTTATAAAGGTTCGTTAACCTGTCATCAATAGTCTGGGAGCAGTTCTTCATAGAAGTTTGAACTTTTAGGATATTGTTGGAAATGTACAAAAATGAACAAAAAAACAATTTGCAAAGGTAAAAATCATGTCATGTAATGTAGAAAAAAGTTACCAAATATCAATCTCCTAAATGTCCTGGATCAAACGGTATGCCATACACACGGACATGGAAGCAACTAGCCACAAAGTGAGGCAATGCATGATGGCCCAATTACAGCAACTTTTCAGATTTGTCAGACTAAACACACCTCTATATTAGAAATACCCCCCAAAACTATATATTCTTGGGGCCATAGTTATAAAAGTCGGTAGTATATTTACAGGTGCTATCGTATATCTACGTAAGCGGACGTTAATGTATGATAACGATCGTAAATCTATGATCGCGGTCAGAAATCTGCGAACACAATCGTATATTTAAGCTCGCCATAGAATAACATTGCGGTAGTTTACTACCACATGATTTTCTATGATAGAGCAGTCATACATTTACAACCGCTTGCCTTTAATGTACGATTTGCCATAAATATATGATTGTGGACATTTATGTCTGTGGTCGTACAATAATGAAAAGCCACGGTTTCACAAATTTACAATACCGCAGGTTTTTAAATATGGCCCTTACAATCTATACACCTTTAGCTACGCAACAGTGGCATTTTTTCATTCATACGCACAATGTTGTCGATGAAGATCTTCATAGAATTTTGCACTTTTAGCAGGTTTTCTAAAAAAATTAACAAAAAACAAATTTCAAAGTTAAAAATCATGCCAAAATCTTAAGTAATGTAAAATAAAGTCATCAAATATCAATTTCTCACATGTCCTGAATCCTTGTATGCCACATGGACATGGAAGTAACTAGCAACAAAACAAGACAATGCACAATAGCTCAATAGCAAAAATATTTAGCCAACTCCAAATTTGAGAAGACAACAGTTTATCACACTTAAAGGGCAATTATAGTGAGAAAATTGTTTTTTTTTAATTCCTTCTAATGTATCCTATAAGTCATCCCATCCACCAGGGTACCTTTAGTTTCATTAAATTCTACATAGTCCCCGAGATATAAGCCTTTGAATATGCTGTGATTTGTAGGAGCTGCTACACCTCATCTGTCACTCAAAGGCACACACCCACACAATCCAAAGCTCCCCTGCAGTACTGTCACACACTCTCTCACCCACACTATATGTACCATGTGCAACATATAGTCAAATGCTGTAGTGCTAAACACAATCAATAAACCATTAACCCAGCAATATGAGCATAACACACTATAAAACAGCCCCTCCCCCCAAAAAAAATCTTATATACATACAAAACCAGTGACTCAAATGGAACACTAATACAGTATATATAATACAGTAATACAGACTATATACCAAACAAGACACACAGTGCAATCTATGAAATATATAGACTAAAGCAACTGAAATGTAACAGGACAACAGGCAGTGTCACTGTGTTTGTGAAGGTCTCACTACAAGCTGCTGTTACACTGACTCTCTCTTCAGTGATTATGATCTCAGCTAAGCAGGGGGAGAGATATGAACTTTAGGTAAAAAGTAAATAACAATTAGCAAAGTTAGAGAACAGGCAGAGTTCAGTAACTTACTTGTAAAGACTCTCAGCACCACTTGTCCTCCTCTCTCCCCCTTTGCCCCTCCCTTCAGCATATTGCTACTTTATTCCACACTTTGATTGCTTGCAGTCTAGCTCTGGAAGGGAGGGGTCAACAGGATGTCAGCACTTCATTTAAAGTCCTTTCTACTGACAATGCTCGGACTCTGTATACAGCCCGTCACTGCTTGAGGGGCAGTAGACAGAGAGGGGAGGGGGACTACACAGCTTGGTACAAACTTCTGCCAGTGTGAAGAAACGAAGCCACACAGAAACATGAAAGTAAGGCAGCTTATACTAAGTGATCTATACATTGTATACAGACAAAGTTTTTTTTTCACTATAGTTGCCCTTTAACTACCCCCTAACTCAGAAATACCCCCACAAACTATATTTGTGGGGGTATTTCAGCTAGGTAACCGTGCCATTCTTTCATACATACAGATTTTGTGAAAAAATGAAATAAGATAATTTAATGTTGAAAATCCTACCTAAACCCACTTAACAAGTATAAAAAACCCACCACATGTCAATCTCCAACATGTCCTAAATCAAATGGAATGCCATATGTATGGGTGTACACAGAGATATTGCCATCAACTTACACAAATGGGATGAATGCACAAGTAAAATTACACGAAAAAATCGAAGTGCTTTGTAATTTGATTGTAATGGAAGGATGGGTGCACAGCCCGTTAATACAAAAATGTGTCACAAGGCCACTTAAGCCTGTGCTCCAGGGGGTAGAAATATTACTACTAATACTTTGCCTATGCTAAAAAGACCCCCCATAAAGGGCACCGGACCCTTGATAATATTAAAATACAAAAATGTTTATTGCCAACACACATATAAACAGGGAACTATACTATAAATATAATATAAATAATATAAATTGGTCACCCCCCAAACACCACCCCTCTAACCATCCCCATCAAAGGACAAAAGCGCTCAGGCGTCCCTGAGAGAAAATACTAAAAATGACCACCTCCACATAAGCTGCTGGCACCGAATGTCCTGTATCAATCTCCATGGCATGGTTGCTGTTAGTGTACAGTGTCTGCTCGACATCTCATCCCTCTCTCAGCCCTAATGATGCAGGCGTCCATGCAGGTAGCAGTGTTACAGGTGGAAGAGGCCATCACAAAATGGACGACACATGTTTCGCCCCTCCTCCAACTTATATCATTAGGGCTGAGAGAGGGATGTGATGTCGAGCAGACACTGTAATCCATAGAACTCTGTGCTTTTAGGAGAGTTTGGGAAGAAATAACATAAGATGATTCAAGGGTTGAAATCCTACCTAAATCCTCTTGACAAGTAAAAAAAACACTAAATATCAATCTTCCTCATGTCCTGAATCCAACGGTATGCCATATGCGTGGGTGCACAAAGAAACATGGCCACCAATTAACACAAATGGTGCATGCACAAGTGCAATTAAAAGAAAGTGTTTTCAAAAGCATTTAAAATAAAAAGTACCTGAGGCCGGGATGTAGTATTGGTGCTTTTTACCTCCCAATATCCTTTCTATGAGAAGCAGCAGGATCAAGAAAACTGTTTCTGTCAGTCTTCCACTTTCTTTAATATATAATGTCTCAGGGTCAAAACCTGGCAGATGAAAGCTGTATGTGCTGAAGCTCCTCAACAAAACAATATTGGGAGGAAGGAATAATCAAGTCTATGTCCTTGCCCCAGGTGCTTTTTATTTTTAAAATAGTTCATTTTTACAGTATAGTTGTCCTTTAGTGTTCTGTAATTTGAACAGCCTACACTTTTTCAAAGGAAACAACACAGAAACTTGGGGGAAAAACCCACAAACTATATATTTTTGGAATCTACACAGCTTCAGCTATGTAACGGTGCCATGCTTTAAATACATACATGCAGAATTCTGCACACAAGTACCCACGGTGAGGACCTAAAACGCTAAGTCCTCACCTCTGGGTACTTTATAGAAGTACTGCACTACTTACTTGTAATCTCCCTCGTCGCTCCGGTCAGATCCTACCCACTGGCACTTTGAGTGACAGGTCGTGAGTAGAGATGTCCAAACTTCGCAAAATCCGGTCCGCTCGAGGATCCGCGAATTTTCTGGAAAATTCGAAAAATCGAAAATCCGCGAGTGGACCCATTTTCGAAAATACGATGAAAATTTTCGAAAATACGTATTTCCGAAAATACGAGAAATTCGAAATTACGAGATTTCTTGTATTTTTCGAAAATACGAGAAATCCGCGGTTCGGAAGTTCGGAAGGCGGAAAATCTGGAAAAATCCGCCGTTCACGAACGGGATAAGTCCGTGGCGGATCCGGGTTCGGATCCGCGAACCGGCCATCCCTAGTCGCGAGGCAGCCAATGGGAAGAAGCGCTCTGCAAGGATGTCTTCCCATCGGCTGCCTCCTGGACTGTCACTGACAGTGCCAGTGGGGAGGATTGGACCGGAGCGACGAGGGAGATTACAAGTAAGTACTTCAGGACTTTTGTAATGTACCCAGAGGTGAGGACTTAGCATTTTAGGTCCTCACCCTAGGTACTTTGCAGGAATGGATCGGGGAAATGGTAAGTATGATTGTCCTTTAATGCACGCCGAAACACTGCCACCAAACCAAACACTATATATAAAGTATAATCATAAATTTCTTTCAATGTTCTTTGAGGTGATTGTCTCTTTGCCAAACTCCTTTTGAGTGTTTGTTGTTCCTACAAGACTTGGCTGCATTTCTTCCTTCACACTATACATCATTGTTTCTGGTACTACAGACATGACTTGGTTATGTAAGTTTTTCAGTTCTGTCAGCATTTTCATACAATTAGACAGTTTGAGACAGCAAAGAGACACACTTTTATTTTTATGTGATGCATATATATGAAATAGCTCTACATATGTATTTGTCTATATTTAAAGTATAACTAAAGGCTAGTTTTATAACATGTATGGACTATACGGTAATAATCCAGCACAAAATGTTACACTTTGAAATGTAAAATATTTAAGGAACTCAAGAGATGACATCACATTCAGTGATGTCACCTCTGGGCTGTGATCATCTCTTGGCTGTGATATGCTAATTGGGATTTTCCAGGGTACATAATTGCCACAGATTCTTGTACAAGTCATTCTGAATTGAGAAAGCCAGTCGGATGACTAGCGAAACGTCTTCAAGAACTACATTTCAAGTCCAGTTGATCTAATTGAATACAACAGATACACATTCAGTAAAGTCTTTCCTGCCCCTTCAGGTAGAGGACTTTCCTCCAGCACTATTGGGCCCCTGGTACAATCGAATTTGAACAGGGATGCTGGTGAGATATTACAAGTATAACACTGTCCTTTCCCCATCGCCTCCCTTTTTCTGGGTTAATGATAATTTAGTTGATGACATAATACCTGCGGGTTAGATATTGTAATGCTACGTAGGGATTGGTGACATAACATGTCTGATCTATAAAGACTGAAAGCCAGGCTTGTGTCTATTGGTTAATTTGATCCCTTATTTAGTGACACTGTGTTATGGTACTTAAGCCTTTGTTATAATCTACCAATGTCTAATAATATTTATTTCTCTGTCTGACTATTATCCCTAACAGCTGCACCATTATCTGAACAGACATCCCTATTTTGATAAACATAGAACAATAGTTCCAAAGTATTATGTGCGTAATGTTCGGACTATTTCAGGCTTAAATTATTCACCCGATTCTATAACAATCACTTCAAGTTCTAATCAAGACCAACCAATAATGATCAGCTTTCAGCTTATAGAATGGGGGAGACACAGTAGAAAAGTAAGTAGAATATGGTTTGGTTTGTAACTGATAATTAGAGATGGAATCAATTTTACTGTGAAAATGTTGTTTGGCAAATATTCAGATTTCACAATATTCCCACACTGGCAAAATTCATGAAGTTAAAATGGATTTATAAATGGATTTTATTTTTATTAGTATTATTATTATTATTATTATTATTATTATTATTATTATTCCGATCAGATTTATGATCCAGTGCAAAGATTGGATTTTCGATGGTCATGGAATTCCTTATATTACACTGTATGAGATGCGTTATGTCTTAAATTTGAAGTTTCAGTAATGTCACAGCCAATCACATGTGTGACTGCCTTTCCAGACCCTTTTGCAGCTTCCGTGCACAGAAAAGGCACAGAAGCTAAGCAAAAGAAATTCAAGGTAATGAGGGCTGGTAAGTAGGTTTAGTAGCACTTTTGGGGAGTAAGAACTTCAGGAGATTGAGGTTTTGGTGGTCAATTAGGCAAGGTTTAAAAAAAATTTTGGGGGGTTGAAACATGTCGGGTCAGCAGGTCAGATGATTGGCTCTATAAAATAGGCTGTATTGCATGTTAATAAGCCAGTGGTTCTGGTCACATGCATTAGCCATAAGACATAAAGGAGAAATTTTGCATATCTCCGCCCCTTACTCTGGGGAATCTGGGAGTTAGAAATGACTTTATGTTTATTAGATTTTGTGGGCAATGCTATTCATATAGCATGAGACTGCAAGATGCCTTCTGTTATAAGAAGGCTCTGCTTCAATGTGCAGAGGAAACATACAAGAAGGGAATTATGCTGTGTTAATGGCTGATCTTTTACTGATTAATATTAAATGACCTATGTTGGAATACATACATGATCTCTTCCCACTGACAGTAATCAATATAATCAAATAAAACTTTTAAAATTATTTAGGAAAGATTTAGGGCTGTAGTTCATGTTTGTTGATAATTGTCTCTACTTACTGGCTGACAGTAGGTGCAGTACATTCTGCTCCCATATAGAAATAATTATTGTCCAATTATATCACACATGTAAATGTTCTATCTACTATTTATATTTAGGTTCCTAGAGGGAGATGTACAGAATATTGTCTCCCGGGGTTCAGGAAAGCACCAAAACCTGGAGCCCAATCCTGCTGTTATGACTGTGTCCCATGTTCGGAGGGAGAAATCTCCAATGTGACTGGTATTGTTGGCTGTTTGGTTTGCACAATGAGATTTGGTCTAAGACAGAAAGGCATGTAGTATTTATTTAGTCATCCTAAAGGAGAGATTAAAACTTATACTGGATTTAGATGAATTATATTTTGATTGCTTAAAATAAACATTTAAAAAATGTCATTTTTACTTGTCTTTGATTTTCATCCCCATTATCATTTACACATCTCACTCCAACCCTGTTGTGAAACCCGTATCTTTTATTATTAGAAACCTATTATATTTCTTAGCTGATCCTGTACAGTAGCTAAGTAAAGAAAATCAAAACAACACCAGTGGGATTTAGAACATTAAGAGGGAGATTCAGGAAAATATGGGGGTGATGCAATATTGGGCGCAAAATACCCAAGTCAGTGTAAAACCTACGCTACCCAATGTATTATCAGGTTAGCGGGGGTTTTACACTGAGTTTGCGTTGCCTGCGCCATTTCTGAGAATGCTCGGAAATAGCATGGCACAGGCGATACAAAACCGCCCTTAGTAAAGTTTTGCTCTACCATGTAGCGTGAAACTTTACGCCACTGAATGGGAGGTGTCAGCCAGCGCAGAGATCTCGCACGGGGATTTTTGCATCGCGGGAACTCGGGCAGGTAAGCTGTGTCGGATAATAATATTGCATCGTCCCCCAAAATATTTACAGGGTAACCCTTTTGAAATAAAAATATAACAAAAGTGGTATAAAGGTGATACCTTTATTGGCTAAATAAGATAATCATAGTAAGCTTACAGGACATTCTAGTTCCTTTTTCAAGCTCACTGAGAGCTGCACATGCTCTGTGTGAATCTAATCCATCTGTAAGTATTTAACAGCCTCTGGTAAAAGGCTTGCACTGGCAGCTCTCATGCATTATCCAGTAAAATCCCCCTGATAATATCATTTTTACACAGAGAATTCCTTTATATAGAAGGGGATTCTGGGAGTCACAGTTTCAAAAGTGACATAAAAGCACAATTTAAATATATTTAAACTAGATTCTGAAAAACTTGCACATTGTGTTTTATAACAAACCAAAATAGTAGCTAAGTAGCTAAAGAGTAACCGATACGTAACAATGGCTGACAGTTGAATTTTTCTTTAAAATAACAAGTCTGTAAATTTCCATAAAACCTGAGGGAAGAACTTCAGTGAATAAAGCATGAAAAGCTAAACATATTTACATATCTGTTGTATTCAATTAGATCAACTGGACTTGAAATGTAGTTCCTGAAGACGTTTCGCTAGTCATCCGACTGGCTTTCTCAATTCAGAATGACTTGTACAAGAATCTGTGGCAATTATGTACCCTGGAAAATCCCAATTAGCATATCACAGCCAGGTGTTAAGGGTGTGATTAGATAGTGGCTAAGAGGTGTTATAGGAACGCCCAGAGTAAGGTGTTAAAACAGCATTGTACATGGCAGACAGTTGGTGTCGAACCCCCCCACCTCTATTTAGGCTTGGTTTCTTTATTTTCACATAAATGGCCTCCTTAACACCTCTCTTGAACCAGTCACGTTCCTTCGCCAGTATGTTAACATTACAATCTTCAAAGGTATGTCCTTTATCCTTAAGATGCAGATACACGGCTGAGTCCTGACCCGAGGAATTGGCTCTTCTGTGCTGGGCCAAACGTTGATGCAGTTGCTGTTTGGTCTCCCCCACATACAAATCAGAGCATTCTTCACTGCACTGCACTGCATATATGATGTCGCTTTTCTTGTGTTTTGGTATTGGGTCTTTCGGATGTACCAATTGCTGCCTCAGTGTGTTGTTCGGTTTAAAGCAGACAGGGATACGTGTTTTTTTGAAACATTCTGAATTGAGAAAGCCAGTCGGATGACTAGCGAAACGTCTTCAAGAACTAAACTTCAAGTCCAGTTGATTTAATTGAATACAACAGATATACCATGACCTGGATGAATGAGAACCTTCACAAGCATAAACATATTTATATTTGGTATTTTTTATGTGAACAAAATAATTCTGGAAGGCAAAAGACAACCATAGATAAGCTAAAATAAAACCTAAATTGAAGTTTTTGTCTTCCTATTAGTGAGTATAGGAAGGGTTACCTTATCTTTTATTCTGTAGGGTCTGGCACATCTCATCACCCTGATACTTGCCCCTGTGGTAAATCTTCCTAATCGATAATAATAGTTTGTTTTATAGGATTCCTTAAATAGATCTCTTTCTATAGATATCTTATTAGACAGCAAAGAGTCACGGTGATAGTTGTAAATTAAGCATATTTGGGTGGTTTATGGTTGGCTGTTTCACAGACAAAGTGTATTATTATATATATTTAAATGTTCAGACTTTTCAGATTTCTTTATTATTTTAATTATCCCCACAGACAGTGAAACCTGCATCAGATGCCCAGACATGGAATGGCCCAATATTAAAAAGAACATGTGTATTTCAAAGACAGAGGATTTTCTCTCATTCACAAATGACGTTATTTGTAAAATCTTCTCAACTCTCTCTCTTTTCTTTTCCTTAAAAACTCTTATAATACTTTGGCTTTTCATCATATATCAGGACACCCCCATAGTAAGAGCCAATAACAGGAACCTCAGCTTCCTCCTCCTGGTCTCCATCAAGTTGAGCTTCCTCACTGTGTTCCTGTTCCTCGGTCGCCCTGTGGATATAACCTGCATGTTACGTATACAACTTTTGGAATCACCTTCTCATAGCTGTCTCTTCTCTCTGGCCAAGACTATCATGGTTTACATTGCATTCAAAGCCACCAGCCTGGAGCTCATGGAGGAAATGGGTGGGAGTCAAACTGTCCAATTCTGTAGTCTTGATCTGTTCATCCATTCAAATAATAATCTGTATGACTTGGTGGCCATTTCTCCTCCCTTTCAGGATATGGACATTCACAATACCCTGGAACAATCACATTCAGTGGCAATGAGGGATCAGCTATTGCTTTTACTCAGTTATTGGTTATATGGGGCTTCTGGCAGCTGTTAGTTTTGTTTAGCATTTTAGCTCGGACCTTACCGGACAGTTTTAATGAGGCCAAGTACATCACTTTCAGCATGCTGGTCTTCTGCAGTGTTTGGATCACAATGATCCCGGCCTATCTGAGCACCAAAGGGAAAAACACTGTGTGTGTGGAGATATTTGCCATATTGACCTCAAGTGCTGGACTTTTAGGCTGTATATTTATACCGAAATGTTACATCATTATATTTAGACCTGAAATGAATTCAAAGTCCCATTTACTGGGAAACAAGGCTTGGTGAATGTGATCAGTACATAGTTGTATATTTATAGTCCCAGTTGTATGTTAGAATCACAGATTGCATCTTTTCATACACTTGACATAAACTTGTGTTTATTTTTATAACAGACATTATGAATATATAAATTTATTGTATTGAAGTAAACCTTAGAAGTGAAAAACAATGTAATTCAACCTCTTTAAAAATGTACTTACTAAACATTGATATTTTTCACACTATGAGTAGAACAGCTGTTTGTGGTGCAGCCCAAATAAGCTAAACCATGTGACCACAAGGTTGCTTAAAAGATTAGATTAAAAAAACGCACTTCTCTGAACAGCATCACGATCACGCTAATAATACGATCTGCTCATCCACACACTTGAGTTTAAAAATAGTTTTAAAAAGCAAAAAAAATTGTGTTACCTATATTCAATTGCTAAAAGTCTAAGGTATGTTCATATTTATATATTTATAATAGAAAAAAAAAAGCAAATTCTTTAACTTTCTGCTGCAAGCATGGACCTTCGACATATTGCATTGCAATGTTGTGTAGCCTCCCCCACTTGCAGAGAAAAGGCTCATAGATTGAGCCTGGGAGGAATGATGGGGTAAAATAGGAAGGCCAATGGCAGTCCTCTTATCACCTTCTTCTGACAATTCCAAAAAGTCCTTCAAAAGGATCACGGACTCTCTTAAGAGTTAAACAAGAGACAATAGCAAGGGAGATTCAATACAAACCCCCAGCTTCTTAGATTATAAGCAGGGATTTGTGTGGCTCTAAAAACTCCCCTAAAATACCATGTTAAATTTCGCCCAACAAGGTACTGACTTTAATGGTATTATGTCAGTTTTGCTGCACTATTTCCAAAATCATTTTAAAACAAATAAGTGTAAAACCCACGTTAACTTAATTTCCCCTATATTGAATCTCCCTGCTTTTTCCCACCATCTTTCTTTTTATGATTTAATAGAATGGGTAAGATCCCTGGGAGAACAGCAGAAAAATGCATTTTAAATTGTTTTATACAATAGTTTTAGTTATGTTTTAAGAAAATGCTGTAAACAAGCAATAAATATTAATGTTTACCTCTTACTACAATGTTCTATTTAATGAACTAAATAAGTTGTTTATTGATATAAAAAGCACCAACTACAGAAAAGAGATGGCCAAAGTTTTGCTGCAAACTTTAAAGAAACTTTC
Source organism: Hymenochirus boettgeri (assembly GCA_019447015.1). NCBI lineage: Eukaryota > Metazoa > Chordata > Amphibia > Anura > Pipidae > Hymenochirus > Hymenochirus boettgeri. The sequence continues at coordinate 89,835 of JAACNH010000149.1, read as the reverse complement.
AGGGACATTCAATAAAAGTTCTTATCATTAAAAATGGTGCTAATTTTTAGCTTTCAATTTTTAGCTTTCAAATGTTAAATAGAATCTTATTGGTCGGGCCAAAATATGCACCATTTTTAACGATAAGAACTTTTATGTGGGCTAAAGTTCTAAGTGGAGTGCCTCAGGGTTCGGTACTGGGGCCGCTTCTTTTTGATCTGTTTATAAATGATGTGCAAGTGCTGCAAGCAGACCTAGATAGATTATCAAAATGGACAGCAGAATGGCAGATGAGATTCAATGTTAATAAATGTAAGGTGATACATTTGGGATTTAATAATCCCTGTGCCACCTACACCATAAATAACTCTGTGTTAAGTGCATCTGTAATGGAAAAGATTTGGGGGTTCTGGTAGATAACAGACTTAGCTGTAGCAAACAATGCCAGGTAGCAATGGCTAGAGCTAGCAAGATATTGTCTTGTATAAAGAGGGGAATAGATTCAAGAGAAAAAAATATTTTTGCCCTACAGGGTAAATACATCTATTATAAAATAAAAAGAAACTATACATACATGAAATCAAAAGTAAAGTAATACTTATCGGAACTTAAACGGTATGCGAGCGACCAACACATCTGTAAATTGTGTACAGGGGTCAGAGAGAGTCCAGGTACAGGGGGTGTCTGCATTACGCTCCACACTGGACGCGTTTCTCTTAAGGCTTCATCAGCAGGGATGGAGATTGCAAACATTTACTCTCTTGTGGTTTAAAAATTCAATGTACAATTTTTACTGGACGATGCTTTTGGTGACGTCATCGAACACTTGGGAATAGACCCTCATGTTCTGTCTGTGTGTAAAGGGCTGGCTTTCCCATAGCGTACAACTTAATGTTAACTCTTTAGAATAAAGTGTTACAATGTTACTACTTAAATATAAAGTTATTATTATTGTTATTATTAGTATTATTTATCTGTTGTAATCAATTAGATCAACTGGACTTGAAGTTTAGTTCTTGAAGACGTTTCGCTAGTCATCCGACTGGATCTCTCAATTCAGAATGACTTGTACAAGAATCTGTGGCAATTATGTACCCTGGAAAATCCCAATTAGCATATCACAGCCAGGTGTTAAGGGCGTGATTGGATAGTGGCTAAGAGGTGTTATAGGAACGCCCAGAGTAAGGTGTCAAAACAGCATTGTACATGGCAAACTTGGAAAACCAACACACACAGATCAGTATTTGATTTTGACTCCCACCACCCTTTAGATCACAAGCTGGAGGTCATCAGAACCCTGCAACACAGAGCCGAGAACATCCCCACTAGCACAGAGGCGAAGGCTAAAGAAATGAAACATCTCAGAGGGGCATGTCCACCCTCCACCCATCTTAAAGGGCATGTCCACCCTCCACCCATCTTAAAGGGCATGTCCACCCTCCACCCATCTTAAAGGGCATGTCCACCCTCCACCCATCTTAAAGGGCATGTCCACCCTCTTTGTTTCCTCCTCTTTTCCTATTTCACATACTGTAGGGCATGTCCCCAACCGCTATATTCTTTCTCAAAAAACGCTTCGCTTCTTACTTCAGCTCCTCATTCCTTCGCTGTTCTGGTCCAGCTCCCCTGCCCACCAGAACAAAGAGCAGGGGGCCAGACCGGAGCCCGGCTGTGGAACAAGGTGCTGTAAGTCAAGAAGGGAAGCATTTTTTGGTGTAACAATATAGCGGTTGGGGGACATGCCCTACAGTAGTGAAACATTTAACCCTGCCTTAGAAGAAACCAAGAGAGGGTCGGGAGGGAGGGGGGAAAGGGCTTTACTGCCACATGTCTCTATCCCTCCCAGAGGCATCACAGAGGCAGAGACCGTTGGCAGGAAGACTGCTCCCCCTACAGTTTCCTGGACTTTGAAGAGCCACTACAGAGAATCACAAGGAGCGCAATGTAAGGTACGGATTTTTTTTATAATTGTACAGTGGGTCAGTAGTTGTGTGAATTTTTAGTTTGGGGGGGTGGACTTTCCCTTTAATCTAAATGCACTATGTAAGAAGATGGACAGTTCAATCAGAGGATTAGAAAGCTACTACTTGTTTCCCAGTAAATGGCACTTTGTGTTAATTTCAGGTCTAAATAAAATGATGTAACATTTGGGTATAAATATACATCCTAATAGTCCAGCACTTGAGGTCAATATGGCAAAATATCTCCACACACACAGTTTTTTCCCTTGGTGCTCAGATAGGCCGGGATCATTGTGATCCAACACTGCAGAAGACCAGCATGCTGGAAAGTGATGTACTTGGCCTCATTAAAACTGTCCGGTAAGGTCCGAGCTAAAAATGCTAAAACAAAACTAACAGCTGCCAGAAGCCCCATATAACCAATAACTGAGTAAAAGAGCAATAGCTGATCCCTCATTGCACTGAATGATGATTGTTCCAGGGGAAGTGTGAATGTCCATTCCTGAAGGAGAGAATGGCCAACCAAGTCATACAGATTATTATTTGAATGGATGAACAGATCAAGACTACAGAATTGGACAGTTTGACTCCCACCCATTTCCTCCATGAGCTCCCAGGCTTGGTGGCTTTGAATGCAATGTAAACCATGATAGTCTTGGCCAGGAGAGAAGAGACGTGGTATTTACAGTTATGTATTTTAAATTTTATGATATTTTTATCACTCATGTCACTCTATATGTATATCATATGACAGTTGACACTTTGACTATGTACTTTATACCTGGCACCAAGGGCATGTCCACCCTCCACCCATCTTAAAGGGCATGTCCACCCTCTTTTCCTACTTTTCACATACTGTAGGGCATGTCCCCCCAACCGCTATATTCTTTCTCCAAAAAACGCTTCGCTTCTTTACTTACAGCTCCTCATTCCTTCGCTGTTCTGGTCCAGCTCCCCTGCCCACCAGAACAAAGAGCAGGGGGCCAGACCGGGAGCCGCGGCTGTGGAACAAGGTGCTGTAAGTCAAGAAGGGAAGCGTTTTTTGGTGTAACAATATAGCGGTTGGGGGGACATGCCCTACAGTATGTGAAAAGCATTTAACACTGCCTTAGAAGAAACCAGAGAGGGATCGGGAGGGAGGGGGGAAAAGGGCTTTACTGCACATGTCTCTATCCCTCCCAGAGGCATCACAGAGGCAGAGACCGTTTGGACAGGAAGACTGCTCCTACCCTACAGTTTCCTGGACTTTGAAGAGCCACTACAGAAGAATCACAAGGAGCAGCAATGTAAGGTACGGATTTTTTTTATAATTGTACAGTGGGGCCAGTAGTTGGTGAATTTTTAGTTTGGGGGGTGGACTTTCCCTTTAATCTAAATGCACTATGTAAAGAAGATGGACAGTTCTATCAGAGGATTAGAAAGATACTACTTGTTTCCCAGTAAATGGCACTTTGTGTTAATTTCAGGTCTAAATAAAATGATGTAACATTTGGGTATAAATATGGCACTTTATATATTATGCATTTTTTAACCTTGACCTCTAGGTGGCTACCTTGAACTGTGTGAAACTCTATATATAGCACTATGTACTGGTATTGTTCAGTTTTGATTGGTCAGAGGAAGGAACCGCACAGGCTCCGAAACGTCACAATTAAAAAGGACATTTGTATCACTAGCACAGGCTCCGAAACGTCACAATTAAAAAGGACATTTGTATCACTAAGACTGGTGTGCCTAGCATGTCTTACCTATTTTAAAGGATAAGAACTTTTATTGAATCTCCCTTAAAATATCTAAGGTATTGCATTAAAGACCCTCTATCAGACACAATATTTACGGATATACCATGCAAACAAAAAATATGCTGAGCAAACAGTTGGCAGAAGGGACAAAATGTAACATTTTGCTAAACCTCTCCACTACAACCCAAACCATAGAGGTCCATATGGGTCCACGTTTTTTTCAGGGATAGGTAAAAGCATAAAGATTAAAATTATAAGAAGAAAAAGAGTTGTGTAATGGGCATAATTGATGGAAAGCCGTCAACGCCAATAAAGCGGGTGCACAACCTAGGGCCAATAGGATAAATAGATAATAAGAAAGAAGACAGAAAAACAAAGAACAGAAACAGCCAGAAAAAACAGCAGAAAGGTCAAGCTAGGTGTACATAGGGCTCGAAGAGCACTCCAACTGCATATAGATACCATCCAACAATATACAAAAAACGGAGGGCTAATACGCACCTCATCAATACATAACGGTCTGGAGATGGACACCACACTATGTATTAAAAGTATCAAATAGTTTTTATTATAATTATGCCCCTATCCATTTATATGCACACACAGAAAAACACCAAAAAAAAAAACCATATAGGCACATGAGTTCCATAGGGAACAAGAAATGAGTATCGGCAGAGTATCCCCTAGCAGGTATATATAGGGAACAGTTACCATGAATCGATTGGCAGCCCATAAGTATAAATAGGGAACATATCCAGTCCTGATGGGAAACCTCAACACAAAGGCCCCAAAGAAAAATATGTAGTAGGGCTAAGATGAAGGACAGTCAATAGGTAACTGGGCTCAATAGTCTAAGGAATGGTCTCACCCAAGTAGTGATCAAGTCCCACAAAGTCCAAATCCAGATCCACGAAAGATGACAGCCATCCGGAATGTCCGTGATAAGCTAATCAGAAGAAGCTGTTACTTTCACTGCTGGGTAAACGCCGTCCTGCTCCGTGTGGCTGATGTGCTATCTCAAGAACCGCCCAAAGCACGTTTCGGGACAAACACGTCCCTTCTTCCGGGTCACAGGGACGTGCCCTTGTACTACCTAGCTTGACCTTTCTGCTGTTTTTTCTGGCTGTTTCTGTTCTTTGTTTTTCTGTCTTCTTTCTTATTATCTATTTAAAAGCATAAGGATACCTGCTGGAGTTTTACGGAGGGTCATACTCTTCTGGCACTGAAAGTGTTAATGGCAATAGTCTGGGGAAGATTGCTGGCGCGGAAGGGTTAATGGAAATACTCTGGGAAAGTGCTGGCACTGAAAGTGTTAAGGGCAATAAGTATGCTGGCACTGAAAGAGTTATTTCAGATCTCTCAAAATGTCCCTCGTTCTGCCCCTACCTGGCTACTTTTTCATGCCACCCGGCTAGAAACTATTTCTGGGGAGAACACTGGTGCTACATACAGCGCATCCACTGAAAACGCACGTCTGCCCCACTAAGCATTCCCACAATGCTGTTTTAGCACCTTACCCTGGGCATTCCTAACACCCTTGCATTCAGCAGGTCCCTAACACCTGGCTGTGATATGCTAATTAGGACTTTCCAGGGTACATAATTGCCAACAGATTCTTGTCATTCTGAATTGAGAAAGCCTGTCAGATGACTAGCGAAACATCTTCAAGAACTAAACTTCAAGTCCAGTTGATCTAACTGAATACAACAGATATACCATGACCTGGATGGATGAATATTACAGATAAACCATGACCTGGATGAATTAATATTACAGATAAACCATGACCTTGATGGATGAATATTACAGATAAACCATGACCTGGATGAATGAATATTACAGATATACCATGACCTGGATGGATGAATATTACAGATATACCGTGACCTGGATGGATGAATATTACAGATATACCGTGACCTGGATGAATGAATATTACAGCTCTACCATGACCTGGATAAATGAATATTACAGATATACCGTGACCAGGATGAATTAATATTACAGATCTACCGTGACCTGGATGAATATTACAGATCTACCATGACCTGGATGGATGAATATTACAGATACACCGTGACCTGGGTGGATGAATATTACAGATAAACCATGACCTGGATGAATGAATATTACAGATATACCATGACCTGGATGATGAATATTACAGATCTACCATGACCTGGATGGATGAATATTACAATATACCGTGACCTGGATGAATGAATATACAGATCTACCATGACCTGAATGGATGAATATTACAGATATACCATGACCTGGATGAATGAATATTACAGATCTACATGACCTGGATGGATGAATATTACAGATACACGTGACCGTGGATGAATGAATATTACAGATATACCATGACCTGGATGGATGAATATTACAGATATACCGGACCTGGATGGATGATATTAGATATACCATGACCTGGATGAATGCATATACAGATATACCATGACCTGGATGAATGAATATTACAGATCTACCATGACCTGGATGATGAATATTACAGATATACCATGACCTGGATGAATGAATATCACAGATATACCATGACCTGGATGAATGAATATTACAGATATACCGTACCTGGATGAATGAATATTACAGATATGACCATGACCTGGATGATGAATATTACAGATATACCATGACCTGGATGGATGAATATTACAGATATACCATGACCTGGATGATGACTGTTACAAGATACCATGACCTGGATGGATGAATATTACAGATATACCATGACCTGGATGGATGAATATTACAGATATACCATGACCTGATGGATGAAATTTACAGATATACCATGACCTGGATGGATAAATATTTCAGATATACCATGACCTGGATGAATGACTGTTACAGATCTACCATGACCTGGATGGATGAATATTACAGATATACCATGTCCTGGATGGATGAATATTACAGATATACCATGACCTGGATGGATGAATATTACAGATATACCATGACCTGGATGGATGAATATTACAGATATACCATGAGCTGGATGAATGAATATTACAGATAAACCATGACCTGGATGGATGAATATTACAGATAAACCATGACCTGGATGGATGAATATTACAGATATACCATGACCTGGATGAATGAATATTACAGATATACCATGACCTGACCTGGATGGATAATATACAGATATACCATGACCTGGATGGAAATGAATATTACAGATATACCATGAGCTGGATGAATGTAAGATTACCGATAAACCATGACCTGGATGGATGAATATTACAGATAACCATGACCTGGATGGATAAATTACAGATATACCATGACCTGGATGGATGAATATTACGATAACCATGACCTGGATGGATGAATATTACAGATACATGACCTGGATGGATGAATATTACAGATATACCATGACCTGGAGGAATGAATATTACAGATATCCATGACCTGGATGGAATGAATATTACAGATATACCATGACTGCCTGGATGGATGAATATTACAGATATACCATGACGATATGAAACTATCATCCTGGATGGGATGAATATTACAGATATACCATGACCTGGATGAATGAATATTACAGATATACCATGACCTGGATGGATGAATATTACAGATATACCATGACCTGGATGGATGATATTTACAGATAAGACCATGTCCTGGATGGATGAATATTACAGATATACCATGACCTGGATGGATGAATATTACAGATATACCATGACCTGGATGGATGAATATTACAGATATACCATGACCTGGATGGATGAATATTACAGATATACCATGACCTGGATGAATGAATATTACAGATATACCGTGACCTGGATGCATACAAACAAAGGGGCTCTTTTTCTTGACTCATCTAATGATACTGGGACAGCATGGTCGACCATAACATCCATAACTGCATTGAAAAGACTTTTAAATTGGCTTTCGAATGCTAAGTCATTCCAGGTTGTTGAAACTGTTTAACGATGAAACTCCGAGGCATATTGCTCATCTGACCTACGACCCTTTCGAAGTGCCCAAAGTTTGGCTTCAGACATACTTGTTAGATATGGATCTGAGATCAGTACACCCAGGGCCTTGAAGAACTTATTTACTGAAGATAAGGCTGGTAACAAACCAAAAGCCCTGGTTTGGGGGTCCACCCGTAACAGAGAGATAACAAAACCAACCTTTTGTGACTCAAAGCCAGTGGTCACGGGTCTCATCCTGAAATACAATTTGCAGGAGTTTTAACATTTCCGGAAACTCTGACGACATGCATAGAACTTCTCCGTTTGTCGTCAGGTAATTAGCACCTAGACGCGGTTGCCCCCAGGACTTAAGGTATATGGAATCAACACTAAGGGCTGAAAAAAACTTGAAAGTGTGGCACAACAGGAGCAAATCAGGCACAAAGGAGGATGACAAGAACAGACTTAGCAGACTAGAGAAGAATGAGAACAGAGGAGAATAGAAGAGACACGTAGAAGAAACAGGGTCGGTAGTTAATCGTCAGGCTGGCCAGCCAAGTAACAAGGTCAGTCAAGAGTGGGGTCAGACTAACCAGGTCAAGACCAGAGGTCAGATGTAATATCATGGAACAGAGGATGAGACAAGAATGAAGTCAAACTAGTGGGGTCAAATACTAAAGTCAAGCTGCACAGGCAAGGTACAGAGGGATTAGGCAAGGTCAGACACAAACATAGCAAGTATGAGTATATGAATATGCAAGAGTATATGAATCGAAAACAGATCAGAACAAGCCATCAGCAGAGTAGGGGGTTGGAGGAGATTTTAAACTAGGTATGGGGGGGAGGAAACGTTGAACTACACAGGGGTAATAGAGAAGTTAGGTGATCAGGGGCTATTAACACAACGGAGGGAGGAGGAGAAGGGGAGGGGGGGAGCATGAGGATAAGGAGGCATGTACGACCATGTATGGAAGTAAATCAATTGATAATCTAAAATGTATGTTTTACAAATGCAAGAAGTCTGGCTGAAAAAACGGCGAACTTGAAATAATAGCTTTAAAGGAAGGTATGATGTAATTGGTATAAGCAGAATCATGGCTTAAGTTTCACACGACTGGACAGTAAATATTGAAGGATACTCCTTATTTAGACATGACAGAGTTAATAAAAAGAAAGGAGGAGGAGTATGATGTATGTAAACAGGAATTGAAGCCAAATTTAAAATGGAATAGATGGGGGAGTAAACGATACGGCAGAAACATTATGGGTGGAACTGTGTACATGAGCAAGAAGGTAGGTAAATAATGTTGGGAGTATGTTATAAGCGCCAAATGCTGGGAGGAGGTGGAAAGTGGAATGATCTCCATATGCAGTTGGCGAAGGCTGCTGGTAGGGCGCATGTTCTGGTCATGGGGGATTTTACTACCCTGACATAGATTGGAGTAAGGGAACTGCCAGCACCTCAAATATAAAGTTCTTATATTTCCTATATGAGCATTTTCTTATCAGATGGTAGAAGTTCCTACTAGACAGAATGCGTTGTTGGATCTGGTGTGATATCTAATAAACCCTGACTCATTTTGGAGATGAAAGTAATGGGAAGCTTAGGAATAGTGACCATGATATAGTGTCATTTACATAGGGAATAGTGACCATGATATAGTGTCATTAAATAGAATAGTGACCATGATATAGTGTCATTTAATATAGGGAATAGTGACCATGATATAGCGTCATTTAATATAGGGAATAGGACCATGATATATAGCGTCATTTAATATAGAGAATAGGACCATGATATAGTGTCTTTATATAGGGAATAGTGACCATGAATAGTGTAATTTAATATAGGGAATGTGATCATGATATAACGTCATTTAAATAGGGAATAGTGACCATGATATAGCGTCATTTAATATAGGGAATAGTGACCATGATTATAGCGTTCATTAATATAGGGAATAGTGACCATGATATAGCGTTCATTAATATAGGGAATAGTGACCATGATATAGCGTCATTTAATATAGGGAATAGTGACATGATATAGTGTCATTATATAGGGAATAGTGACCAGATTAGTGTCATTTAATATAGGTAATAGTGACCATGATAAGTGTCATTTAATATAGGTTGCAAAAAACTAAAGTGCACTGGCTTAACAAAAACTTTTAACTTTAGAAAAGCTATTTATGCTGTTATAAGGAATCGCTCCTGCTCATAGACTGGGGGGAACTGTTTCTAGGTAAAGATACTGAGCAGATGTGGACCACTTTTAAAGGGATATTAAACTATTACATTTCTAAATCAGTACTTTTAGGTAACAAGTGTAAAAAAAATTAGATCCAGTTCTGCATGGCTTAATGCTCAGGTAAGAAAGGGAGATGGAAAAAAAGAAAAAGGCTTTTAAAATTTTGAAAACAGAAGGCACAGAAAAAGCTTACAGGGAGTACAAAAGCTGTAATAAAGAGTGCAAGAAAGCAATTAAACTAGCTAAAATAGAAAATGAAATACGGATTGCCGCCACAAAGCAAGTCCAACCCCAAAGTGTTTTTTAAGTATATAAATGGTAAAAAGATGAGGACTGAGAAGGTGGGACCATAAATAATGGAGCTGAGGTGGTAGTAGAGGATGCCGAAAAGGCTAATCTGCTAAACCGTTTTTTTTTTTTGTTTTGTTTTTTTACAACGGTTTTTACTGTTGAGAATCCTTGTCCTTACAGTAGGGAGTAATAATATACAGGGAAGAATGAAGAGTTTTCACATTGGATAACAGAGGATATGGTACGGAAACAATTAGACAAGGTTAAATCAATAAAGCGCCAGGACCAGATGGATTGCATCCTCGGATTTTAAAGGGCAATTATAGTGAGAAAAATTGTTTTTTTTTAATTTCTTCTAATGTATCCTTAAGTCATCCCATCCACCAGGGTACCTTTAGTTTCTTTAAATTCTACATAGTCCCCAGAGATATAAAGCCTTTTGAATATGACGTGTGATTTGTAGGAGCTGCTACACCTCATCGTCACTCAAAGGCACACACCCACCCATCCAAAGCTCCCCTGCAGTACTGTCACACACCTCTCACCCACCACACTATATGTACCATGTGCAACATATAGTCAAATGCTGTAGTGCTAAACACAATCAATAAACCATTAAACCCAGCAATATGAACATAACACACTAAAAACAGCCCCTCCCCCAAAAAAAATATCTTATCTATACAAAACCAGTGACTCAGATGGAACACTAATACAGTATATAAATACAGTAATACAGACATATACCAAACAAGACCAACAGTGCAATGTATAGAATATATAGACTAAAGCAAATGAAATGTATCAGGACACAAGCAGCTGTCACTGTTTGTGAAGGTCTCACTACAAAGCTGCTGTTACACTGACTCTCTCTTCAGTGATTATGATCTCAGCTAAGCGGAGGAGAGATATTGAATTTAGGTAAAAGTAAATAACAATTAGCAAAGTTAGAGAAAAAGGCAGAGTTCAGTAAACTTACTTGTAAAGAATCTCAGCACCACTGTCCTCTCTCTCCCCCTCGCCCCTCCTTCAGCATATTGCTACTTTTATTCCAACACTTTGCTTGCAGTCTAGCTCTGGAAGGGAGGGGTCAACAGGATGTCACACTTTCATTTAAAGTCCTTTCTACTGACAATGCTCGGACTTGTATACAGCCCGTCACTGCTTGGAGGGGGAGGACAGAGAGGGGAGGGGGACTACACAGCTTGTACAAACTTCTGCCAGTGGGAAGAAACGAAGCCACACAGAAACATGAAAGTAAGGCAGCTTATACTAAGTGATCTGTACATTGTATACAGACAAAGTGTTTTTTTCCTCATATTGCCCTTTAAAGGAGCTTAGTTCAGTTCTATCTAGACCACTGTTTCTCATCTTTTCAGATTCGCTTTTGTCTGGGGATATGCCGCTGGAATGGAAAAAAGCCAATGTAATACCAATATTCAAAAAAGGTAGTCGTTCACAGCCTGGAAACTATAGACCTGTAAGCCTAACATCAGTGGTAGGGAAGGTGATGGAAACCTTGTTAAGGGATCATATCCTTAACTTTGTTTCCAGGGATCATCTTATTAGTAGTAGTCAGCATGGATTTATGAGAAATAGATCATGCCAGACAAATTTAATTGGTTTTTATGAAGAAGTGAGTAAGAAGTTCAGGCACAGCAGTGGATGTGGTATATTTGGATTTTGCAAAAGCTTTTGATACTGTGCCACATAAGCGACTAATGTATAAACTGAGGACTGTTGGCCTTGAAGAAAACATTTGTTCATGGATAGAGAACTGGTTATTGGACCGCAAACAGAGAGTGGTGGTTAATGGAGCTACATCTATGTGGGCTAAAGTTCTAAGCGGAGTGCCTCAGGGTTCTGTACTGGGGCTGCTTCTGTTTAATCTGTTTATAAATGACTTAGAAGAGGGCATTGAGAGCAAGGTCTCAGTATTTGCTGATGACACTAAACTATGCAGAGCTTTGGAAAATTCCAATGATGTGCAAGTGCTGCAAGCAGACCTAGATAGATTATCAAAATGGGCAGCAGAATGGCAGATGAGATTCAATGTTGATAAATGTAAGGTGATGCATTTGGGATTTATTAATCCCTGTGCCACCTACACCATAAATAACTCTGTGTTAAGTGCATCTGTAATGGAAAAAGATTTGGGGGTTCTGGTAGATAACAGACTTAGCTGTAGCAAACAATGCCAGGTAGCAACGGCTAGAGCTAGCAAGATATTGTCTTGTATAAAGAGGGGAATAGATTCAAGAGAGAAAAATATTATTCTCCCTCTTTACAAGGCACTGGTAAGGCCTCATTTGGAATATGCGGTGCAGTTTTGGAATCCCATATACAAAAGGGACATCTTGGAAATTGAGGCAGTTCAGAGAAGGGCAACTAAGTTAATAAGGGGAATGGAGGGGCTCGAATATGCAGGCAGATTAGACAAGTTAGGGCTGTTTACATTGGAGAAGCGACGTTTGCGTGGGGACATGATAACCTTATACAAATATATTAATGGGCCATACAATGAACTCTCTGGTGCATTGTTCACTAATAGGTCATATCAGAGGACACATTGACATCCTTTAAGGTTGGAAGAAAAGAAGTTTCATCTTCAAGTTAGGAGAGGTTTCTTTACAGTGAGAACGGTGAAATTGTGGAACTGTCTTCCGGCAGATGTGGTAATGGCAAGTTCATTGAATAGCTTTAAAAAAGGCCTGGATAAGTTTCTAAAACTAAAAAATATTGAGAATTACTGGTATTAATACATATAGATCTGGTTGATCCAGGGATACTTTCCGATTGCCGTTTGGAGTCAGGAAGGAATTTTCCCCCCCTTTTTAGCTGGGTTTTTTTTGCCTTCCTCTGGATCAACTGTTAGGTAGGGTTAAAAAAATAAATAAAAAAAATATATATATAAAGAGGGTGAATAGGTTGGACTTGATGGACGTATGTCTTTATTCAACCTTAATTACTAATTACTATGGTACCAAGCTTAACTCTATAGCGGGTGATGAGCAGAATCCAGATTAAAGTTTAAATGGACAGAATAAACAATCAGGAAGAAGACAAGACAATTGGTTAAAAAGCCGATTTTAAATAATAAAGAGGCGTCCCCTGTAAGACTGTAGTAGTCGATGGCGACGGGCATTAAAGGACCTAGCGTTATGCACCCGTGTGACCGAACCGGTAAAAATCGAGGATCGACTAATGAACAATCAATTTTCAGAAAAAATCTCTAAAGAAGACCGCGACCAGGCTGAGGAGCATTGTGGGAGTGCGAGTAAAGTAAGACTTGCTGATTCCTTACAATTAGAGAGTGAATTATTAACTAACATACATTATTGTTAATATTATTATGGATTTATGTAGCGCATCTTCTGTGGCACTTTACAATTACAATGATATATTTACATCAGGTCTTGCACCAAAGAGCTTACAATCTAAGCATTTTTTTTCACACTTAAATCCTTTCCCCCTCTCTAAGTGAATGAAAAAGTATAACCCAGAGGAAACCCACACAGACACAGGGAGAAATACAATGAATTTTTCTATAAAGCGTGTATTTTGAGACAAAGGGCCCTATTTATAAAAGATCGGTAAAATCGTAAAATACCGGCCGTTATCGGTAAATAACGACCGGTATCGGTAAATAACGGCCGTTATCGGTAAAAACACGGTCGTTATCGGTAAAAACACGGTCGTTATTTTACGATAACGATCGGTATTTTACGATAACGATACCGATCTTTTATAAATAGGGCCCAAAGTCTCCTCACCTGTGAATATCCGTACAGACTCAGTATCTGGGCTATGGGTAATGTTGTCTCTGAGGTGAGATCCCCAATAAATCCAGCAATGTTTCTATTTCCCACACAGGAGTAATTGGGAACCGGTTCCCTGGTACCTGATAATATCTGGAACACACTGATCACGGCCTTTCTAGCATCTCCACAGGAATCATAAATGTGATACCCCAGAGTGTGATTGGGTAACAGGGCTGAATTGTTATTGGCTTGTTCAATAGCGAATCGGAAATCCAGAAAGTGCTTTGAATGCTCCACAGTCATCCTACAGAAATAAATAACAAAACATAATGTTGCATTTTCTATTGCTACAGAGATGGCCAAACTTACTGAACTTCAGTTTGTTTCCGATCTTCAGTAAAAGTTCAGAAGTTTGGAAAGTAACCCATTGAAGTCAATGGGGAGTTAATAGTTGGAGAAGTTTGGACAAATAACAGATAAACTAACAATGGTAACTTACTGTAAATGTCTGTGGCACCAGGGAAATGGTCTGGGGAACATGTTACTGTCACCAAAACTTGTTAAAACACTTCTTCCTTCATAACCGGGCAATTGTTGGGTTTCTGCCCACTACATTTAAGGGTTACAGCCAATTCAAGGGTTACCGAATGATGAATTTGAGGGTTATCAAAAATCGAACATTACATTCAAGGGTTACCAAATTCGAAGGATACATTTGAGTGTTACCAAACGATACATTCAAGGGTTACAGAAATCAAAGGCTGCATTCAAACTACACAGTGGGGCCAGTATGGGGTTAAATTTTAGTTTTGAGGGTGGACATGCCCTTTAAGTCCTGAGTGTGCCCCTCATCTATGGTGGTGTTTGTTACAGTGTAATGTGCAGTATTAATATATCTATAGATAGATATATAAGCAAAAAGAGGGTCGCACCAACAAGCCTTGTGAAATAGCATGTTGGTTTATTCAACCTTTTAACATGTTTCTACCCTCTATGGGGCTATCACCAGAACGTTCTGATGACAGCATTTGATTCATGAAGGGAGTGCCCACCATTCACACACATGTATAATATATATAGATTTTACAGTATGACTTATTGGTGTCCTTTGTTAAATAAATCTGTTCTGAACAACCCCCCACTCCCTTCTGTCTATCTACCTATCGGTTATAGAGGAAGAGGGGTAGTGAACATAAATACACACTAACATATATCTAATACTTATACGATAGGCTGCCACCACATTCCGAAGCAGTGGAATGACCTGCTAAATATATCTAAGGCATTATACACATCCCTAAACTATAACAATCCTGTAAGAAAAAGTTTATCCACACCTATACATTTTATACACAGTTATATTATATCTAAATTATACTTCCTACATGGTAACTTCGAAGAAACAGGTTCATTAAAAAAGAGTGCATAAAAAGATACAGATAAATGCTAGGGTTAATTATTGAACATAAAAGGTAGCACGCAGTTAAGAGTAAATGGGATAAAGAAGAGTATTCTTTTTTTTTATTAACAGTTTTTATTAAAATAGCATTCCAGATGACATATGCTGTGTTAACAAATTCACATTGCAATATTAAAACATTGACAGGGTTATTCAATAAAAGTTCTTATCGTTTAAAATGGTGCTAATTTTGCCCCAACCAATCAGATGTTAGCTTTCAAATGTTAAATAAGATCTGATTGGTTGGGGCAGAATTAGCACCATTTTAAATGATAAGAACTTTTATTAAATCTCCCTAGAGATACTAATTAGTTATTCTTTTCAAACAGCGTATTAAACATAAGATTTATGTTATTTGATGCTTTACGATAGTACAGAGATTAAGGAGCTTGTGGTTTCCTGTGGCTTATTGGTGGAGGGTATGGTTAGGGGGAGAGGTTATGGGTAGTTAGTCTCCTTATTCTTGCTTCGTTAGTTTAGGGTGGAAACATGGGAAAGGGGTAGGGAAGAGAGAGAAAAAAAAAACGTGGTCAGCTGTTTTCCATTTTAGCAATTAAGGTTGACTAGACTGTGTCAACTTAGGAACACTTTTTTTAAACATTATTTTAGAGTAATACCATTATTTTCCACAACTGTGCGGGTTTATAACGGTTCATAGTTGTCTATAGTTTGTCCGCAAACGACCAGCCCAGCCCGGCAGCATATCACATTGTGTCCAGGTAGGGGTGTACCTTCTTGTTAGTGTTGAGTCAATGGTCAATGGGTGGGTCGTTAAGAAGCAGACGTTCTGTGTACCATATGGTGGTTTCGAATAAGTCATGTAGTCTTTGCTTTATGGATTGTGGGAGGATGTCAATCAGACTTTCCCATAGTAAAAAAAATGTTTCACCCATTTCTCTTTATCTAGGTTGGCTTCAACCCAGTCCATGTAAAATAGAAATATGAGTTTTGTTTTGAAAAGAGATAGTGGGGGAAGTGTTGGGTTTATCCAGAATTGTAAGATGGCCTTTCTAGCTGCTGCTGAGATGTATATATAGTAGTTTCCTGGCTCCTGTTGTTATTTTTAAGGTTTCCACATGTCCAAAGAGTGCCCACATTTGGGTAGGCGGAATATAGTTTACTAGGTGTTGAGATGTGTATTGTATTACTTGAGACCAAAAGGTTTGGATTTGTGGGCAGTTCCGAAGACAGTGGAAAAGGTCTGGTTTAGGGTTTTGGCATTTTGGACATGTGTTCGTTTGACCTTTCATAAGAATGAGTCTATGGGGGGAGATATATCCTCTATGTAAAATTTTTAGTGCTGTTTCATAGTACGATGCGGCAGGTAGAAGATTTAGTTGGTATCTTAAGGCTTCGATTTCTGGTATGTCTTGTTTACACTTGTATATCTTTTGTTGGGAGAGGGCTGATCCTTCATTTGTCTGCAGGATTTTTTGGTAATTTGAAAGTTTGTTGGTTGATGGGTCAGGCGATGCTAATTGAATATCTAGACGATTATGCCAATCTTGTTTTAAATTTGTGAGTATTTTTTGGGCAAAGCTACATGCTTGTAAGTAAAAAGTTGGGATTGAGAGATGGGGATTTTGATTTGACCTGGGTGTAGGGGAGAGGTTGTCTGGTATCTTTGTCTATGATATCTAATATTTTTGTATTCCTCCTCTATACCAAGTTGTAAAAGTCGGATGGGCTCTCCCCTCCTGGAAGTCCGGGTGCTTAATAAATGGAATCAAAATAGATTTGTGGCTATTCACTCCGACTATTGATCTAGCCTTGCCCCAGGCTTTCCAAGTGGACAGTAATAGGGGGTTTGTTCTGACTTCCTCTGGCAGGTCTAGGTATTTTAAGTGCAGAATAGCTGCGAGAGAATCCTGGGGGTTGAGTTGGTGTTCCAAGGCGGTATCAGTATGAGTTGAAGTTCCACATAGCCAGTTTCTTACTATGTGTAGGTGTGCTGCAATTGTGTTTAATTTAATGTTTGGGAGGGCAATTCCCCCTTGGTTTTTTTGCTTTGGTTAGGATATGTAGGCTAATTCTTGTTGGTTTATTATTCCAGATGAATTTACAGAGTTCACTATGTAGCCGTTTGTCGTCCAGTCTAGTTAAGTATATTGGTAATATAATCATTTGGGGACAATGTTCATTTTAATCAGGTTTGCCCTGCCTGTAAATGTAAGGGAGAAATGTCTCCAGTCAGTGTGTCTGAGATTGTTTTTAATAGGGGGGTTATGTTTATTGCATAGAGTTGATGTTGAATGATTTTAGGAAGTGTAATTCCCAAGTAATTGATTGAGGATTTAGCCCATCTGAAAGGGTACTGATGTGTCCAGTTTCTTTGGGTGTTCATAGAGTTAGGGCTTCAGACTTAGTGTAATTGATTTTGTGTTTAGAATGTAGAATGTTCTGATAGTATAGTGGATAATGATCTTTCAGGGTTGGAAATGTATAACAGAACGTCGTCGGCATAGGCTGTTATTTTGTTTTCTTAGATTGCCTATCTAGATGCCGGTAAATAGCTCGTTGTTTTGCAGGCGTCGTAGTTGTGGGTCTAGGCTGAGGTTAAATAGGAGAGGGGAAAGGGGGCATCCTTACCTAGTGCCTCTTTGTGTTTGAAAGGGAGCAGAGTTGAGTCTATTGATATTTAGGGTTGTATTTGTGTTTGTGTTCCGGAGTTTTATGAGGTGTGTAAAATTGTGGCCAAAGTGTCTTATCTCTAGTATCTTATAAAGTAGGTCCCAGGAGACCCTATCAAAGGCCTTATCTGCGTCTAGGCTAAGGAGTATCTTGAGAGTTGATTTTAGGGTTTTGATGGGAAATTATTGCTAAGGCTGTTCTTATTGCTTTGGTGGTATTCCTGCCATGGTTAAATCCTAATCGGGAGTCTGTTATTAGGTGCGGCATTATTCGGCTGAGTATGTTTGCAATTATTTTGGTTAGCATTTTGTAGTCTTGAGTGAGGAGAGATATGGTCCTGTATGATTGGGTTTGAAGGGGGTCTTTATTTGGTTTGAGTAGAAGTATTGTTTGTGAATCATTAAATGAGTTAATATGAATACCTTGTGTGAATATTATATTATATAGGTTGGTAATGGTCGGTAATATGTGTGGGGAGAGGATTTTGTAGTATTCTGCCGAGTATCCATTGGGGCCTGGGGATTTGTTTTTATGTAGGGATTTGATTACTCCTGAGACCTTTTGGGGTGTTATTTCTGCATTCAGCATGTCTTGTTGTTCTGAGGTTAATCTTGGTAGGTTGGTCTATTCCAGGTAAGTTTCAAGTTGTTGTTGGGTTGATTGATGTGGTTGATATAGTGTGGAGTAATAGTGTAGAAACTCTTCTTGTATTTCTTGTTGTGAGTTAGTGGTTTGTTTTGTGTCTCTGCGGGTTATTTGTACTGTAGTATTTCCTGGTTAAGTCTCTTTGGTCTTGCGACTTTTGCTAGTAAGACTCCGGTGCGATTGCCCCATCTGTGATATTTATTACATCGTGTATCGACTGACCAGCGGGCTTGTGTTAGTAAAAAGGTGTCTAAAAATGTTTTTGTGTTGTTGTAAATGGAGAGGTTTTTTTTTTGTGGGGTTTTCGGTGTAACTCTGATGTGCTTTTGTAAGATCAAGGTTAAGTTTGGAGTATTTTTCTTTAGAGATTTTTTTTTGTAGGATATGTATGCTTTTATGTTGCTAGTATGTGTCCTCTCGTTACCGCCTAGGAAGTTTGCCAGAAGAGTAACGGGTCATCAGTATGGATTATATTATCATCCATGTAGTTTTGCCATATGGAAGTCAGAAAAGTTTGGAAGTCCTCTGAGTTATATAGGTAGCTGGGGAAGCGCCATTGGGGGGGTTGTCTGTGCTTGGGAGTTCGTAAGAAGGGAGAGCCCAATTGGAGTGTGATCTAATATGATGATGTTGTTAATGTGTGATTGTTTGGCTTGTGGAAATAAATTGGTAGATATATGTATATTATCGATATGTGAGTGAGATTTTTGGGCATGTGAATAAAAACTGAATTGTTTTGTCATGGGGTGTAACAATCTCTAGGGGTCACATAAATATAGCTGTGTGATTAGTTCTTGGTGAGCTGGTGCTCGTGAGTGTCTGGTTTGTTTGTGGTTTGATCTATCTAGTGTTGGGTTATTTATTGTATTGAAATCTCCTCCCAGAATCATATCATATGTGGGTCTCGTTAGTAGAGTTTTGGATGTTTGGAGCATATATATTGATTGTAGTATATCTGTGATTTTTTTTTAATTCTATATCTATTATAATGTATCTACCGTTAGGATCTTTTACTGTGTCTAGAATCTTGTAAATTTTTATGTAGTAGTACGGTGACTCTTCGTGTTTTTGTAGTATGGGATGGTGAGATGCAGTGAGCAATCCAGGGGGATTTGAGAGTGCCTTCTTCTGTGTTTTTCCATTGTGACTCTTGTAGGAGGGCTATGTGTATGTGTAGGCGTGCTTCTCTTGACTACATTCCATGATGTAATGTTACAGGGGTATGATCCATCATGAGTGGTATTTCCGGTAGGGGCAGATGTCATTAACCTATCCCAATTCTATTTGGGTGTTTATGCAGTACCTAATAAATTTGTGCCCAGGTCCTCCTTCCCAACGAGCGGGGGTTGTCTGGGTCTTGGGAAGAGAGGAGGTTGTAGGTCTGAGGGTTGACTTTTGCACGGGCTGGTCAGCCACAGACTGTTAAACAAAAAAAAACTATCATAATTAGAGATGTCCGAACTTCACAAAATCCGGTCCACTCGAGGATCCGCAACTTTTCTGAAAAATTTGAAAATTCGAAAATCCGCGAGCGGACCCATTAAAACGAAAAAATCCTCGAAAATACGAGAAATCCTCGTAATTTCGAAAATCGCGGTTTGGAAAAGTTCGGAAGGCGGAAAACCGGAAAATCCGCGATATCCGCCGTTCGCGAATGAGGTCATTCGGGCCATCACTAATCATAATAACTTTATACATTCTAACAATTGAGAACAAGGTATAAAACATTAACTAGTATTTAAGCTAGGTTTTCTTTTATCTAGAGCCCGAGATTCAAATAATAAAGTATAGGTTTCTTTTCCCTTTCCCCTTCCTATCCTTAGGATTGGATTGGCATGTTCCTTTTAGATTCATTATGTCAATTGTAACCGTTTATCCATTTCCTGTTTATGGCATCGTTTCCAGTTCTCGTTTCCTTTTCCCTTGAAGTCTAATGAGAGAGAGTTTTAGGTGTTTATATAAAGTGTGGGTTGTGGTTAATATGTCTGATTTCCTCTCCCGTTTCTCTTTCAACTTTGTGGTAGTTATTATGAAGTGTAGAGTGGTCCAAGAAAGGGGGGGGCAAACTATGAGAAAAAGTGAGAGAGGTAACAAATAAACTAGATTCAAGTTGGGGTTAAGGAGTGTTTCCCAGGAAGTGTGTTGTTGCTTCTTCCGGAGATGTAAACAGATAGGTCTTGTTTCTTTCTGTGACTCTCAGCTTAGCAGGGTATAGGAGTTGGAATGTTATATTCTGCTGATGGAGATGTTGACAAAGTGGGTTGAAGGCTTTGCGTTTGTTTGTCACTGTTGGGGAACAGTCCTGGAATAGTAACATTTTTGCATTGTTCATTTGTAGAGAGCGGTGCTGTCGAAAAGCTTGTAAAAGTGCCTCTTTATCTCTATAGTCTAACAATTTTGCCAAGACCGGTCTTGGCCTGTCAGATTGTTTGCGGCTATCTGGACCCACCCTGTGGGCCCGTTCTATGTGCCATTTATTGTGATGAGGTGCGACATCCAATGTGGTTGGGATATTGTGTGTGATGAATCTTATAAGATCTTGACCTTTGATTGTTTTGGGAATTCCTATTATTCTCAAATTGTTTCTCCTGGATCGGTTTTCCATATTGTCTATTTTTTCCTGGAGTTGTTGTATAGTACTTTGTTGTTGTTGGGATGTTGTTTGGAGTGTGGGTAGGTCATCCAATTCACCAACTCTGGTATCCAGAGTTGTGGTTTTTTTGTGTATTATCTGTATTTTGTAATAATGCTGAGGATATTGTGGTATGGAGAATATCAATCTTGAAGAGGGGCATTAATAGGTTTGATACTTCTGGGATTTTGGTTGCTTGTATTGGTGACATTTGTGTAGAAGCAGAGGGTGAATATGCTGTTTTGGAGTTGGGTTTTCTCTCTTCTGTAATTTCTTTTTCGTTTGATGATGTTGTAGTATTTTGGATTGTGGTTGTTTCTTTGATTCGTGGAGGTTTTGGGTTATAAGTTGGTTTTTCTTTATGTGTTTCTTTGGGTGGTTTTGTTGTAGATGATGACATTTCTTCTATTTGTGATTGTGAGTCTGTTTTTTTATTACGTTTTCCCATGTCATGTATTAATTTGTCACCAAATCTGTCCATTGTGTTTCCTGATAGGCAGAATGGGTGACTTTGCAGTTATGGTTGGGTTAGCAGAAAGGGTGCCGAACCATGATATAGTTTGGTGATGGGTGTTGAACTGGGCTCTTAGAGATGCTTTTAATTGTCCATAATAATGGTTAGAGTTGGTTAGAGTTGGCGGTTGATTTCCGTTATATCTGAATATGGTTTGCATGGAGCCTCCAGATGGTATATGATTCTGAATATTTTATAGTTAATAAAGAGTATATGATATATCGGGCTGGGGCTGTACATTTTGTAAAGGTAGCAGGTTTAGAAAAGTTGTTAGAGGTTTAACTAGTTCCGTTGGGACGTGTTTCCCTTAATATTTCAGTTTTCTAGGGTTTTTAATTGCTGGATCTTTGTGTTGTTATATTGGTATAATGTTTTTTGGTTGGAAGGAGCTGGATATGTTAAGATAGGAAGGGGCATTTACAGTTTGTAGAGATATGTGTCTGGTTTCCGGATTTTAAGGGCGACTGGCGGGCCAGTCCCGTCCCCTGCTTGCAGTTCCGTGCAAGCAGAGGGCCGGGCAGTGGGGCGAAGGAGAGAGGTAAGGTAAGTAATGATCGGGGGACTTTCTGATGATATAATTATAGCGGTTGGGGCTAGGGGATCATGAACTGTATTATATAAAAACTTTTTATAAAGGGTGGACATGTCCTTTAAACTGTTACTCTGACAGTCAACAGCTTCTCGAGGAACCAAACAGGATAATCCTGCAGGTCTGAGAGTAGACCTAGGCAATCCTGCCACACTGTGTGGTTGAAAATAAACATGCTAGGTAAATACTTATTAGTATTCACCACGGCAAGTAGTGATGGTACCTCATATATTATAACAGAAGGTACCTCACAGTCATGTTATTATAATAGCATTTCCCTAATAATCTAATGTATAAACAAACATTTCTCATTCCCAGTTTACCTAAAGAAATGGATTTATCCTTTACATACTCTTTTATACAGAATTGTATAAATTAATTTTTAAGTGTAATTTTATACTAATTGAAAAAATATTGCTTCAGAGCAATTTTTAATAACTGATAACTGCTTTTTATTTCAGTATTACAGTAAATCCTTGGTATACCTGCCTGGCTTTACCACTAAGCAAAAGGCTAAGGACTTGCAAGCGAGCACCTTCATCCCAACCATTAATAGTGGCTGCCAATTCAGATTGTTCTAGCCAATCAGTCTACTCCCTAGTTACCCCATCAAATGGATCAGGTTTAAAAATAGGTTTGGCAATTGGGCCTGGTAGAGCTATGGAGTCTAATTGGGAATTTCATCTCCAGGTACAAGGACAGGAGGATTTAAATCAATACTATCAGTAGCAGCCTCCATAGCTTAATACAGAGAACAAATATACAGAGAAAACAGGGAGAATAAATGGTATTACCAGCACCGCTGCCACCAATTTGTACCAGATCACTGCTTTATGGAAGGATTATGGGTAGCATGGCACACAGTGGGTTACTCTGGTGGTCTGGCACAAAGGAGACAGTGCACATAAACAGGTTCCCCACATAACATGTGCAGTAGTCAGGGGTGTCCCTGCCTATGGTGCACCACTTTCAATATTGACCAGGCCTGTATATTGTGTGTCCTTGTAAATTAGTGTACCCTTATCTGTTGCCTCAGAGTTTGTATCCAATAAGATTACTTGTCTGTCCAATAATCTGTCCTACCAACAGGTGGTAACAGGATCTTGTACACAGGGTCTTATACACAGGATCTTATACACAAGATCTTATACACAGGATCTTGTGTTGCATTCAATATCTCTCCAAAGCACACACCAAAATCTACTTTCACTTTCTATCATCCTAGCCATAGAGAGCAGGGATGTCTTGTCTTTTATCACTCACTGACATCATCTGCAGGCTGGAGGTGGTATATAAGCATTACACATCTTTTTACATGAAGCAGACCCAGGGATGTGGTTTAAGCTGCCATTGGACCATTCCATGTTGAAATACCCATAGATCTAGACACATATGATAGTGTTACATGTATCCAGACTAAATGGTATTATGCTGCAGATCTGAAAACAGATCCAGGCAATCCTGCCACAATGTGCAATTCAATCTGAACAGCACCGTTGAACCACCATGAGACCCTATACAGGATCCACAATAACATGCTAGGTTCCAAATTTACACTCACTATGGGGTTAGGACTTGGAAACACAGGATAATAATTAGCGCAGCTAAAATGCGTCCGGTCTCTGCGTCCCGCCCCCAGAAGTCCTCAAAGAAGAGTATTCTTAAGGCAAATGGTGTCTGATAAGTCCTGATGAGTCCAGGAAACTTGGTAATTTTATATGAGAAAATAAATGACAAAGTCTATCCTATTGGCTTTGATGTTCCTTGGTTTGATGTTAATATGACGAGTTCCTGGGCTGAGTCCTGTACCCCAATTTATGTCCTTTTCTTATTTTTTGGAGGGAAACTTTAAACTCTTTTTTCCCTCCAGTCCATACTCTGAGTACCATACGTCTCATATACCAAATTTGCCGGGTTTGTGATGGCTCATATCAAACAGTCCAGAGATACCAAACATGATATTGTTATGAGTTGGTATGACTGAGAAAGTAAATATCTTTTCCTATGATAACAATATCCTTTAGAAGGTATGAGCGATTACGGACTTAGTTTCCAGTGTCAGCTGACATTATTCTGGAAAGTATTCCATAAATCTGTTAACCCTGAATTATATGAAAATATGAATTGACTTTGAACTGGCATCTGTTCTAACTTTGTTTCAAGCAGCAGACCTCCTGTGGTTCTCCTGTTGAAAGTCTATTCAGGTCTGCACCTTTACAGTGACTTTCAGAGGTTTTTTATTAACCCTTTGACTACCTGACAGCCGAATAGGTTGGAGTTGCCACTGATTGGCACTGTATTGGTTGGTGATAAATTGTAAATTACTGCTCTGGCGATTATGACATATTACCAATGGGAGTTAAGGTGGCCATACACATGCGATTTCCATCGCAATGTGCCAACAGATCACATTGGTATCTGTCGGCACATTGCTTCAGAACCGGCACACCACGTAAACGACCGATCCCCATGCAGGTATGGGGATTGGTCGGTCGTATGGCCATACACTTAACGTCGTATCGTTCGCCCTTTGCTAAAGTAAAGGGAGCCGATACACCACGACGGAAATTTTCTGTCTTTCCCGATCGACTGTAGTGGTGACTACGGTTGTTCGTCGGCACTATGGTCGTTTAGGAAAAGCCCATAACTTGAACGATAATGGGTAATCCGGTTGTGGAACGCGGGATTTACCCATTATCGTTCATATGTATGGCCACCTTTAAAATGGCCCTCATATTCGTGACATGCTCCACTACTTATCTGGCATTTATTTATCTGGACAGCACATTTATGTTTTTAAATTTTTTATTTGTAATTACAGTCCAATGGGTTAATAGTACATTTTTAAAGAAAATAAAGTGGAGAGGTAATAAGTCTTTTATTATTTATTTAATAACAGATTAATACAATACGTTTAAAATAAGTCTAAAACCCAAGCAACCCTGCGTAATGTATGGCCCTGTGTAATGTAGGGTCCCTGTGTAATGTATGGTCCCTGTGTAATGTAGGGTCCCTGTGTAATGTAGGGTCCCTGTTCTGGTAAGTGGTCCCCTGTGTAATGTAGGGGGTCCCTGTGTAATGTAGGGTCCCTGTTGTAATGTAGGGTCCCCTGTGTAATGTAGGGTCCCTGTGTAATGTAGTGGTCCCTGTGTAATGTAGGGTCGCCTGTGTAATGTAGGGTCCCTGTGTAATGTAAGTGGTCCCTGTGTACTGTATGGTCCCTTGTGTAATGTATGGTCCCCTGTGTAATGTAGGGTCCTTGTGTAATGTAGGGTCCTTGTGTAATGTATGGTCCCTGTGTAATGTAGGGTCCCTGTGATGTAGGGTCCCTGTGTAATGTAGGGTCCCCTGTGTAATGTTGGGTCCCTGTGTAATGTAGGGTCCCTGTGTATGTAGGTTCCTGTGTAATGTAGGTCCGGTGTAGCCCTGTGAATATATGGTCCCTGTGTAATGTAGGGTCCCTGTGTAATGTAGGTCCCTGTGTAATGTAGGTCCTGTAATGTAGGGTCCCTGTGTAATGTAGGGTCCCTGTGTAATGTTAGGGTCCTGTGTAATGTAGGGTCCCTGTGTAATGTAGGTCCCTGTGTAATGTAGGGTCCATGTGTGAATGGTAGCCATGTGTAATGTAGTGGTCCCTGTGTATGTATGTCCCTGTGTAATGTGGTCCCTGTGTATGTAGGGTCCATGTGTCATGTGGTCCCTGTGTAATGTAGGTCCCCTGTGTAATGTAGGTCCTGTGTAATGTAGGTCCCTGTGTAATGTAGGTCCCTGTGTAATGTATGGTCCCTGTGTAATGTGGGCCCTGTGTAATGTAGGGTCCCATGTGTAATGTGGGTCCCTGTGTAATGTAGGTCCCTGTGGAATGTAGGTCCCTGTGTAATGTAGGGTCCATGTGTAATGTATGTCCCCTGTGTATGTAGGGTCCTGTGTAATTATGGTCCCTGTGTAATGTATGGTCCCTGTGGTAATGTATGGTCCATGTGTATGTAGGGTCCATGTGTAATGTAGGTCCCTGTGTAATGTATGGTCCCTGTGTATTGTATGGTCCCATGTGGTAATGTAGGGTCCTGTGTAATGTAGGGTCCCTGTGTAATGTAGGGTCCCTGTGTAATGTAGGTCCCCTGTGTAATGTAGGGTCCCTGGGTATGTAGGGTCCCTGTGTATGTAAGGTCCCTGTTGGTAAGGTAGTGTCCCTGTGTAATGTATGGTCCCCTGTGTATATGTATGGTCCAGGTGTATGTAGGGTTCCTTGTGTCTGTATGTGTCCATGTGTAATGTAGGTCCATGTTGTAATGTATGGTCCATTTTAATGTAGGTCCCTGTGTAAGTGTAGGTTCCCTGTGTAATTTATGGTCCATGTGTAATGTCAGGGTCCATTGTGTAATGTGGTCATGTTAGTAGGTTCCTGTGTAATGTATGGTCCCATGTGTAATGTATGGTCCCTGTGTAATGTATGGTCCTGTTAAT
Organism: Hymenochirus boettgeri; assembly: GCA_019447015.1. Taxonomy (NCBI): domain Eukaryota; kingdom Metazoa; phylum Chordata; class Amphibia; order Anura; family Pipidae; genus Hymenochirus; species Hymenochirus boettgeri. The sequence continues at coordinate 62,939 of JAACNH010000149.1, read as the reverse complement.
GTAGGGTCCCTGATGGTTCGGTAATGTATGGTCCCTGTTATGAATGGCCCCTGTGTATGTAGGGTCCCTGGTGTATGTAGGGTCCTTCTCATGTGTAATGTTGGTCCTGTGTAATGTAGGGTCCCCCTGTGTTTAGGTCCCTGTGTAATGTAGGGTCCCGTGTAATGTAGGGTCCCTGTGTAGTATGTCCCTTGTAATGTGGGTCCCCTGTGTATGTAGGGTCCCTGTGTAATGTAGGGTCCCTAGTGTAATGTAGGGTCCCTGTGTAATGTATGGTCCCTGTGTAATGTATGTGTCCCTGTGTAATGTATGGGTCCATTTGAATGTATGGTCCATGTGTATGTAGGTCCATGGGTAATGTATGGTCCCTGTGTAATGTAGGGTCCCTGTGTAATGTAGGGTCCCTGTGTATGTAGGGTCCCCTGTGTAATGTATGTCCCTGTGTAATGATGCCAGTAATGTATGTCCATGTGTAAATGTATGGCCAAATGTGGTATGTATGGTCCCTGTGTAATGTAGGGTCCCGTGTAATGTAGGGTCCCTGTGTATGTAGGGTCCCATGTGTACTGTATGGTCCCTGTTGTAATGTAATGTAGGGTCCCTGTGTAATGTAGGGTCCCGGTGTAATGTATGGGTCCCTGTGTAATGTAGGGTCCCTGTGTAAGTTTTTGTATTATGGTCCCTGGGTAATGGTAGGGTCCCTGTGTAATGTATGGTCCCCTGTGGAAATGTATGGTCCGTGTAATGTAGGGTCCCTGTGTCATGTATGGCCTGTGTAATGTAGGTCCCTGGTGTAATGTTGGTCCCTGTGTGATGTAGGTTCCATGTGTAATGTATGGGTCCCTTTGTAATGTACGGGTCCCTGTGTAATGTATGGTCCCCTGTGTATAATGTAGTGGTCCCTTGTAAGTAATGGCCTGTAATGTAGGGTCCCTGTGTAATGTATGGTCCCTGTGTAATGTAGGGTCCCTGTGAATGTAGGGTCCCTGTGTAATGTAAGGGTCCCTGTGTATATGGTCCGATTGGTCCCTGTGTAATGTATGGTCCCCTGTGTAATGTATGGTCCCATGTGTTGTAATGGTCCATGTTGTAATGTATGGTCCATTGTGTAGTTGGTCCCTGTGTAATGTAGGGTCCCTGTGTAATGTAGGGTCCTGTGTAATGTAGGGTCCCTGTGTAGTAGGTCCCTGTGGTAATGTATGGTCCTGTTAATGTCTGTCCCTGTGTAATGTATGGTCCTGTGTAATGTCAGGGTCCCCTGTGTAATGTAGGTCCCTGTGTAATGTAGGGTCCCTGTAATGTAGGGTCCCTGTGTATGATGTCCCTGTGTAATAGTAGTTCCCTGTTAATGTATGGTCCCTGTGTAATGTAGGGTTCCCCCTGTGTATGGAGGGTCCCTGTGTAATGTAGGGTCCCTGTGTAATGTAGGGTCCCTGTGTAATGTATCTGTGTTAGGTCCCTGTGTAATGTATGGTCCCTGTGAGGATCATGTTAGGGTCCCTGTGTAATGTCGGTAGCTCCCTGTGTAATGTATGGTCCATGTTGAATGTAGGGTCCCTGTTTGAATGTAGGGTTCCTGTGTAATGTATGGTCCATGTGTCTGTATGGGTCCCTGTGTAATGTAGGGGTCCCTGTGTAATGTATGGTCCCTTTGTAATGTAGGGTCCCCTGTGTAAATGTAGGGCTGAGGCCCTTGTGTAATGTAGGGGTCCCTGTGTAATGTATGTCCATGGGTAATGTAGGCCCTGTGTAATGTATGGTCCTGTGTAATGTCCTGTTGTAATGTGGTCCCTGTGTATGTAGGTCCCTGTGTATGTGGTCCCTGTGTATGTAGGGTCCCTGTGTAATGTATGGTCCCTGTGTAATGTATGGTCCTGTGTAATTATGTCCCGTTAAGTGGGTCCCCTGTTAATTTAGGGTCCGTGTACTGTAGGTTCCGTGTCTGTATGGTCCCTGTGTAATTGGTAGGGTCCCTGTGTAATGTAGGGTCCCATGTGTAATGTAGGGTCCCTGTGTATGTGATGGTCCCTGGTGTATATATGGTCCCTGTGTAATGTAATGGTGCCCTGTGTAATGTAGTGGTCCCTGTGTATGTAGGGTCCATGTGTAATAATGTACTGGTCCATTTGTCTATAGGGTCCCATGTGTAATGTAATGGTCCATGTGTAATGTAGGGTCCCTGTGTAATGTAGGTCCCTGTGTAATGTAGGGTCCCTGTGTAATGTAGGGCCCTGTGTAATGTTAGGGTCCCTGTGTAAATGGTAGGGTCCCTGTGTAATGTAGGTCCCTGTGTAATGTAGGGTCCCTGTGTAATGTGGGTCCCTGTGTTATGTATGTTCATGGTCCCTGTGTAATGTAGGGGTCCCTGTGTTATGTAGGGTCCCCTGTGTAATGTAAGTGGTCCTGTGTAACTGTAGGGTCCCTGTGTAAATGTAGGGTCCCCGTGTGTAATGTAGGTTCCCCTGTGTAGTAGGGTCCCTGGTAATGGGGTCCCTGTGTAATGTAATGGTCCCCTGTGTATGTATGTCCCTGTGTAATGGGAGAAGAGGTCCCTGTGTACCTGTAGGGGTCCCTGTGTAATGTATGGTCCCTGTTTACTGTAGGGGTCCCATGTGTTAATGTATGGTCCCTGTTGTACCGGTATGGGGTCCTGGGTCCCTGTGTAAATGTATGGTTCCCTGTAATTGTAGTCCATGTGTAATTAGGGGTCCTTGTACGTTTCCTGTTTATTAGAGGTCCCTTTGTGAATGTGGTCCCGTGTATGTATGGTCCCTGTTAATGTAGGGTCCCTGTGGTATGTAGGTCCCTGTGTAATGTATGGTCCCTGTGTAATGTAGGGTCCAATGGGTAATGTAGTGGTCCCTGTGTAAATGTAAGGGTCCCTGTGTATGTACGGGTCCCTGTGTAATGTAGGGGTCCCCTGTGGTAATGTAGGGTCCCTGTGTAATGGTAGGGTCCCCTGTGTAATGTAGGGTCCCCTGTGTAATGTATGGTCCCTGTGTTTAATGTAGGGTCCATGTGTATATTAGTGGTCCCCCATGTGTAATGTAGGGCGCCTGTGGGTTGTACCTGTCCCTGTGTACTGTAGTGGGTCCCGTGTATGTAGGGCCCTGTAGGTATGGGGGGGGGTCCATGTGTAATGTAGGTCCCTGTGTAATGTAGGGTCCCTGTGTAATGTATGGTCCCTGTGTAAATGTATGGTCCCTATGTAATGTAAGTATGGTCCCTGTGTGCATGGAGGGTCCTGTGTAATGTAGGGTCCCTGTGTATGTATGTCCCTGTGTGATGTAGGTCCCTGTGTAACGTAGGGTCCCCTTGTAATGTTATGGTCCCTGTGTAATGTAGGGTCCCTGTAATGTAGGGGCACTGTGTAATGTGTTATTATTTCCCTGTGTGGATTATGTTTTTGTATGTATGGTCCCTGTGTGATGTAGGGTCCATTGTGTAATGTAGGGTCCCTGTGTATGTAGGGTCCCTGTGTAATGTATGGGTCCCTGTGTCCTGGTGGGTCCCTGTGTAATGTATGGTCCTTTGTAATGTATGGTCCCTGTGTAATGTATGGTCCCTGTGTAATGTATGTTCCCTGTGTGATGTAGGGTCCAGGTGTAATGTAGGATCCTGTGTAATTAATGGTCCCTGTGTAATGTGGGTCCCTGTGTAAGTAGGGTCCCTGTGTAATGTAGGTCCCTGTGTAATGTACGTCCCTGTGTGATGTATGGTCCCTGTGTAATGTATGTCCCTGTGTGATGTAGGGTCCCTGTGTAATGTTGGGTCCCTGTGTAATGTATGTAGGGTCCCTTTGTAATGTATGGTCCCTGTGTAATGTAGGGTCCCTGTGTAATGTATGGTCCCTTTGTAATGTAAGGTCCCTTGTTAAGTATGGTCCCCTGTGTAATGTGGTCCCGTGTAATGTAGGGTCCCTGTGTGATGTAGGGTCCTATGTATTAGGTCCCTGTGTATGTAGGGTCCCTGTGGATGTAGTCCATGTGTAATGTTAGGGTCCTGTGTAATGATCATGGTCCCATGTGAATGTAGGGTCCCTGTTTAATTTAGTAATGTAATGGTCCCTGTGTAATGTGTCCCTGTGTAATGTATGGTCCCTGTGTAATGGATGGTGGTCCCCTGTGTAATGTTGGTCCATGTGTAATGTAGGGTCCATGTTAGTAATGTTTAATTGGGGTCCCTGTGTAATGGTTAGGGTCCCGTGTATGTATGTCCCTGTGTAATGGGTATGTCATCCGGGATTCTCCCAGTTAAAACAGGGCACTTGCCGCTATTTGCAGAGTTTTTTGGGATAGCAGTCTCCGCATACAGGGACTCAAAGAGGAACATTAATTGCTGCAATCCCTGTGATGAATTAGCAAACGGAATTGGGTATTGCACTTGTGGGATTGTGGAAAGGTAGACAGTTCCTCCTTTGTTGGTATTAAATCTCTCCGCTCCTATGTCAAATGTTGACACATAGAACATGTTCCCTCCCGTGTGGTATTGGAAGCATAAATGACAAAAAAAACCACACAGGCAATTCAATAAAAGTTACTTATGTAAAAAGGTGCTAAATTTGTCCCCAACCAATCACATCTATTGAAATACTGATTGGTTTGGACAATTAGCACCATTTTTTAACAATTTAGCGGGTTATTCAAAAACATTCTTATCGTCCTAACAATGGTGTATTTTCTCTCCCCACCCCATCAGAATGTTAGCTTTCACAAATGTTAAATAAGATCTGATTTTGGGGGGGCAAAAATTAGCACCATTTTAACGATAAGTCAACTTTTATTGTATTTCCATGTAAACTGTATTTCTTAACCCTTCTTCTGGCTGTGGTTATCTTCTTCACAGTGTATAGGTGTCCAGGATGACACAGAGAAAAAAGGCTAATACCCCTCAATCCCTCCACCTGTTGCCTTCCTTGGTCTTTATATAAAACCAAACATACTGGTAATGTCAACGGTCAATCCTAGAATATTACCTAAATAATGTCATGTCACCTTCACGCCCATTACTACAAGGTTTATTCACAAGAATTCCACACATACTCTTCATGTTATAGCTATTTCAGATAAATCTATAAACACCTTGTACCATACTTGTGAATCAGAACATTTTGACTATTATGAATAACAATAAGCTAATTAGCTAATTACCATTTCAGAGTCGCCGGAGTGGGGGGGCTGAAACCGTGTATCTGAATGCTCTACTCAACGGTTTGCTGGTAGCCCAAGAGGTCACTTAAGGACACCATATGTGTACAATAAATCATATTATTGTATTGGGATTATGTGATATGGAAACCAATCCTAATTTGTGATGGAAGGAGGCCCATTAAATTAGTAACCCAACAGGCAGACCTTATTCCGATTGTCAGGGAGTTATTACTTCTTGGGAAATGTTGTAATTACCACAGGTCATGGTTGGTATTGGGAATTGAGAAATTATACAGGAGAGGAATATGTGATCATATCCCATACAATGTAACATACTACCATTTATATGGAACTGCCTAACTGAGGGGGAATTAATGTTTTTTGAAAATCTGAGACATTCTGGATACTCCCACCTCATGCAATCACTAGGGAGGGGGTGGTATACCAAGGCTTAAAAATCCTTGTAGCCCATAACATGTGTTCATAATGAGGGGACATCACAACCGTGTGTATGGACCCGGTGTTTTCTTCCCACCCCGGAGAGACAAGACTCTTCTAGTGAGTAGGGTCTGTGAATTTTTATTCGCCTTTTTATTTTATATAACTGTTGTACCTATTGTAATGTCATTTTATATTGTAACAACACCCATTTGTATTTTATTTTTGTTTATATTGTACTGTCCACCCTTTTGGAATATTAAATTACACATTTAAATAATTTTGGTCTTTGAATGCTCTAAAAGAACTCAGTAGCCTCTATAAGTTTATTATGTGGTTTGGAGATCTCTAAGTGTATGGAAATGCTTGCTAGTGTACATGCTATTAATAACTCTGCGACTGCTTGTAAGGACTATACTGATTAACCCATTGGTTTTCGTGAGGATTTAGCTGGCAGGATCGGGTGTGCATAGCCATTGAAGTCAAGAGCTGATTGTGTGCATCGTCGCCGCAGCCATAATGGCGGCCATGGGTGGCATCAATACCTATTGATTGGTCGATACACGTTGCCCAGTGAACGGTCAATTTGGTGGAGGTGACTTATGTATAGCTACAGGGTCTTTTAGTCTGTGTTTTGGTACATGCAAAAAGTGGTGTTGATGCTAGGATGCAGATGAAAGTTCAAGGTCTTCATCCAATTGGACTAAAGTGGGGCCCAGGGTTCTGTGTTGGGCCGCTTTCTATTTAATCTGTTTATTAATGATTGGAAGTGGGTATTGTCAGTCAAGGTTTCTGTGTTAATACTTAAAGGTGCAAGCAGTGTCAGAAGCACATCTAACCAGCAGAAATTGGTTTTGTTATAAAGAGAGTATGGGCTACACAAGGAGGAAAATGTCATTCCCCTCGCTTTACAAGCATTGGTAAGGCCTCATTTGGAATATGCGTTGAATTTTGGAATCCTGAGTACAAAGGACACTCTTGGAAATGAAGGGTTCGAAAGGCAACTAAATTAATAAGGGGATTGGGAAGTCTTGAATATGAGCGACATGACTGAATAAGTTTACAATTATTAGCTGGAGAAAAGTTGCTTGCGTGGGGATATTATTACTGTGTATAAATACTTCAACAGGTGCCATACATAAACTATCTGGGGCATTGTTTCACCAATAGAACATATGCAGAGGACCGAAACATCCCTTAAGACTTGAAGAAAAGAAGTTTAGTCTTCAGAAAAAGGGTTTTTCATCACTGTGAGAACGGTAAGCTATGGAACTGTCTCCAGTGGACCTTACAACTGAATACAAGTACAACTACAAATGACAATACATGACATTCTTTTTATCAAGGATCTCTCATTTGTAGTAAATGTGCAATAAGATCTCCTCATGACTATATCTCCTTCCTTTATATATTCAATATCAAATCGTGTTTAATAATTGGTCAAGTTACAACCGCAGGACTGATCATCTGACATTACTTGTGAAGGATCCACACACAGGACTGCAGGGTAAGATCAGTCATTATTTAAGGGGATGTTTAACAAACCTTAATCCCGAAAGCTCACCAACACCATAATGTACCCGATAAAACAGAGGATCAGCCAGAATGAACATCTCCCGTTATCGTTACACGAGTGGAACATAGGGAGACAGGAAGATTCAGCTTCATCTGTAGATCAGTGTAAGAGAACGGGGTCTAATCAATACTGTCCATTTATAGAGAGTCAGTGGTAATTATGTACAAATATCAGAGAACAACACCCTAGAGAAATTGTTGTTCTGGTTTTTAAAACCTGTTAACTTAATATTATATCTCCACGCACAATTAACAGGTGTAAAAAAAACATTGCAAGAATTTTAACTTCATTCTCCTGCATAATAATTTGCAGCAGCTGAAACTTTTTCGTTTAATCTATATCTATATAAAAGTCACATGTATGTATGTATGTTTTGTATGTATGTATGTAATGCTATTCCAGAAAAACTTCCAAACGGCTCGTCACAATTTTCATGAGACTTGGTACCTCATTTTAAAAGGCATGTCCCACCCCCAAAACTATAATCCCCTCCAAACTACTGTGGCCCCACCTGTAGTGTAGTTTAATCCTTACCTCACCTCACATCCATCCAGCTCCATAGGTTCGTTCTCTTGTCCCCCCCACAAGTCCCAAAAATGACTACCAGGAGGCAGCCAAGAGTCCATATGAGACACTGCCTGCCTAGCTGCGCCTCAGTAGATTTTTGCCATGCGTACTGCAAGCCCTTCTCCCCCCTCCCCTACCCCCTCACCTGCTCCCTCCCTCTCCCTCCCTCTCCCTCCCGTTTCTACTTATCCTTCCCCTAGCTCATTCCCCCTTAATATTGGTGCTCCCCCATGTCTCCCAAGCCCCCAACCGCATATTTTTTTTTTTAGAAAGCTCCCCAAACTTGACTGTACTTCCCTCTCCTCTTCCTCCGCGTAAGTGAGTCTGCCGGCAGCCGCGTCATGTGATTGGGCTGCCGCTCAGCCAATCACACGACGCGGCTGCCGGCCCGCCCGCCCCTCTCTTGCATATTTCCTTGGCCAAGCATAGGGCCGGGAGCGCGCTGAGGACGGGGAGAGTAGTAAGTTTGTGGGGGCTTTCTAAAAAAATATATAGCGTTGGGGCTGGGAGCCCCAGGGGGACCATATATTAAAAAACTAATGTTTCATCTGGACCTATGCCTTTAAGGACCTGGAAAAAAGCAAGGCTACTTGATCAACTTTTGAAACATGCTTCCGTACCCCCTTTTTTTTCGTATTGTTTTAAGTGTAATTTAACCTGTGTGCTTGCCATCTGGTGGTAAACAACGGCAATCAACCTAGTTGTCTGTGAGGGTTCTCATTCATCCAGGTCATGTATATCTGTTGTAAGTCATTAGTCAACTGGACTTGACATGTAGTTCTTGAAGACGTTTCGCTAGTCATCCCGACCTGGTTTCTCATTCTATGACTTGTACAAGAATCTGTGGCAATTATTTACCCTGTAAAATCCCAATTAGCATAATCACAGCCAAGTTGTTAAGGGTGTGATTAGATATGGCTAAGAGGTGTTATAGGCACGCCCATAGTAAGGTGATTAACACAGCATTGTAAACTGGAACAGTTTGGTGTCGAACCACCCCCCACCGCTATTTAGTCTTGGTTTCTTTATTTTCACATAAATGGGCCTCCTTAACACCTCTCTTGAAAATCCCGTCCACGTTCCTTCGCCAGTTGTTACCATTCCATCTTCAAGTAGTCCCTTTATCCTTAATGCAGATACAACGGCTGAGTCCTGACCCGAGATTGGCTCTTCTGTGGCTGGCCAACGTGATGCAGTTGCTGTTTGGTCCCCCCACATACAAATCAGAGCCTTCTTTCTTCACTGCACTGCACGGCATAAATATGATGTCCGTTTTCTTGTTTTTGTTATTGGTCTTTTTTTCGGATTACCAATTGCTGCCGCATGTGTTGTTCGTTTTAAAAAAGCATACAGGGATACGATCTATGTGTTTTGAAAATTCTTCTTAATTTCTCGGGACCCCTGCTACAATATGGGGTGACCATTTCTCTCCGTCCTTGCTTTTCCACCTCACTGTTGGTATTCCGTGTTCTTTTCTTTCCTTCTACTTCTTTTGAAAAGGCCCAGTCTGGATTCCACAAGTTTTAATGGCTCCTCTGAGTATGTTCATTCTTTAGCCTTCGGCCTCTGTGCTAGTGGGGATGTTCTCGGCTCTGTGTTTGCAGGGTTTTGATGACCCCAGCGTATGATCTAAAGGGTGGTGGGAGTCAAACATCAAATACTGATCTGTGTGTGTGGGTTTTCTTTCTGTAAACCTCTCCTCTACTCCAGTTTACCCATTTTCCTTAACTTTCTATCCAACATTCCCCAAGAAAGCCAGTTTGTGTTTTGTACCTCTTCCTTGGTGTCATTCTGAATTGAGAAACAATTCGGATGACTACGAAACGTCCTTCAAGAATACATTTTCAAGTCCAGTTGAGTCTAATTGAATACAACAGATAAATCACCTAAGTTAATTGATACCTATTGCACACTAATAGGTCCTAACTTGAACCTTTTTTACTCGTAATTTTTTACCTTCTTAGGGCTAGCCACAACATCGCATTTTCGCCGCGTTTCGCCGCTCGCGATTTGTGCGAAAAATGAAATCGTCGTGAACGCAAAATATTTCCCGCGATTTCCGATGCGCATGCGATTGCGCATCGCCGTTCGCTTTTGGGTAACGCAATGCGTTCATGCCACACATTTTTGTTGCGTTAACGCAGCGTTTTCCATAACAAACAAATTTAACAATTTAAAAAGTTAAAGTTTTTAGGACTGCGCCCAGAATAAATCAAAAATCAAACCGTGACGTTGGGGTGCTTGGGCTAAAATAATTTGGCCAAGTTATTGAACTAATTGCTTTAATTTATCCTAGAGAAGGGCAGTCTTTTTAACAAATTAATGGATGTGCAACCTAGGCTTTCTATTTCTATTGTATTGTTTACAAAATTTTGCGGGCGGCTCTGTTTTTTAATTCTTGGATTCAGTTGGGTCAGATCTTTAAGAAAAAGCCATGCCCGGGTTACTCTGCTATTTTAACTCAATACTTACAGTGACTCCACTAGAGAGCCAAAATTAGAACAGAAATTTTTGGCAAGTTTCAGTGCCTGTCATGTTTTCTTTCTTCCTTTCTTTCTCCAAATTTGGACATCGCTTCAAACTACTGTCGTACATGGCCTATAGTTATTGTCATAGACAAATGAATACTTCATGGTGCCAAAGACAATTGACATTCAGCTGATATAATTGTCCAGATAATTGGTCAGATACTGAATCTGGTCCAATCACTCAATAGACCTTCCCTGTATTTTTACTAAGGAAAAGCATTCTCCTCCTCATGTGCACTGCAAACATTACCAAACTTCTCTAACTTCCAGTGACCACCACGGCTCATTAGCATTTTATAAATTGATTTTTTTCTAACGATTGTCCCTATCTCCAATCTTCCCCAGAGTGTTTTTCCTCTTTCCTTTTATTGTAGTTGATGCTCCCCAAATCTGTGGAGACCTTTCGTCACAGCACTTTGGATATAAGGCCTTTCTTATCCTCTTTTGGCTTTTGTCTCCAGTATATCAGAAAGGAATTCTATCATTTACCATGAACTAATAGCTAGGAAGTAGCATTCAAACAAGGTGCCAAACACTCATTACAGTATTATGAGCAATCTAAAGGATCTGCTAGAGTAATTACGGTCCAGTTCAGGTTATTATTTTATTGTATGTAAAGGTTGGATAGTAAAATGGGGGTATTTAATTGCTCTAGAGACTCACCTTACCCAAAATTTTGCCCACAGACTCTTCAGAGTGGGCCTCGCAATGTTTAAGGGTCCGGGTTGTTGATGAACTAAGCAAGATGTAGTAGAGAGGGAACACACTACGTGAGTGATACATCATTTCACGTATTCACAGTGCTGAACTACCACTCTAAGTCGAATGCAATAAATTGGCGCCAGTGGGTTCCTTGAACTTAAACAGTATTTCATTGATTAATAACAAATTAAAAAGCTTGCCAAAGAGCAAAGTAGAAGATGGCCTAGCATGGCATGGCATATTTAACATACCGTCATATACTGGAGGTATACTGGGTTTTCAGGCTAAAAAAAAAATAGCCTGAAAAAAAGTACCTTGGTTTATACTCAGTCCTTACCTGTGTTTTGAGTTCACTTACCTAAGTAGGTGGCATTCTTTTGTCTACTTTAAGACAGTTTTCTCATAGAATTGCATGTTAACGTAAAAAAAACAACAAAATAAATTCTATCAAGGAATCTCTAGAAGTTTGCTTCCAAATCCATAAATATTATACCTAAAAAAATATTCTTAAGTAGACTTATATATCATCATACAATTAAATAACACCAGAACAAATACACTTGTTTCTTCTGGTGGGTTTATCAATTTTTACTGCTCTTATCTCTCCCTGGTTTTTAATGCTTGCATAGAGCAAAACATATATTCAACAAAACATCAATTGTACTCTCTTATATTGTAAGCTCTTTCACATATCAATTTATTTTAATTTATAGATACCGGTCTATTCTAGGAATATATATATTAATATATTTTTTTTTTTTTTGTAATTTTCCTGTAGAATTGCTTGCACTTCAATATGCTCAGTGGCAGCATGAGATTCAATGTTTTAAAACCAATTAATGTGATGCATTTTGGCCTTTTATTTAAAATCCTGGTGCTTACGTATCCTATAATGGCTTGTGGTAAGTGAATCCCTGTGGGAAAGGGACTTGGAGTTTTTGGTGGATAACAAACTTAAAGTAGCAGCAGTTCCGGCTGCAACAGCCAGAGCCAGCATGGTATTGTCCCTTGTAAAAGCGAGGTATGGATTCAAGGTCGGACAATGTATTCCTCCTCTTACAAAGCATGGTAGGCCTCATTTGGAATATGCAGTGCATTTCGGAATACTGTGTACAAATGACATCCCTTCGTAAATGGAAAGGGTTCAGAGAAGGGCAAACCTTAAATAATCAAGGGAATGGGGGAGCTTGAAGAGAGTTGGAAAAGTTCTAATTATGTATGCTGGAGAAACTGCGCTTGCGTGGTATATGAGTACTGTGGTTATAGAATACATTAACAACGGCCATACACTAACTATCTGGGGTTTTTATTGTGTTCACAACCAAAAACATGTCAGGGACAGCAGGACATCCTTAAATCCTGAAGAAAAGAAGTTTTAGTCTTCAAGTTCGGAAAGGGTTTTTTCACTGTGGAGAAGGGTAAACTGTGAACTGTCTTCATTTTGGACGTGGTGAGGGCAGGTCACATTGGATAGCTACAAAATGACGCGTAATGCAATTTTAAAAAATAGGAAGTTTGGATTGTACTTAAGATCCAGGATATTTCCGTTTGCCAGAATTTTTTTTCCCCCTTCATAATTTCTGGGTGGGTTTTTTCTTAGCCTTCCTCTTGATACGAATTAAGCAAGGAAATTTGGGTATGCTAAATAGGTTGGAGGAACTGGATGGACGTCCGGTCTTTATTCAACCCAAATACTAATACTATACTATGTACTATCATATAATTTACAGCACTGGGTGTATTCAATTATAGATTTATAATCACACATTTACATTGTACAGAATAGGTATTTCTCATTAATTATTAATTTCCCTATTTGTCGGTCCTGTCTTGCAGTGTAATATCTTGTGTTAATCACAACAATTTTGCATGAATTTGGTCTATATTTAATGAGATTGAGATATCTTCCAGGTGGTTGTGTCAGACATTTATAAGAATGAACTATGATCCTTCTGGATTATATCGGGCCACACCTATAGCCCTCTTTTTCCCCAAGCATCTCTTGACATCTTTTTAATAAATTTATTGTTTATGGTGTATATTGGAGTTTATGGGAGAGTGTTAGTATGAAGTGCTAGGAGGCTTTGTAAGCTACTATAATGGACCTCCTTTACCCGTTACTGGGAACAGAACATTAAAACAAATTATATACCAATATATTCAAAGTTCCTGCTTTTGTTTTCTTTTGAGACTTTAAGGTCATAGATAATAACTTTCAAGCAAATGCACTATGGTGGTAAAGTTCTATTAGCTTTTAATTTTTTTAATTATGTCGATACAAACTAAGAGTACAACACATTTCTATTGATGTCCTCCCAACATACACACCTTCTTCATTGCAATCTACCCTTACTCATCTAAAGAAAAGTCATAAACACTCAAAACACTCTCCCCTACCATCAACACACAACAAGCACACACAGAGATTGATTCCCCCCTCCCTAACAAGTTTTTACTCAATGTACATAAGCCCACCAAAGAAACAACTATGCCCATTCCACCATGCTCTTTTCCATTCAAATCTAAATGAACATAAAATTTTAATTTTAGGATTTTGAACACAAAAAAAAAAACCATTACCCTACAACAGACACATGATACACAAATATGTATGCTTGCTCCCTTTTCACCCACCCTACTCTTTAGTGTTTCCATTGCACCCTACCTAATATAAATTAAAAAAAAAACCAGTACATGTTAGAAGCTTTATTTTATGCTAGGAACAGAATGTTGTTTAATGTCAGCAAAATGAGCTGACTGTTTTTTAGCCCCGTAAGGCTTATATACGTCACTCTAGCTGTTAACTGTCAGGGTAAACAAGCGTTCAAAGTCCTTATAGGGGCTTCCATTTGGTTGGAGACATCTGTAATAGAAAATACTCTGTGCATGAAGCATGAATACTGGGGTCAGAGGGCATTGCTCTTTGAGGATGACAAAATAAGCATGAGGGGTATGTATTTTATTAAACAAAGTTTAAAAAAGGGAGAGACCAAATTTAAAAAGAATAGAACTGCTGTGGATATACATGATAAATGAAGCAATATACAGTAGGTGGACGTTGGTGAACAGAGACACACATTAACTGTAGGTGTCTGTTAAAGACACACATGCTAGTTTAAGAAGGTGGCACATTCACCTCACATACGCAAGGCCACAATTTGGAATTAAAAACTTACTTCCAACCAAAAGTTCTTATCTCTTGCTACCTTTCAGTGAAAATTGCTTTGTTAGATCTGGTAAATATCTAATCACTCCGGGACGGCAAACCAAACGTCTCTCTAAGCCATCGCAATGTGCCAACAGATCACATTGGTATCTGTCGGCACATTGCGTCGGGAACCGCCACACACGTAAATGACCGATCCCCATGCGCAGTAAGGGGATTGGTCGGTCGTATGGCCATACACTTAATGTTTGTATCGGCTCCATTTGCTAAAGTAAAGGGAGCCGATGACGGCCGACGGAAATTTTCCGTCTTTCCCGACCGACCATAGTGGCGACTACGGTTGTTCGTCGGCACTACGGTCGGTCGGGAAAAGCCCATAAACTTGAACGATAATGGGTAAATCCGGTTGTGGAACGGCGGGATTTACCCATTATCGTTCATATGTATGGCCACCTTTAAAATGGCCCTCATATTCGTGACATGCTCCACTACTTATCTAATGCATTTATTTATCTGGACAGCACATTTATGTTTTTTAAATTTATTTATTTGTATTACAGTCCAATGGGTTAATAGTACATTTTAAAGAAAATAAAAGTGGAGAGGTAATAAGTCTTTTATTTATTTATTTTAATAAGCAGATTAATACAATATATTTACAAATAAGTCTAAAACCCAAGCAACCCTGTGTAATGTAGGGTCCCTGTGTAATGTATGGTCCCTGGGTAAGTAGCGGTCCCTGTGTAAGTAGGTCCCTGTGTAATGTAGGTCCCGGTGTAATGTAGGGTCCCTGTGTATTATGGTATGGGGTCCCTGTGTAATGTAGGGTCCCTGTGTATGTATGGTCCTGTGTAGGTCTGTCCCTGTGTAATGTAGGGTCCTGTGTAATGTAGGGTCCTTGTGTATGTATGGTCATGTGTAATGTAGGGTCCCTGTGTAATGTATGGTCCCTGTGTAATGTATGGTCCCTGTGTAATGTATGGTCCCTGTGTAATGTAGGGTCCCTGTGTAATGTTAGGGTCCTGTGTATGTAGGGTACATGTGTAATGTATGGTCCCTGTGTAATATATGGTCCCTGTGTAAGTAGGGTCCCTGTGTAATGTAGGGTCCCTGTGTAATGTAGGGTCCATGTGTAATGTAGGGTCCTGTGTAATGTAGGGTCCCTGTGTAATGTAGGGTCCCTGTGTAATGTAGGGTCCCTGTGTAATGTAGGGTCCCTGTGTAATGTAGGCATGTTATGTCGGTAGTGTGTAGTCCTGTGTAATGTATGGTCCCTGTGTATGTATGGTCCCTGTGTAATGTTAGGGTCCATGTGTAATGTAGGGTCCCTGTGTAATGTAGGGTCCCTGTGTAATGTAGGGTCCCTGTGTAATGTAGGGTCCCTGTGTAATGTAGGTCCCTGTGTAATGTATGGTCCCTGTGTAATTGTATGGGTCCCTGGTGTAATGTAGGTCCCTGTGTAATGTAGGGTCCCTGTGTTAATGTAGGGTCCCGTGTAATGTAGGTCCCTGTGTAATGTAGGGTCCGTGGAATGTATGGTCCCTGTGTAATGTAGGGTCCTGTGTAATGTAGGGTCCCTGTATGTATGGTCCCTGTGTAATGTATGGTCCATGTGTAATGTAGGGTCCATGTGTAATGTAGAGGTCAATGTGTAATGTATGGTCCCTGTGTAATGTATGGTCCCTGTGTAATGTAGGGTCCATTGTAATGTAGGGTCCCTGTGTAATGTAGGGTCCCTGTGTAATGTAGGGTCCCTGTGTAATGTAGGGTCCCTGTGTAATGTAGGGTCCCTGTGTAATGTAGGGTCCCCTGTGAATGTAGGGTCCCGTGTAATGTATGGTCCCTGTGTAATGTAGTCCTGTGTAATGTAGGGTTCCTGTGTTAGTGATGGTCCATGTGTAATGTAGGCCATGTGTAATGTATTGGTCCATGGGTGTAATGTAGGGTCCCTGTGTAATGTAGGGTCCCTGTGTAATGTATGGTCCATGTGTAATGTAGGGTCCATGTGTAATGTATGGTCCATGTGTATGTAGGGTCCCTGTGTAATGTATGGTCCATTGGTAATGTAGGGTCCAGTGTAATGATGGTCCTGTGTAGTAGGGTCCCTGTGTAATGTAGGGTTCCTGCGTAATGATGGTCCCTGTGTAATGTATGGTCCCTGTGTAATGTAGGGTCCTGGGATGTAGGGTCCATGTTATGTATGGGCCATGTGTAATGTTGGTCCATGTGTAATGTAGGGTCCCCTGTGTAATGTAGGGTGCCCTGTTGTAATGTAGGGTCCCTGTGAATGTAGGGTCCCTGTGTAATGATGGTCCCTGTGTAATGTAGGGTCCCTGTGTTAATGGTAGGGTCCCTGTGTAATGTAGGGTCCCTGTGTAATGTATGGTCCCTGGTAATGTATGGTGGGTCCTTGTAAGTATGGTCCATGTGTAATGTATGGTCCGGTAATGTTGGTCCAGTGTATGTATGGTCCTGTGTAATGTAGGGTCCCTGTGTAATGTAGGGTCCTGGTTGTAGGGTCCTGTGAATTGTATGAGTTAACTGTTGTAATGTATGGTCCTGTGTAATGTATGCCATGTGTAATGTATGTCCATGTGGTAATGTATGGTCCCTGTGTAATGTAGGGTCCCTGTGTGTACTGTGTAATGTAGGGTCCCTGTGTATGTAGGTCCCTGTGTATGTGTAATGTAGGGTCCCTGTGTAATGTAAGGTTCCTGGTGTAATGTAGGGTCCCTGTGTAATGTATGGTCCCTGTGTAATGTAGGGTCCCTGTGTATGTATGGTCCCTGTGTGTAATGTATGGTCCCTGTGTAATGTAGGGTCCCTGTGTAATGTATGGTCCTGGTAATGTAGGGTCCCTGTGTAAGTATGGTCCCTGTGTGATGTTGTTTAGGGTACAGGGTAATGATGGTCCCTGTGTTAATGTAGGGGTCCCTGTGTAATGTATGGTCCCTGTTGTAATGTAGGGTCTCCTGTGTAATGTATGGTCCTGTGTAATGTAGGGTCCCGTGTAATGTCGGGTCCTGTGTAAGTAGGGTCCGTGATGTAGGGTCCCTGTGTAATGTAGGGTCCCTGTGTAATGTGGGTCCCTGTGTAATGTATGGTCCCTGTGTAATGTATGGTCCCGTGTAATGTATGGTTCATGTGTAATGTATGGTCCATGTGTAATGTCTGGTCCATGTGTAATGTATGGTCCCTGTGTAATGTAGGGTCCCTGTGTAATGTAGGGGGTGCCCTGTAATGTAGGGTCCTGTAATGTATGGTCCTGTGTATGTATGGTCCCTGTTGTAATGTATGGTCCATGTGTAAGTATGGTCCCTGGTAATAGGGTCCCGTGTAATGTAGGGTCCTGGTAATGTAGGGTCCCTGTGTAATGTATGGTCCCTGTGTAATGTAGGGTCCCTGTGTAATGTATGGGTCCCTGTGATGTAGGGTCCTGTGTAATGTAGGGTCCCTGTGTAATGTGGGTCCCTGTTGTGAATGTAGGGTCCCTGTGTAATGTAGGGTCCCTGTGTATGTAATGTAGGGTCCCTGTGTAATGTTGGTCCCTGTGAATGTAGGGTCCCTGTGTATGTAGGGTCCCTGTGTAATGTATGGTCCCTGTGTAATGTAGGTCCCTGTGTAATGTAGGGTCCTGTGTAATGTATGGTCCATGTGTAATGTATGGTCCCTGTGTAATGTAGGGTCCCTGTGTAATGTATGGTCCCTGTAATGTAGGGTCCCTGTGTAATGTAGGGTCCCTGAGGGTCCCTGTGTAATGTAGGGTCCCTGTGTAATGTAGGGTCCATGTGTAATGTAGGGTCCCTGTGTAATGTAGGGTCCATGTGTAATGTATGGTCCCTGTGTAATGTAGGGTCCCGTGTAATGTATGGTCCCTGTGTAAGTGTTTTCTAGGGTCCCTGTTGTAATGTAGGGTCCCTGTGTAATGTAGGGTCCTTGTGTAATGTATGGTCCCTGTATAATGCCTGGTAATGTAGGGTCCCTGTGTAAGTAGGGTCCCTGTGTATGTAGGGTCCATGTTGTAATGTTGGTCCCTGTGATGTAATGTAGGGTCCCTGTGTGATGTGGTCCTGTGTAATGTAGGGTCCCTGTGTAATGTATGGTCCCTGTGTAATGTATGGTCCCTGTGTAATGTAGGGTCCCTGTGTAATGTATGGTCCCTGTGTAATGTAGGGTCCATGTGTAATGTAGGGTCCATGTGTAATGTAGGTCATGTGTATGTATGGTCCATGGTAATGTAGGGTCCCTGTGTAATGTAGGGTCCCTGTGTAATGTAGGGTCCCTGTGTAATGTAGGGTCCTGTGTAATGTAGGTCCCTGTGTAATGTAGGGTCCCTGTGTAATGTAGGGTCCCTGTGTAATGTAGGGTCCCTGTGTATTGTAGTGGGTCCCTGTGTAATGTAGGGTCCCTGTGTAATGTAGGGTCCCTGTGTAGTAGTGTAAGTAGGTCCCTGTGTAATGTAGGGATCTGTGTAATGTAGGTCCCTGTTGTAAGTAGGGTCCCTGTGTAATGTAGGGTCCCTGTGTAATGTAGGGTCCCTGTGTAATGTGGTCCCTGGGTTGTAGGGTCCCTGTGTAATGTAGTCCCGTGTAATGTAGGTCCCTGTGTAGTGTAGGGTCCCTGTTAATGTATGCGTCCCTGTGTAGGTATGTGGGTCCTTGTAATGTATGGCCTGTGTAATGTAGGTCATGTGTAATGGTGGTCCTGTGTAATGTAGGGTCCGTGTAATGTAGGTCCTGGTAATGTAGGGTCTGTGTAATGTATGGTCCCGTGTAATGTATGGTCCCTGTGTAATGTATGGTCCCTGTGTAATGTAGGGTCCCTGTGTAATGTATGGTCCCTGTGTAATGTATGGTCCCTGTGTAATGTAGGGTCCTGGTAATTTAGGTCCCGGGTAATGTAGGTCCTGTGTAAATGTAGGGTCCCTGTGTAATGTAGGGTCCCTGTGTAATGTTAGGGTCCCTGTGTAATGTAGGGTCCCTGTGTAATGTAAGGGTCCCTGTGTAATGTAGGGCCCTGTGTAGTTAGGTCCCATGTGTAGTGTAGGGTCCTGTGTAATGTATGGTCCTGTGTGATGATGTATGTGTCCCTGTGTAACTGTATGGGTCCCTGTGTGATGTATGGGCCCTGTGTATGGTATGGTCCTGTGTGATGTAGGGTCATGTGTAATGGTAGGTCCCTGTGTAATGTAGGGTCCCTGTGTAATGTATGGTCCCTGTGTAATGTATGCGTCCCTGTTGGTAATGTAAGGGTCCCTGTTGATGTAGGGGTCCATGTGTATGTAGGGTCCCTGTGTATGTATGGTCCCTGGTGATGTAGGTCAATGTGTAAGTAGGGTCCCTGTGTATGTATGGTCCCTGTGTAAGGTAGGGTCCCTGTCAATGTAGGGTCCGTGTAATGTATGGTCCCTGTGGATGTATGGT
Source organism: Hymenochirus boettgeri (assembly GCA_019447015.1). Taxonomy (NCBI): domain Eukaryota; kingdom Metazoa; phylum Chordata; class Amphibia; order Anura; family Pipidae; genus Hymenochirus; species Hymenochirus boettgeri. Next base: position 43,389 of record JAACNH010000149.1, on the reverse strand, counting down.
TCCTGTGTAGATGTATGGTCAGCTGGTAATGTAATGGTCCCTGTGTGATGTAGGGTCCATGGAATGTAGGTCCTGGTAATGTAGGGTCCTGTGTGATGTCCATGTGTAATGTAGGGTCCCTGTGTAATGTATGGTCCCTTGTGTAAGGTTATGGTCCCTGTGTAATGTATGGTCCCTGTGTAATGTATGGTCCCTGTGTGATGTAGGGTCCATGTGTAATGTAGGTCCCTGTGTAATGTAGAGGTCCCTGTGTAATGTAGGGTCCCTGTGTAATGTAGGGTCCGTGTGTAATGTGTATGGTCCTGTGTAGTGTATGGTCCCTCGTTGTATGTATGTGGTCCCTGGTGTATGTATGGTCCCATGTTAGGGATGTAGGGTCCCTGTGTAATGTAGGTCCCTGTGTATGTAAGTAGGGTCCATGTTGTAAGATGGCCTGTGTAAGTAGGGTCCCGTGGTAATGTAGGGTTAATGTGTATGTGGGTCCCTGTGTAATGTAGGGGTTCCTGTGTAATGTATGGTCCCTGTGTAATGTTAGGTCCATGTGTGATGTAGGGTCCATGGGTAATGTAGGTCCCTGTTTAATGATGGTCCTGTGTATGTAGGTTCCATGTGTAATGTAGTGTCCCTGGTAATGTATCGGTCCCTGTGTAATGTAGGGTCCCTGTGTAATGTATGGTCCCTGTGTAATGTATGGTCCATGTGTAATGTATGGTCCCTGTGTAATGTATGGTCCATGTGTAATGTAGGGTCCATGTGTAATGTATGGTCCATGTGTAATGTAGGGTCCCTGTGTAATGTATGGTCCCTGTGTAATGTAGGGTCATCCTGGATTCTCCAGTTAAAACAGGGCACTGCGCTATTTGCAAGAGTTTTTGGGAATAGCAGCTCCGGATACAGGGACTCAAAGAGGAACATTAATGCTGCAATCCCGTGATGAATTAGCAAACGGAATTGGGTATTGCATTGTGGGATTGTGGAAAGGTATGACGTTCTCCTTTGTGGTATTAAATCTCTCCGTTATGTCAATATGTTGACACATAGAACATTTCCCCCGTGTGTATGGAAGCATAAAAATGACAAAAAAAACCACACAGGCAGATTCAATAAAAGTTCTTATAGTTAAAAATGGTGCTAAATTTGTCCCAACCAATCACATCTTATTGAACATCTGATTGGTTGTGGCACAATTAGCACCATTTTTAACAATTATCGGGGTTATTCAATAAACATTCTTATCGTTTAAAATGGTGCTAATTTTCCCCCACCCAATCAGATGTTAGCTTTCAAATGTTAAATAAGATCTGATTGGTTGGGGCAAAATTAGCACCATTTTAAACGATAAGAACTTTTATTGGATTTCCATGTAACTGTATTTCAGTTACCTTCTGGCTTGTTATCTTCTTCACAGTGTATGTGTCCAGGATGACACAAGAAAAAGGCTAATACCCCTCAATCTCCCCACCTGTTGCTTCCTTGGTCTTTATATAAAACCAAACATACTGTATGTCAAGGTCAATCCTAGAATATTACTAAATAATGTAATGTCACCTTCACCCACTTACTAAGGTTTATTCACAAGAATTCCACACATACTCTTATGTTAAGCTATTCAGATAAATCTATAAACCCCTGGTACCTACTTGTGAATCAGAAACATTTTGACTAATTAAATACAATAAGCTAATTAGCTAATTACCTTTCAGACAATGTGGGGCTGAACCGTGTATCTGGAATTCTCTACAATCAGAGGTTTGCTGGTTACCAAGAGGTCACCTTAAGGACAGCCATATGTGTAAAATAAATATATTATTGTATTGGGATATGTGATATGGAAACCAATACTATATTTGTGAATGGGAAGGTAGGCCCATTAAAATGATACCCAACAGGGAGACCTTATTCCATTGTCAGGGGAGTTATTAATATCTTGGGAAATGTGTATTACACACAGGTCATGTTTGGTATTGGAGGAATTGATAATTAATACAGGAGAGGAATATGTGATCAATATCCCAATACAATGTACATATCTACATTTATATGGAATCTGCCTAACTGAGGGGGAATGAATGTTTTTGAAAATCTGGACAATTCTGGATACTCCCACCTCATGCATAACTAGGGAGGGGGTGGTATACCAAGGGGCTTAAAAATCCTTGTAGCCCTATAACTGTGTTCATAATGAGGGGACATGCTAAAACCGTGTGTATGGACCCGGTGTTTCTTCCCACCCCGGGATACAAGACTTCTTCTAGTGAGTAGGGTCTGTGAATATTTTTATCCTTTTTATTTTATATAACTGTTGTACCTATTGTATGTCATTTTATTGTAACACCATTTTATTTTATTTTTGTATTATATGTACTGTCCACCTTTTGGAATATTAAATCTAACATTTAATAAGTTTTGTCTTTGATGCTCTAAAAGAACTCAGTTAGCCTCTGATAAGTTTATATGTGGTTGGATGATCTCTAAGTGTATGGAATGCTTTGCTAGTGTAAATGCTAATTAACTCTGTGACTGCTTGTAAAGGACTGATACTGATTAACCCATTGGTTGCTGGAGGATTTAGCTGGCAGGACAGGGTGTGCATAGCCAGTGAAAGTCAAGAGTGATTGTGTGGCATCGCCGCAGCCATAAATGCGGCATGGTGGCAGCAATTACCTATTGATTGGTCAGATCACGTGCCCAGTGAACTGGCATTTGTGGCAGTGACTTATGTATAAGCTAAGGTCTGTTAGTCTGTGTTTGTACATGGAAAGAAAGTTGGTTGATGAATAGGATGCAGAGAGAAGTTCAGGGCTTCATCAATATGGACTAAAGTGGGGGCCCCAGGGTTCTGTGTTGGGGCCGCTTCTATTTAATCTGTTTATTAATGATTTGGAAGTGGGTATTGTCAGCAAGGTTTCTGTGTTAATACTTAAAAGGTAGCAAGCAGTGCCAGGAAGCAACATCTAGAGCCAGCAAGAAATTGTTTTGTATAAAGAGAGGTATGGACACAAGGGAGGAAAATGTCATTCTCCCTCTTTACAAAGCATTGGTAAGGCCTCATTTGGAATATGCAGTGCAATTTTGGAATCCTGAGTACAAAAAGGACATCTTGGAAATGGAAAGGGTTCAGAGAAGGGCAACTAAATTAATAAGGGGATTGGAGAAGCTTGAATATGAGGACAGACTGAATAAGTTACAATTATGTACGCTGGAGAAAAGGTGCTTGCGTGGGGATATGATTACTGTGTATAAATACATTAACGGGCCATACAATAAACTATCTGGGGCATTGTTCACCAATAGAACATATCAGAGGACACGAGGACATCCCTTAAGACTTGAAGAAAAGAAGTTTAGTCTTCAGAAAAAGGGTTTTTCACTGTGAGAACGGTAAAGCTATGGAACTGTCTTCCAGTGGACATTACAATGTAATAAGGTACAACTTACAAATGACAATAAATGACATTCTTTTTATAAAGGTCTCTCATTGTGTATAAATGTGCAGATAAGATCCCTCCAATGACTATATCTCCTTCCTTTATATATTCAAATTCAAATCGTGGTTTAATAATTGTCAAGTTACAAGCAGGACTGACATTCTGAACATTATATGTGAAGGATCCAACACACAGGACTGCCAGGTAGATCAGTAATTTTAAGGGGATGTTTACAAACCTTAATCCCAGAATGACTCCACCAAACACCATAATGTACCCCAGTATAAAACAGAGGATCAGAATGAACATCTCCCAGTTATCGGTACAGAGTGACATAGGGAATGGAAGATTCAGCTTCATCTGTAGATCAGTGTAAGAGAACGGGCTAATCATACTGTCATTATATAGAGAGCAGTGGTAGATTATGTACAAATATAGGAACAAACCCTAGAGATTGTGTTCTGGTTTTTAAACCTTTAACTTATAATTATTATCTCCACGCAGCAATTAACAGGTGTAAAAAAAACATTGCAAGGAATTTTAACTTCATTCTCTGCATAATATTTGCAGCACTGAAAACATTTTTCGTTTTAATCTATATCTATATAAAAGTCAATGTATGTATGTATGTTTGTATGTATGTATGTATGTATGTTCCAGAAAAACTTCCAAACGGCTCGGACAATTTTCATGAGACTTGGTACACTCATGTTTAAAGGGCATGTCCACCCCCAAAACTATAATCCCCCCAACTACTGGCCCCACCATGTAGTGTAGTTTAATCCTTACCTCACATCCCAGCTCCATAGGGTTCTCCTGTAGTCCCCCCCCAAAGTCCCAAAAAATGACTACCAGGAGGCTAGCAGAGTCCATATAGGACACTTCCTGCTAGCTGTGCCTCAGGTAGATTTGCCATGCTACTGCAGCCCTTCTCCCCCCTCCCTACCCCCGTCCCTCTCCCTCCCTACTTCCCCCCTCTCCCTCCCGTTCTACTATCCTCCCCTAGCTCAATTCCCCCTTAATATTGTGCTCCCCATGTCTCCCAGCCCCCAAACCGCATATTTTTTTTTTTAAAAGCTCCCCAAACTCTTACTTCCTCTCCTCTTTCCTCCGCGAAGTGAGCTGCCGCAGCCGCGTCTTGATTGGCTGCCGCTCACCAATCACAGACGCGGCTGCCGGTCCCGTCCCCCCTCTGCTTTGCATTTCCTTGCGACAAGGGCCGGGAGCGCAGGCGAGGATCGAGGAGTAGTGAGTTTGGGGGGCTTTCTAAAAAAATAATTAAGCGTTTGGGGCTGGGAGCGCCGGGGAACATATATTAAAAAAATTTTTCAGCCTGGACTAGCCTTTAAGGACCTGGAAAAAAGCATAGGCTCCTTTACAACTTTTTGAAATGCCTCCGTACCCCCTTTTTTTCGATATTTTTTAATTTAATTTAACTGTGTGCTGCCATCTGGTGGTAAATCAAGCAATCACCTAGTTGCTTGTGACGGTTCTCATTCATCCAGGTTCATGGTATATACTGTTTGTATTCAATTAGATCAACGGACTTGAAACCTGTAATTTCTTGAAGACGTTTTCGCTAGTCATCCGACTGGCTTTCTCAATTCAGAATGACTTGTACAAGAATCTTGTGTCAAGTATTAACTGGAAACATACCCAATTAAGCAATATCAGCATCAGTGTTAAGGGTGTGGATTAGTAGTGGTAAGAGGTGGTTATAGAGAACGCAGAGTTAAGGTGTTAAAAACAGCTTGTACATGGCAAGACAGTTGGTGTCGGAACCCCCCACCTCTTTAGGACTTGGTTTCGTTATTTTTCACATAAATGGCCTCCTTAACACCTCTCTTGAACCAGTCACGTTCCTTGCCAGTATGTAAACATTACAATCTTCAAAGGTATCCTTATCCTATACGATGCAGATACGGCTGAGTCCTGACCCAGGAATGTGGCTCGTTCTGTGCTGGCCTACGTTTAGTCAGTTGCTGTTTGGTTCCTCCCCACATACAAATCAGAGCATTTCCTTCACTGCACTGCACTGCATATATGATGTAGCTTTTTTCTTGTGTTTTGGTATTGGGGTCCTTTCGGATGTACCAATTGCTGCCTACAGTGTGTGTTGTTCTGTTTAAAGCAGAGACAGGGATACGATGTTTTTTGGAAAATTCTTCTGATTTTCTCGAGTACCCCTGACTCAATAGGGATGACCATGTTCTTTCTCACTCTGTCTCTGCTTTTCCCCCTTCACTGTTGGTATTATCGTGTTTCTTTTTCGTTCCTCTCGACTTCTTTGACAAAGGCCCAGTCCCTGATATCCCAAGTTTTAAGGGCTCCTCTGTATGTTTGCATTCTTTAGCCTCCGCTCTGTGCTAGTGGGGATGTTCTCGGCTCTGTGTTGAGGGTTTGATGACCCCAGCTTATGATCTAAAAAAAGGGTGGTGGGAGAGTCCAAACATCAAATTACTGATCGGTGTGTGTTGGTTTTCTGGTAAAAACCTCTACTTCCAGTTTACCATTTCCTTAACCTATCTACCAAGCAGTCCACGAAAGCCTCAGTTGTGTTTTTGTACCCTCTTCCCTGTGTCTATCGATTGAGAGAAGCCAGTCGGATGACTAGCGAAACTGTCTTCAAGAACCTACATTTAAGTCAGTTGAATCTAATGAATACAACAATAAATCACCTAAGTTAATGCATACATAATTGCCACACTAATAGGTCCTAACGTTGAACCTTTTTTACCTTCGTAATTTTTACCTTCTTAGGGCTAGGCCCACTAGGCATTTTTCGCGCGTTTCGCCTCGCGATTTTTGCGAAAGGTGAAATCGGGGAACGCAAAAATTCCCCGATTTCCGATGCGCATGCGATTGCGCATCCTTTCGCGTTTTGGTAACGCATCGTTCACCATTTTTGGTGCGTTAACGCAGCGTTTCCATAACAATTTAACAAATTTAAAAATTAAAGTTAGGACCCAGCAGAATAAATCAAACCGTGACGTGGGTGCTGGGCTTAAAATATTTGGCCAGTTATTGAACTAATTGCTTTAATTTATCCAGAGAGAAGCAGGCTTTTTAAGCAAATTAATGGATGTGCACTAGGCTTCTATTTTCTATATGTTATTGGTTAAAAGTTGCAGGTGCGGCTCTGTTTAATTTTGGATTCAGGTTTGGGTCGATCTTTAGAAAAATGGCCAATGCCGGGTACTCTGCTATTTAACTCAAATCATTTACAGTGACTCCAACTAGAGAGCCAGAATGAGAACAGAATTTGGCAATTTTCAGTGCCTGTATCGAGTTTCTCCAAATTGCTGCTCCTACTGTCGTACATGGCCTAAGTTATTGTCAGAGACAAAGGGGATACTTCATGGGCAAGACATTGACATTCAGCTGGATATAAATTGTCCTAGATAATTGGTCAGGATACTGAATCTGGTCCAATCACTCAAGAGACTTACCCTGTATATTTTACTAAAGGGAAAAGCATTCTCCCCTCAATTGCACTGCAAACATTACAAACATTATTCTAAATTCCAGTGGACCATCAAGGCTCATTAGCATTTTATAAATTGATTTTTTTCTAACGATTGTCCCTATCTCCAATCTTCCCAGAGTGTCTCTTCCTTTTATTGTAGTTGATGCTTCCAAAACCTCTGTGGAGACCTTTCTTTCACAGCAATTTGGATATAAGGCCTCTTCTTATCCCTGGTTTGTCTCCAGTAATATCGAAAGGAATTCTATCATTTACCTGAACTAAAGCTATTAAAGTAGCATTCAAACAATGGTGCCAAACATCTCATTACGTATTCAATGAGCATATGCAAAGGATCTGAAAGTATTACGGTCCAGATTAAGGTTATTATTATATTGTAAGGTGATAGTAAAATGGGGGTATTTATTGCTCTAGAGACTCAGCCTACACCAAAATTTATGCACAAGACCTCTATCAGTAGTGGGCCCTCGCAAATGTTTAAGGCAGGGTGTTGATGAACTAAGCAAGATGTAGTAGAGAGGAACACACTACTTGAGTGATAAATTCATTTACGTATTCAGTGCTGAACTACCCATCTAAGTAGAATGCAATAATTTGGCGCCAGTGGTTCTTGAACTTAAACAGTATTTCATTTATTAATAGACAAATATTAAAAAGGCTTGCAAAGAGCAAAGTAGAGGGCCTAGCATGGCATGGCTTTAACATACCGTATAACTGGAGGTATACTGAGGTTTTCAGGCTAAAAAAAAAAATAGCCTGAAAAAAGTACCTTGGTTTATACTCAGTCACTTACCTGTGTGTGAGTCACTTACCTAAGTATGGTGCAAATTCTTTATGTATACTTTAAGACAGTTCTTCATAGAATTTCATTTTACGATAAAATAAAATCTATCAAGAAATCTATAGTTTTTCTTCCAAACAATAAAATATTATACTAAAAAAATATTCTTAGTAGACTTATATATACATATACATTAATAACACCAACAAATTCACTTTGTTTCTCTTGGTGGGTTATCAATTTTTACTGCTCTTATCTCTCCCTGGTTTAATGCTTGCATAGAGCAAACATATATTCAACATCAATTTACTCTCTTAGATTGTAAGCTCTTTACACATATCAATTTTTTATAATTTATATACCGGTATATATATATATATATTATATATATTTTATTTACCTGTAAATTGCTGCCTTCATATGCTCAGTGGCAGATGAGATTCAATGTTTTACAAATTATGGTGATGCATTTTGGCCTTTAAAATCTCTTGTGCTCTTATCTATAAATGGCTCTGTGTTGTGATCCCTGTTGGAAAGGGATCTTGGAGTTTTGGTGGATAACAAACTTAAAGGTAGCAAGCAGTGCCAGCGGCAACAGCCAGCCAGCATGGTATTGTCTTGTATAAAGGAGTATGGATTCAAGGAGGAAATGTAATTCTCCCTCTTACAAAGCATTGGTAGGCCTCATTTGGAATATGCAGTGCAATTTTGGATCCTGTGTACAAAAATGACATCTTGTAAATGGAAAGGGTTCAGAGAAGGGCAACTTAAATAATAAAGGGAATGGGGGAGCTTGAAGAGAGATTGGAAAATTAAATTAGTGTAATGCTGGAGAAAAGGCGCTTGCGTGGGGATATGATTACTGTGTATAAATACATTAACGGGCCATACAATAAACTATCTGGGGTTTTATTGGGTTCACCAATAAAACATGTCAGAGGACACAAGGACATCCCTTAAATCCTGAAGAAAAGAAGTTTAGTCTTCAAGTTCGGAAAGGGTTTTTCACTGTGAGAAGGGTAAAACTGTGGAACTGTCTTCATTTGGACGTGGTGATGGCAGGTTCATTGGATAGCTACAAAATGAAGCTGTATGCATTTTTAAAAATAAGGAATGTTGTATTGATACTTAAGATCCAGGGATATTTCCGATTGCCAGAATTTTTTTCCCCTTCATAATTCTGGTGGGTTTTTCTTGCCTTCCTCTGGATCAAGAATTAAGCAGGAAATGTGGGTATTGCTAAATAGGTTGGACTGGATGGACGTCGGTCTTTATTCAACCTCAAATACTATACTATACTATTTACTATCATATAATGTACAGCACTGTGTATTCAAGTATAGCTTTATAAATACACACATTATACATTGTACAGAATAGGTATTTCTCATTAATTAATTAATTTCCCTATTTGTCTGTCCTGTCTTCAGTGTATGATCTTGTGTTAATCACAACAATTTGCAGATTTTGGTCTATATATTTAATGAGATTGAGATAATCTTCCAGGTGGTTGTGTCAGACATTTAAGAATGAACTATGATCCTTTCTGATTATATAGCACCTATAGCCTCTTTTTCCCCAAGCATCTCTTGACATCTTTTTAATAAATTATTGTTTTATGGTGTATTGGAGTTTATGGGTATATTGTTAGTATGAAGTGCTATGGAGGCTTTGTAAGCTACTATAAGGGACCTCCTTTACCCGTTACTGGGAAAAGAACATTAAAACAAATTATTATAACCATATATTCAAAGTTCCATGCTTTTGTTTTCTTTTGAACTTTAGGTCATAGATAATAAACTTTCAGCAAAATTGCACTATGGTGTAAATTATCTAGTAGCTTTTAATTTTTTTATTATGTCTATACAAACATAATAGTACACATTTCTATTGATGTCTCCCAACATACACACCCTTCTTCATTGCAACTACACCTTAATCATCTAAAAGTCATAAACACCAAAACACTCCCCTACCATCAAACACACACAAGCACACACAGAGATTGATTCACCCCTCCCTAAAAAGTTTTTACTCAATGTACAATAAAGCCCACACAAAGAAACAACTATGCCCATTCCACCATGCTCTTTCCATATCAAATCGAAATGAACATAAAAGTTAATTTTATGATTTTGAACACAAAAACATACCCTACACAGACACAATGATACACAAATATGTATGCTCCCTTTCACCCACCCTACTCTTTAGTTGTTTCCATGGCAACCCTACCTAAATATAAATTAAAAAAAACAAGTACATTTAGAAGCTTTATTTTATGCTAGGAACAGATTTTTTTTAATGTCAGCAAAATGAGCTGACTGTTTTTTAGCCCCAGTAAGGCTTATATAAGTCACGCTAGCTGTTAACTGCAGGGTAACAAGCAGTTCAAAGTCTTATTAGGGGCTTCCATTTGGTGTGGAGACATCTGTATAGAAAATACTCTGTGCATGAAGGCAGTGAATACTGGGGTCAGAGGGCATGGCTCTTTGAAGGTATGACAAAATAAGCAATGAGGGGATATGTATTTTTATTAAACAAAAGTTTAAAAAAGGGAGAGACAAATTTAAAAGATAGAATAGCTGGGGATATACATGATAAATTGAAGCAATATACAGTAGGTGGAGTTGTGAACAGAAGACAACATTAACTGTAGGTGTCTGTTAAAGACACACAATTCTAGTTAAGAAGTGGAAATTCACCTCACATAGCAAAGGCCACAAGTTTGGAGATTAAAAAATACTTCCAACACCAAAAGTTCTTATCTTTGCTACATTTCAAGTGGAAAAATTGCTTTGTTAGATCTGGTAATATCTAATAACTCTGAGCTAATTATGGAGATGAAAATAGTGGGAAGCTTAGGGGATGTCATCTTAGGTGGAGAAGGACAGCTCAAAAGTAGTATGTTTGGAGCGGGCCAACAATCCCTTGAGCATCCAGGGGACTGCCATCTCTAACATAAGAGAGGGAGAACTTAGGGCCAGGAAGGCTAGGCAGGTGGTTGTGGTAAGGGACTCCATTATCAAAAAAGGTGGATAGGGTCATGTGCTGCCAAGACCATTACATGCTGTGTAGTTTCCTGTCTACATGTGGTGAATCATGTAGACAGGGGTGTGGCTGGTGTGACCCAGCAGTTTTGGCTCACATTAGTTCCAATTACACAGAGGAGAAGGAGAGGACCTTTAAAAATGATTTCCGAGAGCTAGGGGCCAAGTTAAAAGATCCTCCAGGGTAGTAATTTTGGAAATATTACCACAGTCGTGCTAGGCTAGGAAGACATGAGTAGCTTAGGAGTATTAATGCGTGGCTAAGACGTTGGTGTAAGGAGGGGGGCTTGGGTTTTTAGAGATCTGACTATTCGGTCAGCTACAGGCTCTTTCGTAGGGATGATTTGCACCTCACTGATGGTGGTGCAGATTTTGGGGGGAAGAAGATGGCTAGAGGGTAGCAGGAGATTTTAAACTAGGTTGGGGAGGGAAATGGCAATCTCACTAGGATAGATAGAGAAGCACTGGATGGCCTCTTCCCTCATTTTAAAAAGCCTAAGGGCTGAGGGGGAAGGGAGAGAGCCTGTTATATGGATCCAGTGTGTAAGAATGAGAAATGCAAAAGTTTGGCTATCGTAATTAAGTAAAAGAAATTGAAAAGGTTAGATGTTGGGACCTCCAGACTGGGGTTACCTTGACGTGGTTGGAAGGCTTTTCATTCATGTGATCACAGTAATGTATACTAAAACCCCTTTGTTTATAAGTATGCAGGTGTGTACATAATATGATATTGTATGGGGCCTAGGAATGTGAATTGATTATCTTTTCTATGTTTGTGTATATATATATATATATACTTTCCCCGTCGACCTTGCGACTATTCGGAAATGTATAGAAGCTTCCCTTGTTTATGGCATGATAGAGAAAATAGGAAAGGGGGAATGGTATGTGTTTATGTTAAATAAGAGTTAACTGTCAATATGGATGTTAAATAAGAGGCAATATGGATGGACAACAGAAAGGGGACAATGTTATTGGTGGTGTTTGCTGCAAGCCACCAAATGTTAGAAGGCAGGATTTGAGTCAGCTTCATATGCAGATAGCATGGGCTACAAGTTTGGGGAATGTTCCGATAATGGGGGACTTTAATTACCCTAACATTGATTGGAGTACACAGAAAAGAGTAATGGGTTCCTAAATTTACTGCAAGATCATTTTCTCTCAGGTGGTTGAAGTTCCTACTAGAAAAGATGCTGTGTTGGATCTGGTAATATCTAACATTGTGGAGAGTATTATATATATATATATATATATATATATATATATATATATAGTAAGATAATGAGGCGTAGGGATAGTGACGCATGAAATAGTGTCATTTACGTTATTAATAAGGGAAAGTATACTTTTTTAATTTCTAGTTTCCTGAGATAGAAATAGCTCTGGGGGGGCAACCTGCACTATTCACTGGGATGATTAAATTCAGCAGTTAAAGATATGAAGCTAGTAAGTGGACTTTTTTAAGGGTTTAAATATTTCACAACTAATTTATACCCTTAGGAAATAAATGTAAAAAGTAAGTCACACTCATGTGATTCTATCTAATGTAAGCGAGAAATGGAAAGGCATCAGAATGGCATTTAAAAAGCATTCAAGTTAGAGGGAAGGCAGAAGGGGTCATTTCGGAACTATAAAAACTGTAACAAGGGGGGCAGGTCCTGGACGCAAACCACATGATGCAGCGCTCCCGCGGCAATCCATCTCTGAGTCTGGTTTCAAGCCTTTTCTAAGCGATTAAGGAGAACTAAACTTGTTTTTTAATTCCTATATGAATATTTCTCTCCAGAATACCTACACATGTAAGATTCTTCTCTAATAATTTGCATTTGTACATGTTAGAAATAGATTTACCGTGTTGTTGCCAGTACAACCCCTCGACCCAGTATTCACTTTCTCCATAACAACAATTTAAAATTCCGCCATAGAGGTTGAAAGGGCTTGTTACTACTGCAGTTTATTTACGCAGTCAATGTGAGTCTGGTAATAACCTGGCAGGGTAACAACACTTTCAAATACTTATCAGGGACATATTGGTGTGGAGACATCTGAATATATTTTTTTATTATCTGTTCCTTAGCTAAGACAAGCTTCTAAATTTACCTTGATTTTCTGCCTATTTAGAGGTGGTGCACCCCGGTAAGGTGTTCATCTTTATGACCCACAGTCCGCAAAAATCAGCAAGTTAATCCCCCAGGTTTACATTATTTTTTGTTTCCAATATTTCCTAGGCATACAAGAAAGTTTCTAAATGTGATAGTGTCCCACATAAATCTCTGTTAGATAGGGGTAAACGCTCTGGCTTTTTTGAAAAGCAAAAAGACTATAAAATAAATATATATATAATATAGATGGGTGAATAGGTGCACTCGTCTCGTCAAACGCCCAATATGCCGGGTGCTTCCAAGCTAAAATACACAGTAACAGATCATAAGGAGCACTCCATGGATGCTTAAAAAGTGTTGTATTTAGGCAATCACAAAGATTGAGGAATTTCTAGCCGACACAAGCTGTCGTCAGGATGAGAGAATGGCTTATCAGTTTATTGATGACGCCCTTGAGGATTATGGAATTACGCATTATGATTGGAATCCAGCGATTTCATGGATCTTTATATTTTTTAAATCAAAATTATGGAGATCATTAAGCCTGTCCACTCTCCCCAATTAATGTTAACCCTCTCATCGACATTACCCTATAATGCTTCTGTACTTATCATGGAAGTTCCCTTTTGAAGTTTCCAAAGCTCTGCTACCCGACACTGCCAGCCAATAGCAAGTGGTTTTTCTCGAGGAACACAGCACAGGACAGGAATCTCCTCTGCTGCCGAGGACTGAAGAAGGAGTGTCCTCCTTATGTATGTACTCAAGTATGTGGGTTGGGAGACACTTTCACTGTTGAGGCAATAGTAAAATGGGGTATTTAATTGCTCCAGAGACTGTCAGCCTTACCCAAATTCTATGCACAAGACTCTTATTTATCAGTACTGGGCCCTCGCATATGCTGGAGGGTGTTGCTGAACTACCACTCCAGGTAGAATACAATAAATGGGCCCAGTGGTTCTTGAACTTAAACAGTATCTTATTTATTAACAGAACAATATTAACAAGGCATTGTAATTAGAACAATAGAGGTGAAATAGCGTGGCACAGATATCACATAAATACTCACAAACCAGAGGGATCCTAAACAGTATAAATAACAATCACCTTGTTAGTGCCACCCCAGCTCTCAGGTCACTGTAGTGGTCTATCCCTATGTCTGGCACTAATGCCCTATTCCTTGGGGTGGTATACCCAGGTCCCTTCCTAAATCTCCTTGGTGGAGCGCAGTCTTCTCACTAGCTACCCTACTCCTATCTATCACTCCTGGAGTGATCTATAACCAATTAATCTCACCCTAACTGGTGTTATCTAGTCCCCAGGCTCTTTCCTCTCCTCTGGGGAAACTCTATAAAATCAGAGAGTGAACACATGAGTAGGAGTGGGAACTGCTTATTCCTAAGAGCCACATATGTTGTTCTGCTCTGGCTTCTTTCAAAGTCCTGCCCAGACAGCCTAAAATAAACAAGTTAACCACCCCCCAAACCTAGGTTTTGCATTTTGCATATGTTACAAAGTTGCCCCGGAAGTGACTAACACAGTCCCTCACTGCCTGGGCACAGCCTCTGCCCCTGTTTTGAGCTTGATTTGAACAAAAACAGAAGCAGAGGGCTTCTGCACTGACAGCCACTCTACTTCCTCGTCACAGCTGTCAGGCAATTGAGCGTGATATTACATTGTGCCTTAACTGACAGGAAATAGAGCGGCTGTAAGCCCAGACCAGAGGAAGGGCGATGAGGGACTGGGTTAGTTAAGGAAAAAAAAGAAATTTCAGGGGCATTTTTTTGAACATATGGATAATGTGAAACCTAGGTTTGGGGGGTGGTAAACATTTTTTTAGTTTATTTTAGGCTGGACGTGCCCTTTAAAGGATAAAAAACTTTTAATATGTTACTCAGGACCACCCAAAATTTCAGTTACGTTTTGCTCCCAGAGAGAGAAATTATACTTACAACCTCCACAATCCACCGCTGCTGATATGTGCCTTTTCTGTTCAGAGGCTCCTCTGGTAATGGCCGTCATCCATTAGCATTGATGTCACTGTCATGGCCGTAACTGGCAGCCTTATCAGGAAGTAGCAGACAGCCATGGCGGTAAATCGTGGAGGTTGTAAGTATAATTTCTGTCTCTAGGAGCATTATTATACATTTTAAGCATAACATAACTGGGGTTTTGGGGGGTCCTGAATACCATTTTTTTTATTTGGGGTGGACATACCCTTTAAAGTAATAGAAGTAGCACAGCATGTTCATTAGTGTATGGCTGTATGTGCAGCACTTTGAAGGAAACTGAAAGCATGTATGAGGGAGTTACCTCAAAACGTGGGTGTGGTTTTGGGAAAGTGGGCATGGCCTATTTTTTTCAGCACATGCTCACACTCTTTACATTTGTCCCTCATCGGACTCTCCAAATGTTGGGAGGTATGCACCCCGATCCCTCACGGGGTGGTAGACACATCCTGTTGCTCTATGTGTAATTTACATTATTCACAGCAGTAGAGGAGTCTTTTGTGATGTAAGGCTGTGATGTAAGGCTGTGATGTAAGGCTGTGATGTAAGGCTGTGATGTAAGGCTGTGATGTAAGGCTGTGATGTAAGGCTGTGATGTAAGGCTGTGATGTAAGGCTAGGTATACATGAGCAGATGTTTCAGGCTGACTGACTGATTTTGATGTATTTCCTATTTCTGCCATGGACAACCAATTTTGATCATCCTTCTTTCTAGTGGGGACAAAAATATGATTGAACATGTTGGGAAATCACTGCCAATAGTGTGGTCTCATATAGAATCAATTGGTTGTGGCAAACTGTCGGCCATGGCTACTTGAATCATATCAGACACTATTTTCGCCCAGCCGATCAGTCGATAGTGGAGAACTGTTGGCAGGGCTGAAATTTCTGGCCTTGTGTACCAGCCTTTAGCATAATGGCCAAGACTGACTGACAGACCCAGAAGGTAAGTATAGCGACATGTGTCAGAGCCTTAGTCTGCTTTTAAATGTTATTGGTGAGGATGCATATGCTCTTCTAATTTAGATGGACCTTCGAAATTTTATTAGAACAACTATGGATGTATATAAGTATTTGCCTCTGCAAAACATAGGAGAGAGTCTAAATACTCAAAAAGCAAAATGTGTATTTTAGTTGTATCCACTAGTACTACTGAAGAAATGAGAGAAATTTGAAGAATATGAATGATTTTCAGAAGATGATTCGGGGGCAGTGTTTTTTAAAAGTTTGATAATTTTGTAATGATCTAATTCTAAAACACACTTTCCATAGTAACAAATATTATATCTTTAATCAAGTTAACTAACATATAGATACATTTTGATAAGAAGATGGACAGTTCTACTCAGAGGATTAGAAATCTACTACCTTGTTTCCCAGTAAATGGGCCTTGAGTTTCATTTCTGGTCTAAATAAAATAATGTAACATTTTGGGGATAAATATACCTCCTAATAGTCCACCGGCACTTGAGGTCAATATGGCAAATCATCTCCACACACCCGTTTTTTCCCCTTTGGTGCTCAGATAGCCGGGATCATTGTGATCCAAACCTGCAGAAGACCAGCATGCTGAAAGTGATGTACTTGGCCTCATTAAAACTGTCTGGTAAGGTCCGAGCTAAAAATGCTAAAACAAAACTAACAGCTGCCAATAGCCCCATATAACCAATAACTGAGTAAAAGCAATAGATGATCCTCATTGCACTGAATGATATTGTTCCAGGGGAAAGTGTGAATGTCCATATCCTGAAGGGAGGAAGAAATGGCCAACCAAGTCACAGATTATTATTTGAATGGATGAACATATCAAGACTACAGAATTGGACAGTTTTTGACTCCAATCCCATTTCCTCCATGAGCTCCCAGCTTGGTGTGCTTTGAATTGCAATGTAAACCATGATAGTCTTGGCCAGGAGAGAAGAGACCCTCTACCTCTTTTAGAAGTTTCCTTCAAGACAGATGGACAGGTGGCTTATATGGCTATATAGTAACATAGTAACATAGTAATTAAGGTTGAATAAAGACATATGTCCATCAAGTCCACCTCTTTTTTTTTTTTTTTTTTTAACCCACACCTAATAGTTGATCCAGAGGAAGCAAAAAAAAACAGCTAAAAGGGAGGGATTCCTTCCGACTCAAAATGGCAATCGGAAAGTTCCCTGGATCAACTAGATCTATATGCATAATACCAGTAATTCTCATATCTTTTAGTTTTAAAACTTCATCCAGGCCTTTTTTAAAAAGCTATTCAATGACTGCCATTACCACTTCTACTGGAAGACGTTCCACCGTGTCACACCGTTCTCACTGTGAGAAACCTTTCCTAACCTGAAGATGAAACGTCTTTTCTTCCACCTTAAATGGATGTCCACTTGTCCTCTGATATGACCTATAGTGACCAATGCACCAAGAGTTTATTGTATGGCCATTAATATATTTGTATAAGGTTATCATGTCCCCACGCACATTGCTTCTCAATGTAAACAGCCTAACTTCTAATCTGCCTGCATTTTAAGCCCCTCCATTCCCCTTATTATTTAGTGCCCTTCTCTGATCCTCAATTTCCAAGATGTCCTCTTCTGTATATAGTATGCCAAAAACTGCACCGCATATTCAAATGAGGCCCTACCAGTGCCTTGTAAAGAGGGATCAATCCTCTTTATACAAGCACATATCTTGCTAGCTCTAGCTGTTGCACCTGGCATTCTTTCTATGGCTAGTCTGTTATCTACCAGAACCCCCAAATCTTTTTCCATTACAGATGCACTTACACGAGTTATTTTGGTGTAGGTGGCCACAGGGATTATTCAATCCCAAATCATCCCTTACATTTATCAACATTGATCTCCATCTGCCATTCTGCTGCCCATTTTGATAATCTATCTAGATCTGCTGCAGCATCATGCCATCATTGGATTTCCAAAGCTCTGCATAGTTTAGTGTCTCAGCAAACACAAGACCTTGCTCCTCAATGCCCCCTTCTAAGTCATTTATAAACAGATTAAAACAGAAGCGGCCCCCAGTACAGAACCCTGAGGAACTCCGCTTGAACTTTAGCCCACATAGATGTAGTAAGCTCCATTAACACCACTCTCTGTTTGCGGTCCAATACCCAGTTCTCTATCCATGAACAAATGTTTTCTTCAAGGCCAACAGTCTCAGTTTTATACATTAGTGGCCTATGGGCACAGTATCAAAAGCTTTCGAAAATCCAATATACCACATCCACTGCTGTGCCTGAATTAACTTCTTACTCTCTCTTCTTCATAAAAACCAATTAATTTGTCTGGCTGCATGATCTCTTCTCATAAATCCATGCTGCACTACTAATAAGATGATCTCTGGAGACAAAGTCAGGATATGTCCCGTAACAAAGTTTCCAGCACCTTCCCTACCACTGATGTTAGGCTTACAGGTCTATATATTATCAGGTGTGACGACTACCTTTTTTGAATATTGGTTCATTTCTTTTTCCAATCCAGACCAAAGCGAATCTATTGCAGCTTTGGCCAACATGCAGTTTTATGCCCTCTTTTTCATAACCAGGCCTCCCTGTGATGCGCCCGGATTGGGTGTGCCTGTGTGTTTTCTGGGTGGGGGGTTGGCAGATTGCAAGGTTTGTTTTTGGCTGTTTTCTGGCTGGCTCTGTCCTGAGGTGATGGAATATTTATCTTTTTATGTCTTTCTTTTAGCTCAGGAGCTAAAGGCTCACAGAAGGGATCTAGGTAAGCTAAAGACATATGTAAGATAGTGGGGGAGATTGGGGCTTCTGACCTGTTTCTTTTTATCTCCTACAGCCTCAATCAACCAGAGAAAGTGCCCAATGCGCTCAGATGCAGAAGTTCTGTGGAGGTGGTATCTGGTGAGCCCAAGGAATCATCCCTCCTTTCTTCTCAGATGGAGATTTTGAGGAACGGGATTATAATTCTATTATGCAGGATTTCAGCATTCTGCAGAAACAAAGAAGTGAATATAAGACTGATAGAGAGTGGACTGAAGGAAGAAAAATTTGCTTAGAATATCGGTTTGATGAAAAAAAAAGCAAAATGTTGGGACAATCCCCGAAGGTGAATTCGCTCGTAGTGAGGCTGGCCCACAGGACATCTCTCCCTGTGAATGGTAGGGCAGTATTTAGGGATCCCATAGAGAAGCGCATGTACAACTTCAGGAAAAAAATTGTATCAACTAATGCAACTATCAGACCTGCTATGGCTTTAACTGCGGTATCAAGAGCAACTAAATATGGGTACAAGAAAGTTTTTTGTCTCAGTAGACAATATCGTCCAGGAAAGGAGAGTTCCAGGCAGACATCTTGGAAGGCAGTAAAACCTTTTCAAGGGGAAAGAGGATTCAGTGGCCCCCAGGAAAGGGAGCTTATCAGCAATAGGGTGGTGCTGGCCGAGATTTGGTGGCAGACTCTCAAGTTTTACAGAGGTATGGACGCAATTCCAGATCGATGGGTTCAGAAAGTTTTTCTGAACCGTCCAAGACAGAATCGTTTTACTTGTACAAAGATTCCGTTCCAGAAAGAGAAGAGAATTGTAATGTAAGAGTATATCCAACCATTATTTCATCTGCAGGCAATACAAAAGGTTCCAGAGCCAGAGAAGTGAAGAGGATTTTATTTCCGTCTGTTCCTGGTCAAGAAGGCCTCAGGAGCAATCAGATCAAGAGAGCTGAAAATGATGTATGGATAAAATGATTCAAGATGGAGTCTTTGTTTTAAATAATGAAGGTAGTCTTGCCAGGAGCCTGGTTGATATCAATAGACCTGGAGGATGCCTATTTGGCTCAACCCCCAAGAGTCTTCTCAAAGGTACTAGTTTCCTTTTTAGCAGAGCTAAGAAAAGGAGGAATAAGTATCTTTCACTACTTGGACAATGTTCTAGTGTTGACTGTTTGTTGACTGAGGTTTTATTATATTCACCTAGCTTCATGACATCCATTTTGTTTTATGCCTCCATTTTGTCTTATATTATTCTCAGATGCTTTGTTTCCCAATGTTCATTCTCATTTCATGGTATTGATAACACTTGATGTTCCAGGGAGCTCAAATTCTTTTGCCTCCCCCGTTTTGTGCCAAACTGCATTCCAACGGATGTTTAAAGGGTATGTCCACCTTAAAAATACAATTGAGTGAAGTGAAAGAGACAATTGTAAATGCAATTGTACCTTTTTGGGATTTGCTGTATGTGCCACTGTTGTCCGATCCCTACCCCGTAAGATCCGATCGGCACAATGACTAAAGACAGTGCCTTCCCAATAGCAGGCAGTCCGACGCGCGCGCATCCCGTGCATGCGCAGATGTGCCTATGCTGCGTCGGACTCTTTGACTCCGCTCCGGCTGCAGAGTAGCCGTGAGAGCAGGGGTCTGCCTCCTTTCTGGACAACACACCACGTGTGTGGTGTAATTCTTTCTCCGGTCGACTGTAAGGGTCTTTTTACTGGGTCTAAGACAGGCATCAGGGTCCGGCGTGGCTAGTGCCGGATATTTATTCTAACATTGGCAAGGTCAAGTCAAGAAGCAGAGGCCCACGGGGTGTGGTCTGGAACCCAGGCAGGCAGTTAAGGCCGTGTAACGGCAAAAATAAGACTTGGGAGGAAATCTGATGAAAGGAAGGACACACATTTATTGCACATACAATATACTTGCAATAGCTCCGTCAGCCAACAGTCCCAACAGTACTAGTAGTAAGTATTAAGAAGAGAGGAGAGAATAAAAAATAATATGTCCAAATAAACATAAGGCAATATATATTATATTATGTCAAGTTAAGGGAAGGATCGGTGACAAGGAATACATATTCAATACATAATATATAATTGGATATGGCAGCCTCCCATAACCCATAGATGGTATTCCGGTACAACCATCCCTTCCTACATCCAATCATTTACAGAATAACCATTTGCCACCTCACCCGCAGTCCTACCTGGCCATGTGGATGATATAGTGACCCTCACTAGATATAATATTGCTCTCTTCAGGCCAGGGACCAGGAAGGCTCCGATTGTAAACTTAAAATATGGCCAAATTGTACTTCCTATGAACCTAAATCCTTCTGCACCTGATTCCAGTACATGGTTTTCAGATTCCTGATTCAACATGTCATAATTCATTATACAGGTTTTACTTATAACCCTTACATCCATTTGAGGTTCCCTTCAGCAATCCTTGTCATTACAATATAGGGGATTTACCCTTACAGGTCGACACATAAGATGGTTTGCTCTTGTGTCAAACTTCGCCCCCAAATAGACCTTGAGGCATTTTATAAAAGGCCGAAACTTGCTCCCAAAAAGTAACCACCGCACATTGCCCCAGTGATAAATAGCGATATTGCTGTATTTATAAAGGCGACCGCCATCGCTGCGCAAAGTAGCAGCCCCTCCCAGCCCCCACCCGCTCGTGGGGGTCCTGAGAAGAGCCTTTTGGGGCTTAGGGTCCCATAGCTCGAACCGGGACCCCCTTCCCCAGCCTATCAGGGCTCTTGTGGCGCTTACAAGTGACCTTGCGGCCCTGGGAAGGTCTCTTGGGGCTTAAGGAGTCCTACAGTAGAACCGGGACCCCCAGTGGCGGCTCTTAAAAAGAGCCCTTTGGCGACATCTTCTTTTTCCATCCGGCGACAACCCAGATGCTGAGGCCTCCGACCCCGGGAGCGATACTCCTGTGGCCGCCAAAGGGTACCCCGGTGGGCGCCGGTGGCCTCGACGAGGCCGATGTTGTGGTGTCTTGATCTGTTGCGACGTCTTCAGGCAGCCAAACACCAACCCCACTGAGGTTGACGATGCCAGGCAGGCTCAATGCGGCTGACAGTGAGCCGCAGCTCCGCTGGCCTCAGCAGAGAATGTTGCCAGACACTTATTTCTTCAGCATCTACTGCAATGGCATTGAGGTCTGCGGTGGAGTGCACCTCTTTTAAGGTTTGAGAAAACCCTAATCCATTTCTGATTGGTCAATTTTTAATGGTTGGTTTACATGTTTTAATAACCAATCAGATTTCAGAAATTTATACAAGGGCCGGGGAAGGGGGGTCCTGGTTCGAGCTGTGGGACCCTTAAGCCCCAAAAGCCCTTCTCAGGGACACAAGGGACTTGTAAGTGCCGCAAAGGCCCTCATAGGGCTGGGAGAGGGGGGTCCTGGTTCGAGCTGCGTGCGGTTGGTTAGGATGTGCGGTGGGGGGCGGAGGGCGGGGTGTACGTACGCCACGTGAGGTGACGTGAAAAGATAATGTGCCCCCTAGTCAGTCTCCCAGTAAGCAAAACAAGTTAAAGGAACAAGTAGGATTGCCAGCAAGTAACCGTTTGAAGCTGTCTTTCAGTTTTAGGCCTAATATCAGCAGCTATCCCTATGGTAACATGGGCAAGTTGGCACCCCAGGTCACCCAATTCAAGCTTTTCTGTTAGGAAATGTAAGTAAACCCCACAGCAACATGTCAAGATTTTAAGTAGCAACAGAGGTGAAGAGGAGAGCGGACATGGTGGATTGATCTAGAGATTGATCTAGGATTTCCATTGGAGGTGCAAGGAGAAGTTTCTGATGAAGAGCTCAGAAGCAGCTGTTGGGGGTGCTATGGGAGACAGACCCACCTCTAGAGGTCTCTCAGCAAAAACGAGTGTCCTTAAACACCTTGGAAATACTGTAAGAGCAATTAATTGTGCTTAAAGCATTCAAGAAAGGTAGTAGGGTTAGTTTGAAAAATAATTCAGACAAATCAAAAGCTGTTGCCTACTTAAATCAGTAAGATGGTACAAAATATCTGACCCTTCTAAGGGAGATAAGACCAACCACAGTTGGCCAGAAGACACCTGTGTCACATCTCAGCAGTTTACCTTGTTCGGGATTTTTGAGCAGGTCAAAATTACATCCAGGGGAGTGGAGTCTTCATCAGAGGATCTTTCGAGTTTAGTGGCCAGATGAGGAAAGCCCAGTACAGATCTTATGGAAACATCTCAAAATACCAAGTGCAAAAAGTTCTATGCAAGAAATCCATGTCCAAAGGCTCTAGTGGTGGGTTCCTTCCAGCAGTTTTGGGGGAAAGATCTGTTAAACATTTTCCCTCTATTTCCTCTTATATGGTAGGTATTGTGGAAGATTTAGAGAGAAAAGACATTAGTGATAGCCATCATTCCGCAGTGGCCAAGGTAGCCTTGTTTTCCCCTCCTGATGTCGCTAGCCCAAGAACCTCCAGTGCTAATTTGGACTTTTCAAGGCTGGTTGAAGTAGGGCCCTCAGGAATACCAGCTAGGGCACTGTTGTTGAAATCCAGGAAATAATCGACATCTAGACAATACTATAAAGTATGTGAACATTTTGTAAGATTTGGAAGAGAAAGACAAACCAATTCTCATTCATCCAGGTCACGGTATATCTGTAATATTCACTCATCCAGGTCATGGTATATCTGTAATATTCATTCATCCAGGTCACGGTATATCTGTAATGTTCATCCATCCAGGTCATGGTATATCTGTAATAATCATTCATCCAGGTCACGGTATATCTGTAATATTCACTCATCCAGGTTATCTGTAATATTCATCCATCCAGGTCATGGTATATCTGTAATATTCATCCATCCAGGTCATGGTACATCTGTTGTATTCAGTTAGATCAACCGGACTTGAAGTTTAGTTCTTGAAGACGTTTCTCTAGTCATCCGACTGGATCCCTCAATTCAGAATGACTTGTACAGGAATCTGTTGGAAATGATGTATTATGAAATTATGCTTATGACACCTTACCCTGGGCGTTCCTATAACACCTCTTAGCCACTATCCAATCACGCCCTTAACACCTGGCTGTGATATGCTAATTGGGATTTTCCAGGGTACATAATTGCCACAGATTCTTGTACAAGTCATTCTGAATTGAGAAAGCCAGTCGGATGACTAGCGAAACGTCTTCAAGAACTACATTTCAAGTCCAGTTGATCTAATTGAATACAACAGATAAATGTAATTATGTAAAACTGAATACAACAGATAAATCTTGTCATTACTTTCCTCCATGTCTATAAAACGTTAGTCTGATTAACATATGAGCAGGTCGGGATCCATGATGAGCCAGGATCAGGTTGTGTGTTTTAGGCCCCAGAGATGCTCTTCAGAGTCATTTCTATTTTACCTCTAGTTACTATTATTCAGTAGAATATGTTATTAGATTTCTTCAGGCTTTCTCCATCTACTGTCTAATACAATATTTCCCAGCTCTGGTCTATGTGAGATCACACAGAGACATTTTCTTCTACATGCCCCAGCATGCAGTGGGTCCTTATAAATAAATGATAATAGACATTTTAATGAATTGACTTTAGCCAACATGCGCTGGGGGAAATTTCTCTATTGTGAATCGCGCTCTCCTCCCGTTTTTTTCTATTCTTCTACAGAATCCCAGTTGTCATGGTTACCAGGATGGAATTTAATTGGGGGGGGGATCTGTGCTGCCATTCGACTTGGTGCAGCTTTCGTTACGGATGTGCTGATGCTTTCTGGTCTGTAAATGATGTTTTATTCATGTATCACTAAAAAAAAGCAAAAAGCGCGACCGGGGGGCCATTGTGCAATCTACACAATGACTATTTTACATCTAAGAACAAATCAGAACTTTCCTCCTGTTAACACGCATTAAACATGGCAGCCAGATCAAGCCTTGAAGACACAGCAGCCATGCAGTTCTACGGATTAATTACATCTCTCACATTGCTATTGATAAAATGGATAATATAAGGTTCTCCACTCTGCTTTCTACTCTCATCTTTAGTATTATCCATAGAGAACTGCAGGAGAACATTCCTAAGGACACGAGCAAACCAAAATCTTAGGCTTCTGATTGGCTTGTAAATGGACTGGTAATTTAAATGCTGTTTGAATGGTTCTATGGACCAGGTTGAAATGCAAAGCCCAAAAGGAACATTGATACATAAAAAGGAAAACTAGGTGGAAAAATAGGGCAGAAAGGAAGAATTAAAGAAGAAGTAAAGCCAAAACGTGCAGGACGAGTTAACCAAGGGACAAAGCTTAGCGAGTTTTGATTTGTTGGCAGGTTAGATTAAGCATAATCTGTATGGGCTGAGGAATGAGCCAAACTTTATGACTTTTTTAGCGATGGGACATTAGGAGTGGTAAATTCACCAACCAGGCTAGACTCACTTGGTAAAGAAAATGGCAGAATGTCTGTGTCTATTACATTACGAATGACCGTGAGGCCTGGTTGTCAAACCTACATTGCTTCTAGTGCAGAGATCCTCAAACTATGGCCCTCCAGATGTTTGAAAACTACAACTCCCAGCATTCCCCCCAGTTTCCCTCTGTAGTCAAGGAATGCTGGGAGTTTTCAAAAATCTGGAGGGCTATACTGTAGTTTGAGAACCCCTGTTCTAGTGCATAGACTAGAGTATGAACTTCCAACCAAGAGCAATGGAATGCCTTATTTTATTCTGAACCCTTGCACCGCTGTAGACGTGCTTGAAATCCCCGCCAGTTAATACAATTAGTTACATGAAATGGTCATTTCACAATCAGCTCAACACTCAATAGGAAAACATTAGAAACCCTGTAAGAATTTTATGTGGCTGCTCTCATTTATTTGTACGAAGAAGATGCATCAGAGTATTAATAAAATAACTATTAAATAGTAAGGATAGAATTGAACCGGCATTAATATTTGCGTTTGCTTTAAATAATTTTTGTAGGTCAAGCTCAGACCCATTGATTTTAATTTCCTTATTTTCATTTGCTGAGGTAGCAGGTCAGATAGACGATGGGAATAATGATGAATTATTTGCATGTGCGTTGCAGCCAATGAGGTTATAGGTCAGATAGCCAATAGGAAACATAATATAAACGCGGCCATTTTGTATACTATTAATACCTGACTAAGGCTATAGTTCTTTAACAGCCTAGTTACCTTTTAGAACAGACTTTGAGCATCTTACACACAGAAGGTGCTAGAGGATATGGAGCTCACCAGATGGCAGAAAATGGGGGCGAGTTAAAAGACGATGGATAATAGGTCCATTATGTTGCATGATTCAGCCCATGTGCACAGACATTATATAACAAGCAGAACGTTTTTACCATATTAAGAATAGTGCGTATTGCTTTGACAGAAGGATTCTTTTTTTCTGAGATTGCTCACATTGATAATGGATGTTCAATGACGTGGAGTAGACCTGGATCGTTAGCAGTTAATATGTTAAACATGACATTTATTTGTCAATCACAGAACAACTTATTCTTTCTGTTCTCTCTCTGTGTGATATTCCTTCAGGTCTCTAAATGTCAAGTGCTTAATGGAAATCACAAGGATTCATTTTCAAACGCATCTAATATGTTCGCTATAGGGCCAGCATGTAACCTGCTTTCCATAGGCCGAGAAAACAAACTTTACTCTTGATGTCCATACATAGTAGGCCCATCTGGTTGGGATAAAGGGCCAACAATTAGAATGGAGTGATCCCAAGATAGTGCTTGGGTATAGTACTAGGGGCATAGGGAGGGTACACACATGGTTGGCCAAATTGTACTGACTAACATTGATGATTAGTGAGGTTTCCCCTTTAGGGTTACTACAGAGGAAACCTCACTGATCATCAATACATGGTACCATGATTTTACATTAGTCTGTGGTTTGGCCTATGCAAATGTTGGTAAATGTGGCAAATGTGGGTAAAGCAGAGAATAGATGTTAATCAAGTGGCAATAGAGAGAAGTAGAACAGTGATGAAATCAAGGAAATAAAGCAGGGTACACACAGTACCTATATAATATAAGAGATCGCTCGTGACTGCCATACACCTATCAATCATGGCAGACTCCCTATATTTTAGTAAACGGGGCCAACCATGGCCGAGGGAAACTTCCCGTATGTAGGAACAGTGAGCGTTTGTCGGTTGTTACAGACACACACACATCACTGATTGGCCCTTTATCGGTAATGTGTGCAGACAGCTTTAGGCTAAAGAACTAGTTAAAGAGGATAAGGAATTATTATGGTGAATGGGCTACACCAAAGCACTGTATTTATTAAATAGTGTCGGACCGGCCCACAGGGTTACAGGGGAATCCACCGGTGGGCCCACAGCACATTCATCCAAAAAGGGACATTTTAATAAACAATATTAGTCAGTAGGAGTAAGATACATATGTAACTAAGTGATAATAGAGATATGAAATGTTGGGTGGGCCCCTAAACTTGTCCTGGTGGGCCAATGGTCTTGGATTTCCTGGTGGGCCCCAACAGTCTAGCGCATCACGTGTGTATGGAAATTCTATCACAGTCCCACCAACGTATAATTAAAGGAACATCTTTAGACAAAAGAATCTGGATTTTATCATTCTTGGAAAGGAAGGAGTGAGTATTTCTACCTCCCCTTTAAAGGGGAATGCTACTATTATAATACTATACCACAGTTTTATGAAACGTACCCTAGGTAGGTAGGTAGGTAGGTAGGAGAACGTATTCCTACCCCCTAGTTTTCTGTATTTGCAGAAAGGCAACACATTGAATATCCCATTCTATGATTTCCATTTTTTTATCTGGCATCTCCCTGCTTGTTATCTATGTCTATAGGGTCCATTACACAGACCTAGCTGATATAAAAGTCCAAGAAGTAATACTCGCTACCACTATGCAGGATAACACTCAGAAACTGAAACGTCCTACTCAAGAATAATAAAATCCAGGGATGCTTTATTTAAAATAATACTTTTCTGCAATATAATGATCCCTTAAGTACCTAGGTGTCATGGGCTGATATCCTGGCCCAATCAGTCACCTGGCCTGATGGCTATGTCTGATTGGACAGGGTCAGGACTGATTTGTAAACATTTCGATAATTCACAGCTGATTGGATATCCTTCAATAGTCACATGACCAATCAGGTCAAAATATCAAACAAGGGAATAAGTAATGGAATGGAAACCAGTAAATATATATATTGCATAAAGGAAAGATCCGTCAGTCAAATAAACTGGAAATTGTATTCAAATAATTTGACAATAAAATATCTTGAGATTTTTTTTTTCTTCCACCATCTGTACAATTATAACGAAATATATACAACCAATAGTGACGCCCCTTTCTGCAATCAGACCTTTAATTATAGGGCAATTGTCTGTACGGGCAGTAGGGGGGAGGGGTTTAGAGAAAGATGGAAAGCTTGGGAATCAATTACACGGGGGATTATTAAATTACTCTGTCAAGTGAAGTGAATTACAAAGCAATCAATTCCCTTTCGGTGGCAGGTGATAGAACATGCAGAATAGAGAATATTGTAGAGTTTCTTTGTTGCCTTTAATCTCACTGACAGGAATAGCTCTGCCAGGTTCTACCTTCGTTTTATCATTTAGTTATCAACTAGCAAACCAGCCAGTGGATATTGACAGGTTTGTTTTAGTATATAGGATTATCATGCATTGTCCTCATTCTTTGTATTGTGCCCTTGCTTCATCATTTACAAAGAAATAAATATTATTATAGCAGAAATCTAGAAAGATTACATAGTGGATAATGAACCCCCTTGCTGTAAATTATAAGGGTATTAGAAGTCACAGAGGATTTCCATGTAATGGCCAAGGAGCTCAGAGGTGACTTCTAATATCCTATTTATTTACTTTAGGGGGTACATTATAATCCACCCCCCTCCTGGTCTTTAGAGACATTGCCTGCGACCCCATAGCCCCCCTAGCTTTATTACAAATCCCCAAGCACAGATAAGCGATATGGGGTAATGTATGTACAGTTGTAACAATCGTTTCCGGCATCAAAGAACGTTCCATGTTGGCAGTGGCGTAACTACCGGGGGAGGCCTGAACAGTAAGAGGGCCCGCCATAACCTCCGACATCAGCTGTGTAAAAGACTGGACCCAAAATTCTGGAACCAAGCCGGAAGTTCGGGTCTGGTCTTTTAAACAGCTGATTGCGCATATGTTTCCTTCATGCGCGTGATCAGCTGTTTAAACAAAGCTGGTCATGGAGGGGGGGGTGTCAGGGGCCTGGCCTTCAATCTTGAGGGGGGCCTGGGTCCCTGCAGTTACGTCAGATGACAGACATACTCTGGAAGATAGGTACTATGTGTACCTAGTTTAAGATTTCCTCCCTCCTCCCCCACAGACCACTGTGGACCAGACCTTTACACAGAGAACCCTTTGTATGGCGACCGGTAAGTTCCAGGTTCTAACCATTGCGCTATTACGTAGTAGCATGCCAATTACCTTTTATGGAATACGTGGGAGGGGGTTGGATTATATATAATTAATTATCAAAGGAAATTGGGATTTGGCAAGGAAACAAACTGAAATATACTGGAGGAGACTGGCAGGATCTGGGTTACAGACAGAAACACTCATTTTGGAGCTACTTCACGCATCATAATGGTGGAGAAATCATATCCCAGGGGCACTGTTCTGTAGTAAACTATGTAAAAGCTTTGCTCATTGCTGAACTCGGGGCAGGTAAAACTGCAGATAATTGAACTTGTCAACGCTACCAGCACTAATTTACAACTGTAGGGATTTTTCGATGGAATCCTTTCCTGGAATTGCAGAAAGATTCTGCTGTATCGATCTGATAGAGCTTTTAGATAGGCCAGAAACATACCGTAATTAATACAGGATTAAACATTTTGACTTTCTACCTACTAACTAGACAAAGCTCCACCCCCTCTGTTGGTTTACTGTCTGGGCATGCTCAGTGTTCACTAATTAGGGAGAATGATAAAGCAGCTCTCCAGTCAACTATTTCCTTGCTACATTTAAATATTTTACAGACTTTTTTTTTTTACACACAAGTGGCTTATAAAAGCAAGTGAATGTTTTAATCATTAGTTTTTTACTGTGAATATCTGCTTTAAAGTAGAACTATCGCGCATACTGTATAAAGTTTTTTTCAAAAACAGTTAAAACGAAAAGTACCT
This sequence comes from Hymenochirus boettgeri, assembly GCA_019447015.1. Classification (NCBI taxonomy): domain Eukaryota; kingdom Metazoa; phylum Chordata; class Amphibia; order Anura; family Pipidae; genus Hymenochirus; species Hymenochirus boettgeri. The sequence continues at coordinate 13,621 of JAACNH010000149.1, read as the reverse complement.
GGGGCAGAGAGGTAGGGTTTGTACTCTCTACCTCCCAATATTATTTCTCTAAGGATCACCAGCATTCCTCAATGCTTCAGCACTATATTCAATACAGGCCCAGTTCACTAATATGGCAGATAAAAACTGTATGTGCTGTAGCTCCTGAACAAAACAATATTGGGAGGTAAGAATAATCAACCCTACCTCCCTGCCCCAGGTACTTTTTATTTTTAAAAAGTAAATTTTTACAGTATATATATATATATATATATATATATTAGAATTATACTTTTATTATTTTTTTACCAGTACTTACTTACTATATCTATTAAGAACTTAGAGAAAAAGTATCAGGTCAAGAAAATCCCGAGAGTCGCTATTTTTATGATCTTCTAGAAGCAACTGCATTTACCTAGATTTCACTGTCAGCGAACAGCATGCAGCAATACACCTGGGTACTACAAAGTAATGCAGGTTGGCTAAGCTTTCATTTGATTTTAGAACATAAATGTGTAATGGAAGGCTTGTGGTTTGGGTTTTTTCCAGATCACCTGTCTCCAGGAAAACTAGACAAACTGCTGAATTCCAAGCGGAAATTCCAACATAATTTTAAAGCCAGGAACATGATTTATTCTTCATACCTACCATGTTCAGTGGAATAGTCTTGATGACTCTGTATTGCTTCTTAGGCTTCATTTTGTAGACGTGATGCTCTGTGATTAACAGGGCTCTGTCTTTGCACTTGTTGAAGCGATTGGTCTACAGATAAATGGAAGATGAGTTAAAGGCCCCAAATTAGTATTGCTTTATCTTTCAATCAATTCCATACAATTGTCATAATGTATGTATTTCTAGGCAAAAACTGGGAACCAATCAAAGAGACACATCTGTTAAGGTGTCCATACATTTACCAGATATACCATTAAAGTTCCCACAAACAAGGTGTAATATCTGTCTGGGAACATTGCAGGTTAAGGTACCGATGTCTGGCCCAGTGTTAATATTGATTGGCTGTTCGAGTTGGATTGAATGTCTAATTGATGGAACATTGGGTAGATGTATGAACATAATATATATAAATATATAAATATAAGACATTTATTTTGGGGAAAAACTATATTATTATTATTATGAATTTATATAGTGCCAACATCTTCTGTGGCGCTTTACAATTACATAGTCATACATTACATACAGGGTAATACATGTTATACAAAGTCATACATATTACATACATAGGTAATACATAATATAAGTAAACAGAGTGATGAGTTTCTTACAGCAACACCGTGATACAAAAGGAGAGAGCTAGGAGAGAGCCAAAGAGCTTACAGTCTAGGAAATGGGGGTGAGACATAAGGTGACTGGAATCGGTAGGCTGTAAATAGATTGGCAGTGGAGTGTGAAAGGCGGGTTGGATCATATTGGGTAGTAAGAGGGGTAATGTCTAGACCAGGTTATATGTTTGCTTGAAAAGGTGGGTTTTAAGGTTACGTTTGAAGGTGTTAAGGGACGGTGAGTGACGGACAGACTGAGGAAGGGAGTTCCAGAGCAGAGGGGCAGTACAAGCAAAGTCCTGAATACGGCTATGGGAAGAGGTGACAAGGGTGGATATTCTTATAAAGAAAATTCTCTATGGCCTTAAAGGGAAATTTCAGTTTAAAATATCATTTTTTTAAAAAATTCTTTGTTTATACTACACAAACCTAGTTATTCTACATCAGCTGATTTCATACCCTTTGCTATTCCCTGATAATGAGCTGACATTTCAGTTTCTGTAATGGTCCTTCTTCTTCCCATAATGCACCACTACCTAGGAATGTTCCTAACGGTAATTTCTACTGATTGGCTGTTGGACGGGTCAAACATGTTCAGATCTCTACTGAGCAACTGAATCAACCCAGGCGCTGGGTCAAGGGTAAGACCATAACGGTCTCTACCGGGGGTCCTGCAAACAGGAAGTCAGTATTTTGGTAGCATTTATTTATACACAGACAAAATGCTGAATGGGCCGGTTAAGGTCATTGGGATGAGAAAATACTGCTTTTTTCCCCCTAAAAGCATATGTATTTACACTGAACTTCCCCTTTAATAGGACAACGTTCCAGGCACAAATTCTGTAAGGATATTAATTTAAATGTCCATTACCTCGGAGTCTAATTCATAAAACAGGGTTCAGGGTCATAATATTGTTCCTGGTGTAGAACCAAGTGATCCACCCATGAGGATATATAGATTCAAACTTCCAACACGCAAGGAACACCAGAATCAATCTAAGGAACTAATTAAATGTTTGGGGTCTATCCTCATATGTAATGTAATAGCCACGATTACTGAGCATCATATCCCTACACAGTGATAGACATTAGTGTTTGAGGTGTGATCAGACCTGATCAAATCTGAGGATTCAAGATTAGAGATCTAATGTGGTTTCTAATAGAACCCAGTTTTGAATCAAATGTGAGGGTTTCGAAGTCCCGACGAAAATCGAAAGTAGACGATTTCCGAAAACCCGAAAATAGACGATTTTTAAAAATCAAAACTTTAGAAATTTACAAAATTTTTTAAAACATATAACAAAACTCAACAGTTTCGAACATCTCTACTCAAGATGTTTGAAAACTACAACTCGTAGAAATCACTGTCTGTCTTTTGCTGCTGTGGTGTGTTTGTAGGGGAGTCTCACAGGTGGTTGGTGTAGATAACCATTTTTGTTCTCCTGCTTCTAAAGAGCAACCAGTACTATTATGTTTCATCGTACTACAGAGTATAGAAGATTTCTGAGCTGATTCCCATCCTCTCTTCATTTTCCTTCTCACTTCACAAACCACATCATTTGGTAATATTCATTGTGGGCATCACAGGTGGATTCACATTACTCTGAGCCTGACCTACTGGACTATTGTAACCCAGTTTAAATCTCCTTTATTATTGGGCCATTTTCTTCACCGTGCAGTCAAGCGAAGTGTAAGGCTATTGGTTTTATCCATGGATATTCCCTTCCCAGTGTTGATGAATGGTTTCCAGAATGTGTATTGTTTCCACACTCTATTTCTGGAGACTATAAATCTCTAGTACCCAATAGAGTGAAGACAGGACAGAAAATGGCCTCATTTATCAAACTGTGTGACTCTAATGGGCTAAAGTACAATGTGGAAAATCATCTGTGTCTTTTATTAAAAAACAGTCACTCAGCAATAACTATAGGAAACCTTGCTTTTAAAGGGGAACTAAACCAAAATATGTATACTCCCATAAAATGGCCAAATGTCTGTTACCTGCCACAAACCCCAACTGATGAATTCATCACATTATTAGATGTATTATTAACCAGATATTTAAGTATAATTATTGTCCCCATTCTGGAAGAGTAAGCTGTCTCCTCCTTTAAATGCGGTCAATCAAGGCTGTCACTGCTGACATCACAACCAATAACGGACTGCTGATCCCTCTGCTGCCTCCACTGCACATGCTCAAGCTTATAAAAAGCTCTGTGAGCAAAGGGCAGAGGCAGATACCTTTACCATAAAGACAAAAAACCTGTGATTAAACATCTGGTTACAATTACATGTGCAGGGATGGACATGTCCTTTAACTCAAAGCCTAGACAGTATATATTTTCTACATACATGGATTATTTAGTCTGTTTTTCAATCCGACAAGCGTTATGCTTGGATAAACACCTTAAGGTTGTGAATTGAAAGTTCCGGTGCAATTAAAAGCCTGCGTTGTGCACAGTGTGTTCTAGATTTGAAGATTATTTTTAGACCTACTCTAGCAATGTACAGATTCTTTAAATAGGAAGTAAAAGCTTTCAAACGCCACTAATGGGAATACGCTCACCCCCGTACCAGTTATTTCAACCAGGGCAGTTTAAAATGGGGGGTAGTTATATTTGCACTTAGCGGATCCTGGAAATTGTAGCGTAACAAAAGCTGCGGGTTTTGTTTCTCTGGTTAAAACTGTGTCGATGGATTTAAAAGAAAGATATAAATAAACCATTAAACAAATATAAAATATGGCCGCCCGCACGTTGATGGAAATTGGATCTGACACCTTTAAAAAAAGGATTTTCGTGCATTTTTACAGTGTCTTTCATTCACAAATTCCCAGTGTAATATAAAAAGACGCATTGAGGTCCCCAAGGTGTCTCATTAGTTAAAGCAATACAGAGATGATGAAGCTTTGCTATAGACTGATAAAAGGTGCAGTCGTGACAATACCAATGACCCCTACAGTTCTCTGTCTTCAGTACGAGCTCAATGAATGGATCAAAGTCTCTTTGAAAAGAAAAAGGAAAGAGGAACCGCATCCGATAACGTAAAACCCACTTTATAGATGTTAAGTACAGTAATAAACGTTCTGCCGAGAGATGTTTTATTTTGTAGAGCAGATACAAATAACACAGGTCTGTGTTACACACCAATGGTGTGTAATGGCTGCTGATGTCTCATGGGAGATCCCGCACCTTTTCTAGACATCTGTATTTTTCTGTCGCATGATAACATTACCATTTCAAGTGCTCAATATGACCAATAAAATAGATTATTTACAATAAATGGGCACCTATAATTTACATGTGCGTGATTTCCAGCAATACTGTTTGGTGGGCAAAAATGTCAATTAAATTACACAATGTAAAATACGTTTCCCATTTACAAGAATTTCCTTCTAAAAAGAACTTGTTATACTATAATATATTTAATAATTATAATGTCATTTAATAGGCAGCCGAACTTGGCTGAATGACCTGAATGACACAAAAGAGGAACAACCGCATTCTGAGCACACATTATGCAGGCGATTTTTGATTGGGTGAGATTCCCGCATATTAAATGCACCTATAGGACTGCACACTGGCTCTGCAATGCATTTTCACAGCCTGGGAGTTGCTGAGAATAAAATGCATTGTACTGAAAACTGATGGATCAGCACCATGAACAGCTCAAATTAACACAGATGTCTATGGAGTTTCAGTGGTTGTATCTGTCATAGAAAAAGTTAGAAGTTGGGGCTCCCCTGTCTGCTGGGCCCCCTTGTGGTCGCACAGCCTGTTCCCCTGGTAGTTACACACTGGGAAATGCTGGGAATTTATAAAACAGATTTATATTTCTCTTATAGTAGTATCCCTTAGGGCAATGATTCACATGTTTAAAGCCTTCTACAGACCGCACTGTCCACAGCGCCAAAATATTGTGGGTGGCTATTCCCGCCATGACAGACGATATTAAAATGAAACCTTAATTGGAGCCCAGGGACGGGTTTAACGCCTGCAGCCCAGAACATGATTCTAAGGGCCCCTCCACAACCTCAGAACATTTAAAGCCTATGGTCTGGGGGGCCCTTAGGTGTCCGGGTCCCCGAGCAATTGTCCTTTGGTAAAAGGGCCCATGTTCATATCTCAAAACGTGTAGTGAAAACACAATAACACTTTATCCTCTATTCCCATTTACATTTACTTGTTCTTCCTTGTTCCATCCATCTGTATCTCCCAACCTGTATCCAGTCCATGGCTATGAGATTAATGTCTACATCATTATTCTCCTGTACAGAGTGCATCTCCTTATCTCCAGTCTATTATGTCTACTGCAGAGTTGGTTTGAATAAAATTGTATTCCTTCTGGTAAGAGAACGAGTGGCCAAGACTGGATCCAGCATTTCATGGTTATTACATAGTGTAATGACTTTTTTATTGAGAGATCCAGTCGGGTGACTAGCGAAACGTCTTCAAGAACTAAACTTCAAGTCCAGTTGATCTAATTGATAACAACAGATAAAACTAGAAAGGGAAAGTTTAAGTATAAACTTTGAATTTGGCTTGATAGGCCACATTTTGGAAGGGAATTTCTGTGTTTGTGCTGCAGATTTTAAAACTCAATAATGTCAATGATGAGGACATTGTTGTTTTTTATTTACCCTTTAAAAATGTCTGTCACATGAATTAAGTTTGGCTTTCATGGGAATGGAAAGGTAGGTCAGTAGGTGGGTGTACCTGAGTCTGTGTGGGGGGTTGGGGGTATCACCGTTTGTATTTATGACCATGAAACAAACTGTTTTGAAATATCCTCAACTGAGTATTGTTACCATTATAGTCTATGGGAAAAAATGTCCCGAAATGAGCCGATAACGCTGTAACGCTTCCATGGATTCCTTAGCTAGAAGACAGCACACTTCTCCTATATGCCCCACACATCTCTACCGAATTTCATGTCTCTAGCTCAAAAACTGTGGGAGGAGATACAGTCCAAAAAAGCGGAAGAGTAAAACGGAAGAAGAAGAAATAGAAAGAACAGGAATTCGGCTCTTCAAGCCAAATTAATAAACTTGCAGAAAAGAAAAAGGTACCCCTTTGTTCAATAGATACCTGAAATACCTCAATACAATACATACATGATCAACCTACTAGGACACATGAGATGTTCTGGCCAAAGAAATCATTTCTGATGATTGAGATGACATGTCACTTTATGAAGCTAGCCATACACAGACTGACTGGCTTCACGGCTGTTTACCATCTTGCTCGGTTTCAGTTCAAGATCTGTGGAAGATGCTGTAGCTGATGGGGGAAGCCTATTGGCCCTCCAATTGTGATCATTTGATTGATTAGTTTTCATTCATGGGATTCTCAAACTATGGCCCTCCAGATGTTTTGAAAACTACAACTACAGCATTCCCTGGTTTCCCCTTTGTGGTTGAGGAATGCGGGGAGTTGTATTTTTCGAAACATCTGGAGGGACATAGTTTGAGGATCCCATGACAGAAAACTAATCGAAGATCTAACGATCAAAATTGTGGACAATATTAAAGATATATAATAACTTTACCAACCAAACTTAAATTAAGTTTTGGGGTAGATTGCACAGCTCTAAGCCAGTTCCTTCTGCTACTGCTTCAAGCCATTTCAGTGCACGGCAGAAACAGAAGGAGCTGGGTGTCAGTGGACTCCTGTTCTTTCTGTGTTTTGTACTAAAAATGCTCAAATCTTCATGCCATAGGTAATTAATTTATTATTAGATTTTATTTCTCCTTTAATGTATATACAACTTTTTTTTAACTACTAAGGCCATTAATTTAAATATTATGATACAGCTGGATAAAACATGAAACAATTTTATGACAGGATATAAAAATAAGGCGATACCTTTCGAACATGGCAGGAAAACAGTACTTGTTGGTGGCCATTTTTCTTCCTCAGATCCTGCAGGATTGCGGAAAACTGAGATGCAGCCAAAGGATTGTCTGATTTCTGTGGAGAAAAAGACATATGAGGAACTATCCTACGGAACTGAGATCTTGATAATAAAACTATAAATTATGAATAATACATAGGAAGATGTATCACTTTCAAGCTGCTTTCTATAGGACTACACAGAACAGTGAAGTGAATGTCCTTCTTAGCTCCCCTGTTCACGTACACCAGTGGTACAGACATGCTCAGTGAACACAAAGTAAGAAATTGAGAAAAAGGAGGTCCCCAAAGAGGAAGAAATGGTGCTGTTTGCTCTAGTTATGCAGTATCTGACTCCTCCCTCAGTCAGTGTCATAGACACTCCTACTGTCTCTGCATGTAAGAGTGCAGACTAGGGGAGAGGTGGACAACAATCAGTTACTACAGAAGTATAGGGTCCCTTTGAGGAGATCAAAAAAGTGTAGTATTGTTTAAGAATCACATAAAAAGGTAAGTGATAAATCATTTTATTAAGCAGTTTCTAGGCTGTAAGTTCCAGGCTGAAAATCTCCTTGAATATGGCAAAAAAATACTTGGAAGGTAATCCATAGTAAAACTAGGAAATAATAATTAAGGAATATTAGGGATATGATAAATGTGGATACAATAAGTGTTTTGATGCTGCCAAAGGAGGAGTTATAGCTCTTACCCAGACCCATCCAAGTATACCCCATTGTATATCCATGATGAACGATATCCAACAAAACACTTCCTCATTTGTGTTTATCAGGTCTAAAGAACAATAATCCTATTTATGATGTTGGTACAGCACTCACGTTACCAATAAACTTTTCATCACCTAAAGCAGAGACCTCCAGCCTCCGGATGTTTATAATGCCAACTTCCAACATTCCCTGGCTGCATTTTGCCATTGTAGAGTGCTTATAGGTTAATGCTGGGAGTTGTAGATTTAAAACATCTAAAGAGCGTGAGAAGAAGAACCTTTAATTTTCTCCTTTTTATCCTAACATTACCCAGATTGGAGAGATGGCCAGAGGTTACCTCCTTAGAGGACATCAACTTTTATACATAGAACTTACACAAGACAGGTAGTCCTTCCTCCAGGCACGTTCATATCCCACATCCATACGAAGATCCTGTAGCACCTCCATGGCGGCCACTTTGGCTTTGATCTGGGACATATCCGAAGGTGGAATGTTCTTTATAATCTGCCTGGCTCTCCATCTGGAATATTTAACATTTCAGCTTTAAAGTGTATGTATACTGAAAAAATGACTTTGTGTCATCTTAATATATAAATAAATACATGTAAGTAGCACTTACTCTGAGGTGTGTGTGTTGCTGCATGCCTTCAATAAAGTACTTGTTTTGCTAAGGCTCTGACCACTGACCTGACTATTTTCCCAAATACCAACTGTCAATACTGCATACACTTTACAGCACACCAACTGTCAAACCATTCCAGCCACAGCAAAACTGCTTACAGAAATGAAAAAACGTAAGATGTTTCATATTGGATATCTAAAGAAATAGGGTCCAGATTAACAAAAAAATGGTACAGTGATTGATGGTTGGGATGAATTATAGTTTACACTAATGGGCAATTTAAAAAAACTAATTTTCCAGTGTACATACCCTTTAAGGTATAGAGATGACTTAGAAATTAATGTTAATACCTATGCAAATTGTTATTAAAGGGCATGTCCACCCCCATAACTAAAATATAACCCACAACTGACCCCACTATGTAGTGTTTAAAAATCCTTACCTTACATCCCTGCTTCAAGTGGTTCTCCTGTAGTAACTGTTCAAAGTTCAGGAAAGTGTAGTGTAGGAGCCTCTCAGTGAGTCATCCGGTCCCTGCTATTTCTGTACCTCAACAAGGTATGGAACATGCACAGAGGAGCCCTCCCCCCCACCTCCCTCCCTCCTGCCCGAGCTATCTTTTTAAAATGGTGCCCTTGCTTCAAAATAAGTCCCTCAGTCCCCCATCCCCCTAGCAGACTATCTGACTCTCTGCAAGGGCAAGCATGCTCAGTAATCCCAATGAGGCAGCACTGGGAGAGGGAATTTCCCACCATGCAGTTCACATACCAACTGTCACCATTCCAGCTATAGCAAAACTATACATAACAGAAGAGTTTAGGATACTAAGAAACTTGATTGACAGCTACAATGTAAGATGTTTCAGACTGGATATCTAAAGAAAGGGGACAGATCAACAAAAAAGGTACAGTGATAGTTGTGAAGAATTATAGTTTCCAGTAATGGGCAAATAAAACATTTATTTGCCAGTGTACATACCCTTTAAGGCACAGTAACCAATCAGAATTTGACTTTTTTTAGACTTGTGTAGCTAGATGGACAAAAACAGATATGTGATAGGTTCCTGTAGGATACTGGACTATTTCTGCATATGGGTGACTTGTGCAGTTTCACAAAGTGTCTCCCTGGGAAACTGCCTGATAACTTTGCCGAAAGAGGCTGAGGAAATGGAAAATTTAGGTTTTTTTGAAAAAAAATTTTTGAAAAAGAAAGAAAACTGCAGAGATCAAACCATTTGCATTCACACAGGAGAGCAAAGTGAAATCAATGTGGGAGGCTGAAATGCAGTGATGGATAATTATAGAAACCGTTCATTTCTGGAGTTTTCACATTTCTCAGACTGTAAAAACATACTGGCTTCCATTATGATGTGACGGCGAGATCTGAATGGCAGCATTTAGAGAAAATCAACACTCATTTGGAACAGATAAAAACAAGAAGCACAAGAAGAAAGAGAAAAACTAATTTGATAAGAAGACACAGTGACGAGCGGCATAGATCAACGAGAGATCTGGTTACAGAAAGTAATCCGTTCGGCAAACAGAGAACAAAGATCACAAAGCCAAATGCTAAGAAATCTATCAAATTTGATGGTTCTATAAGCCCTGGTATATTATATTGTGTATCTTCATCAATAGAGAGTATTAGAGGGATGGTTCCGTCTTTGCTGCTATAGTACAGTCTTTTAGAATGGGTACACACAGAAACGAGACAGGGACAATACTGTCGGATCCAGCAATATTGTCCCTTTCTAGATATGGTGGCCATAGATGCTACAATCTGATTGTACGATCGGTCAAAACATTTTCAACTAGCTCGGTGGGGGAAATTATTGGACATAACAATTGTCCATACACGATCCGACAATCGCACGATATCGGGATATTCTGATATCATACAACCGGGATATTAGCGTCTATGTCGAGCATTGCCGAAAGATCGCAAGGCCAATGAGCGTTCACTGTTGGCCTCGTGATCCTTTGGAAATGCCCTGAAAATTTCCCTCTTGCAGATTCTGTCTGTCATTTTCTTTACCAACAATCCCGAAATCTGCAGGACTTCCGAACAAATACAACCCAATTGTAATAGAACATTGCATAGCATAGTAGAATTGTACAGCATCATATATAAAGCTATTATTAAGATACTGTTTAACTTCCGTGTCTTACACTGTCTGTCTTCTTGCAAAAATGTATTTATAGAGAATGTATTATTCATATAGAGAGGAAAAGGGAGATGGAAAACAAAAGGCTTTGGATATTTAAATCCCATACACATAGGAATGTAGGAGTAATCAGTTACCATATAACATTACAATGTTGAGTAGACGTTGGCCAACAGTAGCAAGGTGGTAAGTGGTACAGCAATTATAGAGAGGATATTATATTAATCCAGGGGCAGCTATTCCAAGGCAAAATTAGAATCTTTATCTGATGTATTCCATTGCCCAAGTGTGTTTCTGTTTAATAAAGACTTGCTTAATTTCTATAGGGTGGTAAAGGATTTCCAGAACTGACCAATTACTGTTTTAGTACCAAAAACAATTGATTGGTTAAGTTTTGTTGTTGTTGAGAGTGTCTGGCATAAACTGTCCCAATGTAAGTGATTGGGTCCAGGGTGAGTAAAACATGTAAGATCGTAAAAGCTTATGCATCCCATTCAATAATAATGGTTGGGCAAGACCACCACAGATGCAGGTAGGATCCTATGTGTGAGCAGTCCCTGGAGAACAGGGGAGATATAGCTGAGTAAGATACAGTACCATTAATAAAATATTTTATAAGCTTGTTCCTTATTAGTGATGCAGATAGAGGATGTGTTCACTTCAGTTCATCTGTCAGGCCATTGCGGTTATGTGATTTGAATCATGTTCCTGATATCATGATTAGGAAGAGATCAGATGTTTTAGAGGGTGGATTGTGGTGTTGTAGGAAGTGATTTGAATATATTGGAGAGTAACATGTATTATACAGCCAGCAGGGCATTTTGTTTCCTTGGTTAGTAAGAATGAGTACATGGACCAACATTTTGATCCAATGAAATGTTCAATGCTGGATAGTGGGGTCGAAATATGGTGTAGAATTTGGTGCTGCCAATATTCCAATGTGACTGGAATACGATACATAGAAGACGGACATGCCCTAATAAACCCTAATAAACCAATGTGGACAAAGGTTCAGATGTTGGTTGCGTCTAAAAATGGACTGCCGATATTTTGACCCAGTTGACCAAAGTACCCTAGCCCACCATTAAGCTGGGATTAAGCTGGGTGCACACCATCCAATAATTCAGCCCGACCTACATTTCAGTGTATCAGACGAATGAACGATTAACGCGATGGAGAACCACAACTGATTGTGAGGTCCTCTATGTCGCGGTGAATTGTCGGACTTTTGTCGTGACTGGCAGTCCTTCGGCCTGGCCTACAGTGAGAAGAGCCGAACAGTTGGTCGGGACAAAGTATTGTCACGTGTGTACCCACCTTTAGACTTAAGAGATAATTAGATGCTACTCTCGCTCTATGATGGGATCAGACAAAACCCAATTTTCCTGTAATGTTCCCAGATCCAGTAGAGGCGATGGGTAACATATAAAGGATTTGCCTCCTGCACGTGCAGACAAACGATAGAGCTTTGTAGTAACCCTACTGCTCCTATTGACAGTGATATGGACTAAGAAATCTGCTTTAGCAGAATCCAGTTATTCCCATAGACATTGTCCGTATGCAAAAAATATACATGTCGCTGTCACATGGAAAAGTCTTACTAGAAATAGGTGTTTGTAATGTTGGCAGCTATTAACTCTGATTACGTAATCTTATGGCAATTGCCACGTTTGCCCTCCTGGGTATAGCAATGTCCAAGTTGGCACTGTATATATAAACAAGTGGATTTCTCTTGGCATCCCCCAGCCCCAGACGCATCCTGCAATCTGACAGATGTTAAGGACCTGAAAATGTTTCTGTGGTTCCAGGGTTTGTTGCCAGTTTGTTTTACACAGTTCCAGATGATGCACAAAGCCCAATGTTTCATATGCAGATCTAGGCTTGGCCATAACCCAAACAAACTACACACAACAAACTACCTTGTAATTAAACCAACTGGTAACATGCAAAACAAGTATTCAGCTTAGTCTTTTATAACATGAATTCTGACATTACCTTCCCCTGAAATAATGGCACCTGCCTGACCAACTGTTAACGCCTCAAAGCCTTGCAGGTTCAAACCCCTCTTGGCCACATCTGCAAGGAGAGTGTATGGTCTACCTGCGATTGTGTGGGTTATCTCCCAGTTCTCACCACAATCATTGGCTACTTAGCGTGATTGGACAAAGCAGTGCAGAACTGATACAGTATATAGGACAATATGCCCAGTACTTACCTACTGAACAGGTTCTTGCTGATTTCTTGGAACTTCTCAAGCACATTTGGCGGTTCGGGCCACTTCACACCCTTCCCAAAGTCGGACATGTTGCGCACGTGTTGGAAACGCTTGACCACCTCCAGCAGATGAGACCTGACCTTGTAACACTTGTAGTGTCTCATGATGGTATAAACTGCCCGCAGCTGTTTGAATCGCATACGGGCCACCGTCCCGCGCCAGACCTACAATGGTTAAGGAGAGAAGAGTTAATAAAGCATTTTGCATGGAAATAAAGATCATAGTTTTACCAATGGAGCCAATCGGAATATCGTGTACAGTGATAGTCATTTTTAGGAATGTTCCCTCTCTTCACAAATATCTTTATAATAAACCTTCTAACACCATTAAAGGACAACTGTAAAAAATTTACTTTTTAAAAATGAAAACTACCTGGGACAGGGAGGCAGGATTAATTATTCCTACCTCCCAATATCATTTTGGTGAGAAGCGCCAGCATATAAAGGTTTCATCTGCCAGGTTGGTGTCCTAGACCTTCTTGTATTAAAGATAGTGCTGAAGCCAGGCGAAGGCCCGGGCAGAAGCAGTTTTATTCATGCTGGCACTCCTTGCAGAAACAATTTAGGGAGGTAGGACTTTCCAATCTTACCTCCCTGCCCAAGGTACTTTTCATTTTAACAGATTTTTAAAAAATGTATTTGAACCCTTTCTCCTTTCTTTTAAATTGATTCTGTACTGGCTCCTC
>JAACNH010000148.1:287616-388188 GCA_019447015.1 Hymenochirus boettgeri | reverse complement strand
CTTACAATGTGTAGGTGTTCTGGGGACAAAGGCTCCCGTTACCCGACATCATTTCTGAGGATTGGACACCAAGAGGAACAGTCCTACCCAATCACAGTCACTTTCCCAGTAAGAGACCAATAGGAACAGTCCTACCCAATCAGTCACTTTCCCAGTAAGATACCAAGAGGAACAGTCCTACCCAATCACAGTCACTTTCCCAGTAAGACACAGTCACTTTCCCAGTAAGAGACCAATAGGAACAGTCCTACCCAATCACAGTCACTTTCCCAGTAAGAGACCAATAGGAACAGTCCTACCCAATCACAGTCACAGTTATTTAGTGTCCTGTGGATACGACTATTAAACACAAGCCACGTCTTTATTAATTAAAGGGATATGCACAGTAATGTAACCAGGATTTGTCATGGTAATACATATAATACATATAAACATTTAATACGTTCGGACACCTACCGGACTTTTTATAGTCGTGTGTTCGAGGTTCCCATCCCCCTTCCCTGAATCTATTCTAGGAGTAAGTTTAGTTAGTGAGTGTTACCAATATTGTTGGTCATTTCCCTGCCTGGCCCTGACACATAATATCTGTTTGACCCCTGAGGAAGGTTGGGAATGATTTTATCTGCTCCATACAGAGGGTTAATTACTTGTAAACAAAATCAGAACAGGAGGCAGGGACACACAGTGCAGGATCATAGCTGTGGGATAATCAGAACAGGAGGCAGGGACACACAGTGCAGGATCATAGCTGTGGGATAATCAGAACAGGAGGCAGGGACACACAGTGCAGGATCATAGCGTGGGATAATCAGAACAGAGAGGTGACACACAGTGCAGGATACATAGCTGTGGGATGATAATCAGAACACAGGAGTGCAGGGACACACAGTGCAGGATCATAGCTGTGGGATAATCAAACAGGAGGCGGGACACAGTGCAGGATCATATCTGGGGATAATCAGAAACAGGAGCAAGGAGACACACAGTGCAGGATCATAGCTGTGGGATAATCAGAACAGGAGGCAGGGACACACAGTGCAGGATCATAGCTGTGGGATAATCAGAACAGGAGGCAGGGACACACAGTGCAGGATCATAGCTGTGGGATAATCAGAACAGGAAGCAGGGACACAGTGCAGGATCATAGCTGTGGGATAATCAGAACAGGAGGCAGGGACACAGTGCAAGGATCATAGCTGTGGGATAATCAGAACAGGAGGCAAGGACACACAGTGCAGGATCATAGCTGTGGGATATCAGAACAGGAAGCAGGGACACACAGTGCAGGATCATGCTGGGGGATAAATCAGAAACAGGAGCAGGGACACAGTGCAGGATCATAGCTGGGGGATAATCAAACAGGAGGCAGGGACACACATGCAGGATCATAGCTGTGGGATAATCAGAACAGAAGAGGGACACACAGTGCAGTCATAGCTGGGGGGGTAAATCAACAGGAGGCAGGGACACACAGTGAGGTACATAGCTGTGGGATAATCAGAACAGGAGGCAGGGACAACAGTGCGGATCATAGCTGGGGATAATCAAGAACAGGAAGCAGGGACACAGTGCAGGAATCATAGCTGGGGTAATCTGAACAGGAGGCAAGGGGAAACAGTGCAGGATCATAGCTGTGGATAACTCAGAACAGGAGCAAGGGACACAGTGCAGGATCATAGCTGTGGGATAATCAGACAGGAGGCAGGGACACACAGTGCAGGATCATAGCTGGTGGGATAATAGAAACAGGGAAGAGGGACACACAGTGCAGGATCATAGCTGTGGATAATCAGAACCAGGAAGCAGGACACACAGTGCAGGATCATAGCTGTGGGATAATCAGAACAGGGAAGCAGGACACATAGTGCAGGATCATAGCTGTGGGATAATCAGAACAGGAGGCAGGGACACATAGTGCAGGGATCATAGCTGTGGGATAATCAGAACAGGAGGAGGGACTCACAGTGCAGGATCATAGCTGTGCGATAATAATCAGAACAGGGAAGCAGGGGACCACACAGGGCAGGATGCATAGCTGTGGGATAATCAGAACAGAGGGCAGGGACTCACAGTGCAGGATCATAGCTGTGGGATAATCAGAACAGGAAGCAGGGAAACACAGTGCAGGTATCAGCTGTGGGATAATCGAACAGGAAGCAGGGACACAGTGCAGGATATAGCTGTGGGATAATCAGAACAGGAGGCAGGGAAACCAGTGCAGGATCATAGCTGGGATAATCAGAACAGGAAGCAGGGACACAGTGCAGGATCATAGCTGTGGGATAATCAGAACAGGAAGGCAGGGGACACCACAGTGCAGGATCATAGCTGTGGATAATCAGAACAGGAAGCAGGGACACACAGTGCAGGATCATAGCTGTGGGAAATCCAGAACGAAGCAGGGACACACAGTGCAGGATCATAGCTGTGGGATAATCAGAACAGGAGGCAGGGACTCACAGTGCAGGATCTAGCTGTGGGATAATCAGAACAGGAAGCGGGACAACAAGTGCAGGATCATAGTGTGGGATAATCAGAACAGGAAGCAGGGACACAGTGCAGGTCATAGCTGTGGGTAATCAGAAGGAGGCAGGGACACACAGTGCAGGATCATAGCTGTGTAATCAGAACAGGAAGCAGGCACACAGTGCAGGATCATAGCTGTGGGATAATCAGCAACGGAGGCAGGGACAACATAGTGCAGGATCATAGCTGTGGGATAATCAGAACAGGAGGCAGGGACACACAGTGCAGGATATAGCTGTGGGATAATCAGAAACAGGAGGCAGGGACACCACAGTGCAGGATCATAGCTGTGGGATAATCACGAACAGGAAGCAGGGACACAGTGCAGGGCATAGCGTGGGATAATCAGAACCGGAAGGCAGGGACACAGTGCAGGATCATAGCTGTGGGATAATCAGAACAGGAAGCAGGGACCACCAGTGCAGGATAATTAGCTGTGGGATAATAGACAGGAGGCCAGGGACACACAGTGCAGGATCATAGCTGTGGGATAATCAGAACAGGAGCGAGGGGACACACAGTGCCGGATCATAGCTGTGGGATAATCAGAAAGGAGGCAGGGACACAACAGTGCAGGATCATAGTGTGGGTATCAGAAACAGGAGGCGGGACACACGTGCAGGATCATAGCTGTGGGATAATCAGAACAGAGGCAGGGACACAGTGCAGGATCATGCTGTGGGATAATCAACAGGGAGGCAGGACACAGTGCAGGATCATAGCTGTGGGATAATCAGAACAGGAGGCAGGGACACAGTGCAGGATCATAGCTGTGGGATAATCAGAACAGGAAGCAGGGACACACAGTGCAGGATCATAGCTGTGGGATAATCAGAACAGGAGGCAGGGACACAGTGCAGGATAGCGTGGGATAATCAGAACAGGAAGCAGGGAACAGTGCAGGATCATAGCTGTGGGATAATCAGAACAGGAGGCAGGGACACACAGTGCAGGATCATAGCTGTGGGATAATCAGAACAGGAGGCAGGGACACACAGTGCAGGATCATAGCTGTGGGATAATCAGAACAGGAGGCAGGGACACACAGTGCAGGATCATAGCTGTGGGATAATCAGAACAGGAGGCGGGACACACAGTGCAGGATCATAGCTGTGGATAATCAGAACAGGAGGCAGGGACACAGTGAGGATCATAGCTGTGGGATAATCAGAACAGGAGGCAGGGACCACAGTGCAGGATTCAAGTGTGGGCTATAGAACAGGAGGCAGGGACACAGTGCAGGATCATAGTGGGATAATCAGAACAGGAGGCAGGGCACACAGTGAGGATCATAGCTGTGGGATAATCAGAACAGGAGGCAGGGACACAGTGCAGGATCATAGCTGTGGGATAATCAGAAACAGGGCAGGGACAACAGTGCAGGATCATAGCTGTGGGATTATCAGAACAGAGGGCAGGGACCACAGTGCAGGATCATAGCTTGGGGATAATCAGAACAGGCGGGCAGGGACACAGTGCAGGATCATAGCTGGGGGATAATCAGAACAGGAGGCAGGGACACACAGTGCAGATCATAGCTGTGGGATATCAGAACAGGAGGCAGGGACACCAGTGCAGGATCATAGCTGTGGGATAATCAGAACAGGAGGCAGGGAACACAGTGCAGGATCATAGCTGTGGGATAATCAGAACAGGAGGCAGGGACACAGTGCAGGATCATAGCTGTGGGATAATCAGAACAGGAGGCAGGGACACACAGTGCAGGATCATAGCTGTGGGATAATCAAACAGGAAGCAGGGACACACAGTGCAGGATCATAGCTGTGGGATAATCAGAACAGGAGGCAGGGACCACAGTGCAGGATATAAGCTGTGGGATAATCAGAAACAGGAAGCAGGGACACAGTGCAGGATATAGCTGTGGGATAATCAGAACAGGAGGCAGGGACACACAGTGCAGGATCATAGCTGTGGGATAATCAGAAACAAGGAAGCAGGGACACAGTGCAGGTACATAGCTGTGGGATAATCAGAACAGGAGGCAGGGACACACAGTGCAGGAGTCATAGCTGTGGGATAATCAGAACAGGAGGAAGGGACACAGTGCAGGATCTAAGCTGTGGGTAATAAGAACAGGAGGCAGGGAACAGTGAGGATCATAGCTGTGGGATAATCAGAACAGGAGGCAGGGACACAGTGCAGGATCATAGCGTGGGATAATCAGAACAGGAGCAGGACCACAGTGCAGGATCATAGCTGTGGGATAATCAGAACAGGAGGCAGGGACACAGTGAAGGATCATAGCTGTGGGATAATCAGAACAGGAGGCAGGGACACACAGTGCAGGATCATAGCTGTGGGATAATCAGCACGGAGCAGGGCACACATGAGGATCATAGCTGTGGGATAATCAGAACAGGAAGCAGGACCACAGTGCAGGATAATAGCTGTGGGATAATCAGAACAGGAGAGGCAGGGACCACAGGGAGGATCATAGCTGTGGGATAATCAGAACAGGAGGCAGGGACACAGTGCAGGATCATAGCTGTGGGATAATCAGAACAGGAGGCAGGGACACATAGTGCAGGATCATAGCTGTGGGATAATCAGAACAGGAGGCAGGGACACACAGTGCAGGATCATAGCTGTGGGATAATCAGAACAGGAGGCAGGGACACACAGTGCAGGATCATAGCTGGGGGGGATAATCAGAACAGGAGGCAGGGGACACAGTGAGGGTCATAGCTAGTGTGTGGGATAATCAGAACAGGAGGCAGGGGACACAGTGCAGGATCATAGTGTGGGATAATCAGAACAGGAGGCAGGAGAACACAGTGAGGATCATAGCTGTGGGATAATCAGAACAGGAGGCAGGGACACAGTGCAAGGATCATAGGTGGGAGAATCAGAACAGGAAAGAGGACACACAGTGCAGGATCATGACTGTGGGATAATCAGAAACAGGAGCAGGGACACAGTGCAGGATCATAGCTTGTGGGATAATCAGAACAGGAGGCAGGGACACACAGTGCAGGATCATAGCTGTGGGATAATCAGAACAGGAAGCAGGGACACACAGTGCAGGATCATAGCTGTGGGATAATCAGAACAGGAAGCAGGGACACACAGTGCAGGATCATAGCGTGGGATATCAGAACAGGAGGCAGGGACACACAGTGCAGGATCATAGCTGTGGGATACTCAGAACAGGAGCAGGACACACAGTGCAGGATCATAGCTGTGGATAATCAGAACAGGAGCGGGACACCGGCAGGATTAGCTGTGGGATAATCAGAACAGGAAGCAGGGAACACAGTGCAGGATCATAGGGTGGGATAATCAGAACAGGAGGGCGGGACACACGTGCAGGATCTAGCGGTGGGAGAATCAGAACAGGAGGCAGGGACACACAGTGCAGGATCATTGCTGGGGATAATCAGAACAGGAGCAGGGACCACAGTGCAGGATCATGCTGTGGGATAATCAGAACAGGAGCAGGACAAACAGTGCAGGATCATAGTGTGGGTAATCAGAACAGAGGCAGGGACACACAGTGCAGGATCATACGCCGGGGATAATCAGAACAGGAAGCGGGACCACAGTGCAGGATCATGCAGCTGTGGGATAATCAGAACAGGAGCAGGGACACACAGTGCACGGGATCATAGCTGTGGGATAATCAGAGGAAGCAGGACACACAGTGCAGGATCATAGTGTGGGATAATCAGAACGGAGGCAGGGACACACAGTGCAGGATCATAGCGTGGTGATAATAATCAGAACAGGAGGCAGGGACACAGTGCAGGATCATAGCTTGGGATAATCAGAACAGGAAGCAGGGGACACACAGTGCAGGATCATAGCTGTGGGATATCAGAAAAGGAGGCAGGGACACACAGTGCAGGATCATAGTGTGGGATAATCAGAACAGGAGGCAGGGACACAGTGCAGGATCATAGCTTGGGATAATAGAACAGGAGGCAGGACACACAGTGCAGGATCATAGCTGTGGGATAATCAGAACAGGAGGCAGGGAACACAGGCAGGATCATAGCTGTGGGATAATCAGAACAGGAGGCAGGGACACACAGTGCAGGATCATAGCTGTGGGATAATCAGAACAGGAAGCAGGGACACACAGTGCAGGATCATAGCTGTGGGATAATCAGAACAGGAGGCAGGGACACACAGTGCAGGATCATAGCTGTGGGATAATCAGAACAGGAAGCAGGGACACACAGTGCAGGATCATAGCTGTGGGATAATCAGAAAACGATGGGCAGGGAAACAGTGCGGATCATAGACTGTGGGATAATCAGAACAGGGAGGCAGGGACACACAGTGCAGGATCATAGCTGTGGGATAATCAGAACAGGAGGCAGGGACAACCCGTGCAGGATCATAGCTGTGGGATAATCAGAACAGGGAGCAGGGACACACAGTTGCAGGATCATAGCTGTGGGATAATCAGAACAGGAGCAGGGACACACAGTGCAGGATCATAGCTGTGGGGATAATCAGAACAGGAGGCAGGGACACAGTGCAGGATCATAGCTGTGGGATAATCAGAACAGGAGGCAGGGACACACAGTGCAGGATCATAGCTGTGGGATAATCAGAACAGGAAGCAGGGACACACAGTGCAGGATCATAGCTGTGGGATAATCAGAACAGGAGGCACGGGACACACAGTGCAGGATCATAGCTGTGGGATAATCAGAACAGGAGGCAGGGACACACAGTGCAGGATCATAGCTGTGGGATAATCAGAACAGGAGGCAGGGACACAGTGCAGGATCATAGCTGTGGGATAATCAGAACAGGAGGCAGGGACACACAGTGCAGGATCATAGTGTGGGATATCATAAAGGAGCAGGAAGGGACACACAGTGCAGGATCATAGCTGTGGGATAATCAGAACAGGAGGCAGGGACACACAGTGCAGGATCATAGCTGTGGGATAATAGAACAGGAGCAGGGACACACAGTGCAGGATCATAGCTGTGGGATAATCAGAACAGGAGGAGGGACACACAGTGCAGGATCATAGCTGTGGGGCTATATCAGAACAGGAGGCAGGGGACACAGTGCAGGATCATAAGCTGTGGGATAATCAGAAAAAGGAGCAGGGACACACAGTGCAGGATCATAGCTGTGGGATAATCAGAACAGGAGGCAGGGAACACAGTGCAGGATCATAGCTGTGGGTAATCAGAACGGAGGCAGGACACAGTGCAGGATCATAGTCTGGGGATAATCAGAACAGGAGGCAGGGACACACAGTGAAGGATCATAGCTGTGGGATAATCCGAACAGGAAGCAGGACACACAGTGCGGATATAGCTGTGGGATAATCAGAACAGGAGGCCAGGGACACACAGTGCAGGATCATAGCTGTGGGATATCAGAACAGGAGGCAGGGGACACACAGTGCAGGATCATAAGCGGGGATAATCAGAACAGGAAGCAGGGGGAAACACAGTGCAGGATCATAGCTGTGGGATAATCAGAACAGAAGGCAGGGACACACAGTGCAGGATCATAGCTGTGGATAATAGAACAGGAGGCAGGGGACACACAGTGCAGGATCATAGCTGTGGGATAATCAGAACAGGAGGCAGGACACACAGTGCAGGATCATAGCTGGGGATAATCAGAAACAGGAGGCAGGGACACACAGTGCAGGACATAGCTGTGGGATAATCAGAACAGGAAGCAGGGACACACAGTGCAGGATCATAGCTGTGGATAATCAGAACAGGAAGCAGGGACACACAGTGCCGGATCATAGCGTGGGATATCAGAACAGGAGGCAGGGACACCAGTGCAGATCATAGCTGTGGGATAATCAAACAGGAGGCAGGGACACAGTGAGGATCATAGCTGCTGGGATAATCAGAACAGGAGGGCAGGGAACACAGGCAGGATCATAGCTGTGGGATAATCAGAACAGGAGGCAGGGACACAGGCAGGATCATAGCTGTGGGATAATCAGAACAGGAGGCAGGGACACACAGTGCGGATCATAGCTGTGGGATAATCAGAACAGGAGGCAGGGACACACAGTGCAGGATCATCGCGTGGGTAATCAGAACAGGAGGCAGGGACACACAGTGCGCGGATCATAGCGTTGGGATAATCAGAACAGGAGGCAGGGACACACAGTCAGGATCATAGCTGTGGGATAAATCAGAACAGGAGCAGGGACACACAGGCAGGATCATAGCTGTGGGATAATCAGAACAGGAGGCAGGGACACACAGTGCAGGATCATAGCTGGGGATAATCAGAACAGGAGGAGGGAAACAGTGCAGGATCATAGTGTGGGATAATCAGAACAGGAGGCAGGGACACACAGTGCAGGATCATAGCTGTGGGATAATCAGAACAGGAGGCAGGGACACAGTGCAGGATCATAGCTGTGGATAATCAGAACAGGAGGCAGGGACCACACGTGCAGGATCATAGCTGTGGGATAATCAGAAACAGGAGGCAGGGACACAGTGCAGGATCATAGCTGTGGATAATCGAACAGGAGGCAGGGACACAGTGCAGGATCATAGCTGTGGGATAATCAGAACAGGAGGGCAGGGAACACAGTGCAGGATCATAGCTGTGGGATAATCAGAACAGGAGGCAGGGACAACAGGCAGGATCATAGCTGTGGGGATAATCAAGAACAGGAGGCAGGGCACACAGTGCAGGATCATAGCTGTGGGATATCAGAAAAGGAGGCAGGGACACAGGCAGGATCATAGCTGGGGATAATCAGAACAGGAGGCAGGGACACACAGTGCAGGAATAGCTGTGGGATAATCAGAACAGGAAGCAGGGACACACAGTGCAGGATCATAGCTGTGGGATAATCAGAACAGGAGGCAGGGACACACAGTGCAGGATCATAGCTGTGGGATAATCAGAAAAGGAAGCAGGGAACACCGTGCAGGATCATAGCTGTGGGATAATCGAAACAGGAAGCAGGGACACACATGGAGGATTCAAGTGTGGGATAATCAGAACAGGAGGCAGGGACACAGGCAGGATCATAGATGTGGGATAATAGAACAGAGGCAGGGCGGGACACACAGTGCAGGATCATAGCTGTGGGATAATCAAAGACACAGGAGGCAGGGCACACAGTGCAGGATCATAGCTGTGGGAAATCAGAACAGGAGGCAGGGACACAGTGCAGGATCATAGCTGGTGGGATAATCAGAACGGAGGCGGACACACAGTGCAGGATCATAGCTGTGGGATAATTCAGAACAGGAGGGCAGGGCACACAGGGCGGATCATAGCTGTGGATAATCAGAACAGGAGGCAGGGACACACAGTGAATCATAGCTGTGGGATAATCAGAACAGGAGGCAGGGACAAAGTGCAGGATCATAGCTGTGGAGATAATAGGAAACAGGAGCAGGGACACAGTGCAGGATCATAGCTGTGGGATAATCAGAACAGGAGGCAGGGACACAGTGCAGGATCATAGCTGTGGGATAATCAGAACAGGAGGCAGGGACACAGTGCAGGATCTCTGTAATTAAAGGGTTCATAGCTTTGGGATATTTACAGCAGGGACAGCCTGGGGGCCACAAAAGCAGCATCTAGGCAGATACAGGGACGCCTGCTTGGCTCTGACCCTGATTTGTCCAGAACATGCCCTCAATACACACAGAGCATGCCCGTGCTCATTGCCACGCCCACCCGTGGATTCCCGCAAGGTCCAAACAGGGGTGAGAGCTTTACAGCCAGTTCTCTGCCTTACTACAAATAATAATTCCAGTGTTAGTGTCTCAATTCCCTGATTTCCTCTGACCTGTAACTACATGTTCTATAAAGGGTATCAATACTCCAGACAATCAAATAAAATACTACCTTTAGATACAGCAAGAATCCCACTACTTTCTTCTAAATCTCAGATGTAGATTGTGAGAAATCAGCAGAAATTATAATATGTGACCCATCCCTGACCGCTTACTTGGATCTTTAGCTGCCTGCTGAGATGTGTGAGCAGAGCAGGGTCTATGGTGAGGCTGTGCAGAACTTGAAAGTGTCGCCGACACTACAAGGAGGCAGTGAGTAAGGGAGGGGGGGCAATTAGGAGCACTCACTAAACATTAATAATAAGCACAGATAATTATGTGAGTATCACCATTCTACTTCCCTCACATTGTAGGTTGGGATAATGTAAGTTGTTTGATTGAGTATAGTGACCCATTAAAGTCAGACAGGCTCTGCGGACACTTAATTTAAAGCTATTAACTCTTTAATGACAACAACACGGAAGGTAGAAACTCCCCTAACTCATCATATATATATATATCATAGATTCAGGGGGAACTAGTTAATTTGGGGGGTTATTGGTCGGTTAACCTACTGTGTTTTTATCAACCCCCATTTTGTCTTTGTTTGTGGTTTGTCCCTGAACCTTTCTCTCTCTACCCCAGGTACCTGTTTAATTTCCGGGGGGTGGCTGCCAGTTTCCGTATGAAGCACCTTTTTCTTTGTGGGTCTCTGGTGTTCCATGTCGGTGAGGACTGGCAAGAATTCTTCTATCACCGCCTGGAGCCGTGGGTGCATTACGTGCCAGTGTCTCAGGATCTCTCAGATTTGCGGTAATGTCACCGTATTTGGCTCTGTGCTTCTTCTAAACCCGGTCCCTGTGCCACCCATAACCCTTTAATGTCTCTGTGCCACCCATAACCCTTTAATGTCTCTGTGCCACCCGTAACCCTTTAATGTCTCTGTGCCACCCGTAACCCTTTAATGTCTCTGTGCCACCCGTAACCCGTTTAATGTCTCTGTGCCACCCGTAACCCTTTAATGTCTCTGTGCCACCCGAACCCTTTAATGTCTCTGTGCCACCCGTAACCCTTAATGTCTCTGTGCCACCCGTACCCTTTAGTCTCTGTGCCACCCATAACCCTTTAATGTCTCTGTGCCACCCGAACCCTTTAATGTCTCTGTGCCACCCGTAACCCTTTAATGTCTCTGTGCCACCCGTAACCCTTTAATGTCTCTGTGCCACCCGTAACCCTTTAATGTCTCTGTGCCACCCGTAACCCTTTAATGTCTCTGTGCCACCCGTAACCCTTTAATGTCTCTGTGCCACCCGTAACCCTTTAATGTCTCTGTGCCACCCGTAACCCCTGTTAATGTCTCTGTGCCACCCGTAACCCTTTAATGTCTCTGTGCCACCCGTAACCCTTTGATGTCTCTGTGCCACCCGTAACCCTTTGATGTCTCTGTGCCACCCGTAACCCTTTGATGTCTCTGTGCCACCCGTAACCCTTTGATGTCTCTGTGCCACGTTACCCTTGAGTCTCTGGGCCACCCGTAACCCTTGATGTCTCTGTGCCACCCGTAACCCTTTGATGTCTCTGTGCCACCCGTAACCCTTTGAGTCCCTGTGCCACCCGTAACCCTTTGATGTCCCTGTGCCACCCGTAACCCTTTGATGTCCCTGTGCCACCCGTAACCCTTTGCTGTCCCTGTGCCACCCGTAACCCTTTGCTGTCTCTGTGCCACCCGTAACCCTTTGCTGTCTCTGTGCCACCCGTAACCCTTTGCTGTCTCTGTGCCACCCGTAACCCTTTCGTCTCTGGCCACCCGTAACCCTTTGCTGTCTCTGTGCCACCCGTAACCTTTGCTGTCTCGTGCCACCCGTAACCCTTGCTGTCTCTGTGCCACCCGTAACCCTTTGCTGTCTCTGTGCCACCCGTAACCCTTTGCTGTCTCTGTGCCACCCGTAACCCTTTGCTGTCTCTGTGCCACCCGTAACCCTTTGCTGTCTCTGTGCCACCCGTAACCCTTTGCTGTCTCTGTGCCACCCGTAACCCTTTGCTGTCCTGTGCACCCGTAACCCTTTGCTGTCTCTGTGCCACGTAACCCTTTGCTGTCGACCCCCTCTGTGCCACCCGTAACCCTTGCTGTCTCTGTGCCACCGTAACCCTTTGCTGTCTCTGTGCCACCCGTAATCCTTTGCGTCTCTGTGCCACCCGTAATCCTTTGCTGTCTCTCTCTGTGCCACCCCGTAATCCTTTGCTGTCTCTGTGCCACCCAGTAATCCTTTGCTGTCTCTGTGCCACCCGTAATCCTTGCTGTCTCTGTGCCACCCGAATCCTTTGCTGTCTCTGTGCCACCGTAATCCTTGCTGTCTCTGTGCCACCCGTAATCCTTTGCTGTCTCTGTGCCACCCGTAATCCTTTGCTGTCTCTGTGCCACCCGTAATCCTTTGCTGTCTCTGTGCCACCCGTAATCCTTTGCTGTCTCTGTGCCACCCGTAATCCTTTGCTGTCTCTGTGCCACGTATCCTTGCTTTCTCTGTGCCACCCGTAATCCTTTGCGTCTCTGTGACACCCGTAATCCTTTGCTGTCTCTGTGCCACCGTAATCTTTGACTTCTCTGTGCCACCGTAAATCCTTTGCTTCTCTGTGCCACCCGTAATCCTTTGCTGTCTCTGTGCCACCCGTAATCCTTTGCTGTCTCTGTGCCACCCGTAATCCTTTGCTGTCTCTGTGCCACGCGTAATCCTTTGCTGTCTCTGTGCCACCCACCAGGGAGCTGCTGCAGTTTGCTGAGGAGAACGATGAGGAAATGAAGAAGATTGCGGAGAGGTAACGGGGTCACTCGATATTTTGTTTATGGTATAATAAACCAGGCTGTGCCGTATTATTTATGGTGGTCTCTCTCTCTGTAATTATCCTACCAGGCTGTGCCGTATTATTTATGGTGGTCTCTCTCTCTGTAATTATCCTACCAGGCTGTGCCGTATTATTTATGGTGGTCTCTCTCTCTGTAATTATCCTACCAGGCTGTGCCGTATTATTTATGGTGGTCTCTCCCTCTGTAATTATCCTACCAGGCTGTGCCGTATTATTTATGGTGGTCTACATAGTAACATAGTAACATAGTAATTAAGGTTGAATAAAGACATTCGTCCATCAAGTCCAACCTATTCACTTTTTTTTTATTTTATTTATTTTTTTTAACCCTACCTAACAGTTGATCCAGAGGAAGGCAAAAAAACCCAGCTAAAAAAGGGGGGAAAAAATTCCTTCCTGACTCCAAACGGCAATCGGAAAGTATCCCTGGATCAACCAGATCTATATGCATTAATACCAGTAATTCTCAATATTTTTTAGTTTTAGAAACTTATCCAGGCCTTTTTTAAAGTTATTCAATGAACTTGCCATTACCACCTCTGCTGGAAGACAGTTCCACAGTTTCACCGTTCTCACTGTAAAGAAACCTCTCCTAACTTGAAGATGAAACTTCTTTTCTTCCAACCTTAAAGGATGTCCACGAGTCCTCTGATATGACCTATTAGTGAACAATGCACCAGAGAGTTCACTGTATGGGCCATTAATATATTTGTATAAGGTTATCATGTCCCCACGCAACCGCCGCTTCTCCAATGTAAACAGCCCTAACTTGTCTAATCTGCCTGCATATTCAAGCCCCTCCATTCCCCTTATTAATTTAGTTGCCCTTCTCTGAACTGCCTCAATTTCCAAGATGTCCCTTTTGTATATGGGATTCCAAAACTGCACCGCATATTCCAAATGTGGCCTTACCAGTGCCTTGTAAAGAGGGAGAATAATATTTTTCTCTCTTGATTCCATTCCCCTCTTTATACAAGACAATATCTTGCTAGCTCTAGCTGTTGCTACCTGGCATTGTTTGCTACAGCTAAGTCTGTTATCTACCAGAACCCCCAAATCTTTTTCCATTTCAGATGCACTTAACACAGAGTTATTTATGGTGTAGGTGGCACAGGGATTATTAAATCCCAAATGCATCACCTTACATTTATCAACATTGAATCTCATCTGCCATTCTGCTGCCCATTGTGATAATCTATCTAGGTCTGCTTGCAGCACTTGCACATCATTGGAAGTTTCCAAAGCTCTGCATAATTTAGTGTCATCAGCAAACACAGAGACCTTGCTCTCAATGCCCCCTTCTAAGTCATTTATAAACAGATTAAACAGAAGCGGCCCCAGTACAGAACCCTGAGGAACTCCGCTTAGAACTTTAGCCCACATAGATGTAGCTCCATTAACCACCACTCTCTGTTTGCGGTCCAATAACCAGTTCTCTATCCATGAACAAATGTTTTCTTCAAGGCCAACAGTCCTCAGTTTATACATTAGTCGCCTATGTGGCACAGTATCAAAGGCTTTTGCAAAATCCAAATATACCACATCCACAGCTGTGCCTGAATCTAACTTCTTACTCACTTCTTCATAAAAACCAATTAAATTTGTCTGGCATGATTTATTTCTCATAAACCCATGCTGACTACTACTAATAAGATGATCTCTGGAGACAAAGTCAAGGATATGATCCCTTAACAAAGTTTCCATCACCTTCCCTACCACTGATGTTAGGCTTACAGGTCTATAGTTACCAGGCTGTGAACGACTACCTTTTTTGAATATTGGTATTACATTGGCTTTTTTCCAATCCAGCGGCACATCCCCAGACAAAAGCGAATCTGAAAAGATGAGACACAGTGGTCTTGCTAGAACTGAACTAAGCTCTTTTAAAATCCTAGGATGCAATCCATCTGGTCCTGGCGCTTTATTGATATTAACTTTGTCTAATTGATTCCGTACCATATCCTCTGTTATCCAATGAGAAGACTCTTCATTTCCTCCCTGCACATTGTTACAATCCCTACTGTAAGGATTCTCAACAGTAAAAACCGATGTAAAAAAACGGTTTAGCAGATTAGCCTTTTCGGCATCCTCTACAACCACCTCAGCTCCATTATTTAATGGTCCCACATTCTCAGTCCTCATTTTTTTACCATTTATATACTTAAAAAACATCTTGGGGTTGGACTTGCTTTGTTCGGCAATCCGTGTTTCATTTTCTATTTTAGCTAGTTTAATTGCTTTCTTGCACTCTTTATTACAACTTTTGAAGTCCCTGTAAGCCTGTTCTGTGCCTTCTGCTTTCAAAATTTTAAAAGCCCTTTTCTTTTTTTCCATTTCCCTTTTTACCTGAGCATTAAGCCATGCAGGAGTGGACCTCATTTTTTTACACTTGTTTCCTAAAGGTACCGATTTGGAAATGTTATAGTTTAATATCCCTTTAAAAGTGGTCCACATCTGCTCAGTATCTTTACCTAGAAACAGTTCCCCCCAGTCTATGAGCAGGAGCGATTCCTTTAAAAGCATAAAATTAGCTTTCCTAAAGTTAAAAGTTTTTGTTAAGCCAGTGCACTTTAGTTTTCTGCAACCTATATTAAATGACACTATATCATGGTCACTATTCCCTATATTAAATGACACTGTATCATGGTCACTATTCCCTATATTAAATGACACTATATCATGGTCACTATTCCCTATATTAAATGACACTATATCATGGTCACTATTCCCTATATTAAATGACACTATATCATGGTCACTATTCCCTAAGCTTCCCATTACCTTCATCTCCAAAATGAGCTCTGGGTTATTAGATATCACCAGATCCAACAACGCATTCTGTCTAGTAGGAACTTCTACCATCTGTGAAAGAAAATGCTCATATAGGAAATTTAAGAACTTTATACCTTTTGAGGTGCTGGCAGTTCCATTACTCCAATCTATTTCAGGGTAGTTAAAACCCCCCATAACCAGAACATGCCCCATACCAGCAGCCTTCGCCAACTGCATATGGAGATTCATTTCCACCTCTTCCCCGGCATTTGGCGGCTTATAACACACTCCAACAATTAATTTACCTACCTTCTTGCTTCCTGTACACAGTTCCACCCATAATGTTTCTGCCGCATCGTTTGCTCCCCCATCTATTCCATCTTTTAAATTTGGCTTCAATTCCTGTTTAACATACATACATACTCCTCCTCCTTTCTTATTAACTCGGTCATGTCTAAATAAGGAGTACCCTTCAATATTTACTGTCCAGTCGTGTGAATCATTAAGCCATGATTCTGCTATACCAATTACATCATACCTTTCCTTTAACGCTATTATTTCAAGTTCGCCGGTTTTTCCAGCCAGACTCCTTGCATTTGTAAACATACATTTTAGATTATCAATTGATTTACTTCCATACATGGTCGTACATGCCTCCTTATCCTCTATGCTCCCCCCTCCTCCTTCTCCTCCCTCCGTTGTGTTACTAGCCCCCAGATCCCTAACTTCTCTATCTACCCCTGTGTAGTTAAACGTTCCCTCCCCCCCCATACCTAGTTTAAAATCTCCTCCAACCCCCTAGCCATCTTCTCCCCCAAAACAGCTGCACCATCACCATTGAGGTGCAATCCGTCACTACTAAAGAGCCTGTAGCCAACAGAAAAGTCAGCCCAGTTCTCTATAAACCCAAACCCCATCTCCTTACACCACTCTCTTAGCCACGCATTTATACTCCTGAGCTCCCGTTGCCTCCCTAGCGTAGCACGTGGCTGCGGTAGTATTTCTGAAATCACTACCCTGGAGGTCCTTTTAACTTGGCCCCTAATTCTCGGAAATCATTTTTAAGGACCTCACCTCCACCTCTAACTTTGTCATTGGCACCAATGTGAACCAAGACCGCCGGGTCACTCCCAGCCCCACCCAATAATCTGTCTACACGATCCACCACATGTCGAACCCTAGCACCAGGCAGACAACACACTGTTCGGCATGCAGGGTCCTGGCGACAGATTACCCTATCTACCCTTCTAATAATAGAATCCCCTACCACTACCACCTGCCTATCCTTCCTAGCCCCCAGTTCTCCCTCCCTTGTATTGGAGATGGCCGTCCCCTGGGTGCTCAAGGGAAAGGCCCGCTCCATACATGCTGCTTCCGAGCCATCGTCCTCCACATCTTCACCTAAAATGGCAAATCTGTTGGGATCGACCAGCTGGGAAGAAGCCCCCCTATCCTTCCGTCCCCTACTTCCCCTGGTGACCCTTACAAATCTATCTTCCTTCTCCACCTTATCTGCCCCATCTCCACCCACCAGTTTACTGGCCCCTGCCAGTACCTGCATTTCCCCCAGGTTTGCCAAGTCCTGCAATGCTGCAAGTTTACCCCTTAGACTCTGTACCTCAGATTCCAAATGGGCAACCCACTCACACCTGACACATACATAGGTCCCCTGGGGCGGCTGCTCCTAGATCCCATACATGGGGCAGGATGCACATTGCGCGGCCCCAACAAAACTGTCCATACTAAACAGCAATACACAGCAGAGAAATAGTGTTGTTCTCAAACGCTTTCTTGTTTTAAACGCTTTAGTTTTTTAACGCTGTCAATTCTCTTAAAAACAGAAAAATCTCTTTAAAACAGGAAATCGCTCAGAGCTAATCGCTCATGGGAAGGCCTTAAATGAGGTTCAAAACCAACCAGAGCCAACAGGCCTCAGCCAATTTAAACCAATTAGTTACACCCCCATCCAATCAGAGAGAGGAAAAAAAAAAAAAAACCTTTCCTTTGTCTCCTACCAGCCCCCGCTCCACAGGTAACAGTGTTTTTTAAACACAAGTATTTGTTTTAGTAATCCAGTGCTTTGAGTTTACTCAAACAATTCCTACCA
This sequence comes from Hymenochirus boettgeri, assembly GCA_019447015.1. Taxonomy (NCBI): domain Eukaryota; kingdom Metazoa; phylum Chordata; class Amphibia; order Anura; family Pipidae; genus Hymenochirus; species Hymenochirus boettgeri. The sequence continues at coordinate 370,158 of JAACNH010000148.1, read as the reverse complement.
CCTTATTCAAGCAGTAAGTAGTAAAAAAAAATAAAAATACACTAGTGATTAATTACTTACACAGGCACCCTCCTAGAAATAAATAGTGTTAGGTTAGTACATTTACTAGGCTGCAACCACAGTTAATAAACGCTTTAGTTTTTTAACGCTGTCAATTCTCTTAAAAACAGAAAATCGCTCAGAGCTAATCGCTCATGGGACAGGCCTTAAATGAGGTTCAATTTTTATTTTTTAAAAATTATTTATTTATGGTGGTCTCTCTCTCTGTAATTATCCTACCAGGCTGTGCCTTATTATTTATGGTGGTCTCTCTCTCTCCCCCCCCACAGGGGTCAACAGTTTATCACACAATTCCTGCGGATGGAAGACGTCTCCCAGTACTGGAAGTCTCTCCTCTCCCAGTATTCCCAGCTGTTCCGGTACCGGGTGAGGAGGAGGAAGGATTACAGAGAGGTGGCAGCAAAGTCCTCACACAGCGAACTCTGATTCCTGGAACGTTTTACCAACGCGGACCGTACAGCATTGAACACCTTCCAGACGGGTCCAGTTTACACCACATGGTTCTGTGGACCTGTTGCCCTGATTTCTAATCTGATACTGAGATGACAATGTAGGGAAAACCAATGACTGTCTACAGTCCATTCACTGTCTGTATCTTTAAATCCCACTTCCCATGGTGCACCAGTCTAACCCGTAATCACCCACAATTCATCTTACTGGGATATTGTTCATCACCACATGGATTATATCAGTTGCCCTTTAATTACCACTTTCACCATTTCCCACCATTCGCACTGTGTCCCCTGGGCCCTCCTGGGATTACCCTGGTCTGTGCATTGGCGCCGCTGTATTCTCTACAGTTTCTCATTCCTACACGTGTTATACTGACCTGGTTGGGAAGGAGCAGTTCCAGTCAGGGCCAGGGGGAGATCTGACCTTGCAAAGGGTGGTGGGTTGGAGAGAATTGCCCCCCCTTGTACAGGGTGGAGGGTTGGAGAGAATTGCCCCCCCTTGTACAGGGTGGAGGGTTGGAGAGAATTGCCCCCCCTTGTACAGGGTGGTGGGTTGGAGAGAATTGCACCCAATTGTGAACAGGGTGGTGGGTTGGAGAGAATTGCCCCCCTTGTACAGGGTGGTGGGTTGGAGAGAATTGCCCCCCTTGTACAGGGTGGTGGGTTGGAGAGAATTGCCCCCCTTGTACAGGGTGGTGGGTTGGAGAGAATTGCCCCCCTTGTACAGGCGTGGATGGGTTGGAGAGAATTGCCCCCTGTACAGGGTGGTGAGTTGGAGAGAATTGCCCCCTTGTACAGGGTGGTGGTTGGAAAGAATTGCACCCCCTTGTACAGGGTGGTGGGTTGGAGAGAATTGCCCCCCTTGTACAGGGTGGTGGGTTGGAGAGAATTGCCCCCCTTGTACAGGGTGGTGGGTTGGAGAGAATTGCCCCCCTTGTACAGGGTGGTGAGTTGGAGAGAATTGCCCCCCCTTGTACAGGGTGGTGGGTTGGAAAGAATTGCCCCCCCTTGTACAGGGTGGTGGGTTGGAGAGAATGCCCCCCCTTGTACAGGGTGGTGGGTTGGAGAGAATTGCCCCCCTTGTACAGGGTGGTGGATTGGAGAGAATTGCCCCCCCTTGTACAGGGTGGTGGGTTGAGAGAATTGCCCCCCGTTGCACAGGGTGGTGGGTTGGAGAGAATTGCCCCCCTTGTACAGAGTTGACGTGGTTAGAAGTCAATATATGAGAATGTGGGTTTAGAACCTTTATTAGCACCAGGAACTAAACACAATGGACATTGCTCACTGAGCAAAATTGAGGATTATAAATTATTAAAGGGGCCAAACAGAGCAAATGGGGCCACAATTCCTTGACCTAGAGACCAATACACTTGTATAATAAAAATGGAAAAATAAAATGTTTTTATAATAAATAATATTGGGATTTGTGTCTCTTACCTCGCCAAGGACCTAGGTACGTTCTACCCACCTCTGTACCTCTCTATGGTACCAAGACCTGGATTGGAAAGTCTTTCGGGCCCTCATGTACCAATGACTGGCACTTTTTCTTTGCTTTTGGATAACGTTATAACCCCTGGGGTAGGTTGTGTGGAGAATTAGTGGGCTTAGTGACCGACCCACACGTTATTAACATTCTATGGTTCCGATATCGTGGGATTTAAAGATCCCTCCCCAGAGGGGAAGTTTGAAATGTGTCCCGTATTGTTATCTTCAATCTGATCACATTCTTACCCAGTTTCTCCCTACATTCCCCTTTATATAGGATGGGTTGTGAGAAATGTTCCATAGTTATAGAGCGCATCTTACCGGTGACGAAAACCCTCTTGGTTTATACTGGGGGATGCCAGGAGCCATGGTGAGAGATGAAGGTTGAAGTAATACGATGTGGGCACAAACTCGCATGTGGACAATACAGGCTCAGGTATCCCACCCCTTCCAGGAGTCACGGGAGTCTCACGAATTTTGGGGTGGTCTCCCGCAGTTCCGCGAGACCACCCCAAACTTTCCTCTGCCACCAGAATGCCAATTTCCACCCGCCATGACCCTAACCAGTTTTATGGGTAGGGTATAAAGGTTGGACTAGACGGACGTATGTCTTTATACAACCTCCAATACTATGTTACTATGTAACTGTTATACAGACATTACGGGTAGGGTATAAAGGTCGGACTAGATGGACGTATGTCTTTATACAACCTCCAATACTATGTTACTATGTAACTGTTATACAGACATTACGGTAGGTAAAGGTGGACTAGATGGACGTATGTCTTTATACACCTCCAATACTATGTTACTATGTAACTGTTATACAGACATTATGGGTAGGGTATAAAGGTTGGACTAGATGGACGTATGTCTTTATACAACCTCCAATACTATGTTACTATGTAACTGTTATAAGACATTATGGGTAGGGTAAAAAGGTTGGACTAGATGGACGTATGTCTTTATACAACCTCCAATACTATGTTACTATGTAACTGTTTATAGACATTATGGGTAGGGTATAAAGGTTTGGACTAGATGGACGTATGTCTTTATACACCTCCACTACTATGTTACTATGTAACGGTTATAACAGACATTATGGGTAGGGTATAAAGGTTGGACTAGATGGACGTATGTCTTTATACAACCTCCATACTATGTTACTATGTAACTGTTTACAGACATTATGGGTAGGGTATAAAAGGTTGGACTAGATGGACGTATGTCTTTATACAACCTCCCTAATGTTACTATTAACTGTTATACAGACATTATGGGTAGGGTATAAAGGTTGGACTAGATGACGTAATGTCTTTATAAACCTCCAATACTATGTTACTATGTAACTGTTATACAGACATTATGGGTAGGTATAAAGGTTGGACTAGATGGACGTATGTCTTTATACAACCTCCAATACTAGTTACTATGTAACTGTTATACAGACATTATGGGTAGGGTATAAAGTTTGGACTAGATGGACGTATGTCTTTATACAACCTCCAATACTATGTTACTATGTAACTGTTATACAGACATTATGGTAGGTGTAAAGGTTGGACTAGATGGACGTATGTCTTTATACAACCTCCAATACTATGTTACTATGTAACTGTTATAGACATTATGGGTAGGGTATAAAGGTTGGACTAGATGGACGTATGTCTTTATACAACCTCCAATACTATGTTACTATGTAACTGTTATACAGACATTATGGTAGGGTATAAAGGTTGGACTAGATGGACGTACGTCTTTATACAACCTCCAATACTATGTTACTATGTAACTGTTATACGACATTATGGGTAGGTATAAAGGTTGGACTAGACGGACGTATGTCTTTATACAACCTCCAATACTATGTTACTATGTAACTGTTATACAGACATTATGGGTAGGATATAAAGGTTGGACTAGACGGACGTATGTCTTTATACAACCTCCAATACTATGTTACTATGTAACTGTTATAACGACATTATGGGTAGGGTATAAAGTTTGGACTAGATGGACGTATGTCTTTATACAACCTCCAATACTATGTTACTATGTAACTGTTATACAGACATTATGGGTAGGGTATAAAGGTTGGACTAGATGGACGTATGTCTTTATACAACCTCCAATACTATGTTACTATATGTAACTGTTATACAGACATTATGGGTAGGGTATAAAGGTTGGACTAGATGGACGTATGTCTTTATACAACCTCCAATACTATGTTACTATGTAACTGTTATACAGACATTATGGGTAGGGTATAAAGGTTGGACTAGATGGACGTATGTCTTTATACAACCTCCAATACTATGTTACTATGTAACTGTTATACAGACATTATGGGTAGGTATAAAGGTTGGACTAATGGACTATGTCTTTATACAACCTCCAATACTATGTTACTATGTAACTGTTATACAGACATTATGGTGTAGGGTATAAAGGTTGGACTAGATGGACGTATGTCTTTATACAACCTCCAATACTATTTACTCTATGTAACTGTTATACAGACATTATGGTAGGGTATAAAGGTTGGACTAGATGGACGTATGTCTTTATACAACCTCCAATACTATGTTATTATGTAACTGTTATACAGACATTGGGTAGGTAGGGTATAAAGGTTGGACTAGAGGACGTATGTCTTTATACAACCTCCAATACTATGTTACTATGTAACTGTTATACAGACATTATGGGTAGGATAAAAGGTTGGACTAGATGGACGTATGTCTTTATACAACCTCCAATACTATGTTTACTATGTAACTGTTATACAGACATTATGGGTGGGTATAAAGGTTGGACTAGATGGACGTATGTCTTTATACAACCTCCAATACTATGTTACTATGTAACTGTTATACAGACATTATGGGTAGGGTATAAAGGTTGGACTAGAGGACGTATGTCTTTATACAACCTCCAATACTATGTTACTATGTAACTGTTATACAGACTATTGGTAGGGTATAAAGGTTGGACTAGATGGACGTATGTCTTTATACAACCTCCAATACTATGTTTACTATGTAACTGTTATACAGACATTATGGTAGGGTATAAAGGTTGGACTAGATGGACGTATGTCTTTATACAACCTCCAATACTATGTTACTATGAACTGTTATACAGACATTATGGGTAGGGTATAAAGGTTGGACTAGACGTATGTCTTTATACAACCTCCAATACTATGTTACTATGTAACTGTTATACAGACATTATGGGTAGGGTATAAAGGTTGGACTAGACGGACGTATGTCTTTATATAACCTCCAATACTATGTTACTATGTAACTATACAGACATTATGGGTAGGGTATAAAGGTTGGACTAGATGGACGTATGTCTTTATACAACCTCCAATACCTGTATTGTACAGTTATACAGACATTATGGGTAGGGTATAAAGGTTGGACTAGATGGACGTATGTCTTTATACAACCTCCAATATATGTTACTATGTAACTGTTAGACAGACATTATGGGTAGGGTATAAAGGTTGGACTAGATGGACGTATGTCTTTATACAACCTCCAATACTATGTTACTATGTAACTGTTAGACAGACATTATGGGTAGGGTATAAAGGTTGGACTAGATGGACGTATGTCTTTATACAACCTCCATATACTATGTTACTATGTACTGTTATACAGACATTATGGGTAGGGTATAAAGGTTGGACTAGATGGACGTATGTCTTTATCACCTCAAATACTATGTTACTATGTACGTTATACAGACATTATGGGTAGGGTATAAAGGTTGGACTAGATGGACGTATGTCTTTATACAACCTCCAATACTATGTTACTATGTAACGTTATACAGACATTATGGGTAGGGTATAAAGGTTGGACTAGATGGACGTATGTCTTTATACAACCTCCAATACTATGTTACTATGTAACTGTTATACAGACATTATGGGTAGGGTATAAAGGTTGGACTAGATGGACGTATGTCTTTATACAACCTCCATACTAGTTTACTATGTAACTTTTATACAGACATTATGGTAGGGTATAAAGGTTGGACTAGACGGACGTATGTCTTTATACAACCTCCAATACTATGTTACTATGTAACTGTATACAGACATTATGGGTAGGGTATAAAGGTTGGACTAGATGGACGTATGTCTTTATACAACCTCCATACTATGTTACTATGTAACCGTTATACAGACATTATGGGTAGGGATAAAGGTTGGACTAGATGACGTATGTCTTTATAAACCTCCAATCCTATGTTACTATGTAACGTTATACAGACATTATGGGTAGGGTATAAAGGTTGGACTAGATGGACGTATGTCTTTATACAACCTCCAATACTATGTTACTATGTAACTGTTATACAGACATTATGGGTAGGGTATAAAGGTTGGACTAGATGGACGTATGTCTTTATACAACCTCCAATACTATGTTACTATGTAACTGTTATACAGACATTATGGGTAGGGTATAAAGGTGGGACTAGATGGACGTATGTCTTTATACAACCTCCATACTATGTTACTATGTAACTGTTCGACATTATGGGTAGGGTATAAAGGTCGGACTAGATGGACGTATGTCTTTATACAACCTCCAATCTATGTTACTATGTACCTGTTATACAGACATTATGGGTAGGGTATAAGGTTGGACTAGATGGACGTATGTCTTTATACAACCTCCAATACTATGTTACTATGTAACCGTTATACAGACATTATGGGTAGGGTATAAAGGTTGGACTAGATGGACGTATGTCTTTATACAACCTCCAATACTATGTTACTATGTAACTGTTATACAGCACTTATGGGTAGGGTATAAAGGTTGGACTAGATGGACTTATGTCTTTAACACCTCCAATACATGTTACTATGTAACTGTTATCAGACATTATGGGTAGGGTATAAAGGTTGGACTAGAGGACGTATTTCTTTATACAACCTCCAATACTATGTTACTATGTACCTGTTATACAGACATTATGGGTAGGGTATAAGGTTTGGACTAGATGGACGTATGTCTTTATACAACCTCCATACTATGTTACTATGTAACGTTATACAGACATTAGGGTAGTAATAAGGTTGGACTAGATGAACGTATGTCTTTATATAACCTCCAATACTATTTTACTATGTAACTGTTATACAGACATTATGGGTAGGGTATAAAGGTTGGACTAGATGGACGTATGTCTTTATACAACCTCCAATACATGTTACTATGTAACTGTTATACAGACATTATGGGTAGGGTATAAAGGTTGGACTAGATGGACGTATGTCTTTATACAACCTCCAATACTATGTTACTAGACTGTTATACAGACATTATGGTATGGTAAAGGTGGACTAGATGGACGTATGTCTTTATACAACCTCCAATACTATGTTACTATGTAACTGTTAACAGACATTATGGGTAGGGTATAAGGTCGGACTAGATGGACGTATGTCTTTATACAACCTCCATACTATGTTACTATTGTAACTGTTATACAGACATTATGGGTAGGGTATAAGGTTGGACTAGATGGACGTATGTCTTTATACAACCTCCAATACTAGTTTACTATGTATTTTATACAGACATTGGGTAGGGTATAAAGGTTGGACTAGATGGACGTATGTCTTTATACAACCTCCAATACTATGTTACTATAACTGTTATACAGACATTATGGGTAGGGTATAAGGGTTGGACTAGATGGACGTATGTCTTTAACAACCTCCAATACTATGTTACTATGTAACTGTTATACAGACATTATGGGTAGGTGTATAAAGGTTGGACTAGATGGACGTATGTCTTTATACAACCTCCAATACTATGTTACTATGTAACTTTTTATACAGACATTATGGGTAGGGTATAAAGTTTGACTAGATGGACGCATGTCTTTATACAACCTCCAATACTATGTTACTATGTACCTGTTATACAGACATTATGGGTAGGGTATAAAGGTTGGACTAGATGACGTATGTCTTTATACAACCTCCAATACTATGTTACTATGTAACTGTTAGACAGACATTATGGAAGGGTATAAAGGTTGGACTAGATGGACGTATGTCTTATACAACCTCCAATACTATGTTACTATGTAACTGTTATACAGACATTATGGGTAGGGTATAAAGGTCGGACTAGATGGACGTATGTCTTTATACAACCTCCAATACTATGTTACTATGTACCTGTTATACAGACATTATGGGTAGGGATAAAGGTTGGACTAGATGGACTATGTCTTTATACAACCTCCAATACTATGTTACTATGTAACTGTTATACAGACATTATGGGTGGGTATAAAGGTGGACTAATGGACCTATGTCTTTATACAACCTCCAATACTATTACTATGTAACTTTTATAAAACATTATGGGTAGGGTATAAAGGTTGACTAGATGGACGTATGTCTTTATACAACCTCCAATACTATGTTACATGTAACGTTTATACAGACATTATGGGTAGGGTATAAAGGTTGGACTAGATGGACGTATGTCTTTATACAACCTCCAATACTATGTTACTATGTAACCGTTATACAGACATTATGGGTAGGGTATAAAGGTTGGACTAGACGGACTTATGTCTTTATACAACCTCCAATACTATGTTCTATGTAACCGTTATACAGACATTATGGGTAGGGTATAAAGGTTGACTAGACGACGTATGTCTTTATACAACCTCCAATACTATGTTACTATGTAACTGTTATAACACATTATGGGTAGGGTATAAAGGTTGGACTAGATAACGTATGTCTTTATAAACCTCCAATACTATGTTATATGTACTGTTTACAGACATTATGGTAGGGTATAAAGGTTGGACTAGATGGACGTATGTCTTTATAACCTCCAATACTATGTTACTATGTAACTGTTATACAGACATTATGGGTAGGGTATAAGTTGGACTAGATGGACGTATGTCTTTATACACCCTCCAATACTATGTTACTATGTACTGTTATACAGACATTATGGGTAGGGTATAAGGATGGACTAGAGGACGTATGTCTTTATACACCCTCCAATACTATGTTACTATGTAACTGTTATACAACATTATGGTTAGGGTATAAAGGATGGACTAGATGGACGTAGTCTTTATACAACCTCCAATCCTTGTTACTATGTAACTGTATACAGACATTATGGGTAGGTATAAAGGTTGGACTGATGGACGTACGTCTTTATACAACCTCCAATACTATGTTACTATGTAACTGTTATACAGACATTATGGGTAGGGTATAAAGGTTGGACTGGATGGACGATCTTTATACAACCTCCAATACTATGTTACTATGTAACTGTTATACAGACATGGGTAGGGTTAATAAGGTTGGACTAGATGGACGTATGTCTTTATACAACCTCCAATACTAAGTTACTATGTAACTGTTATACAGACATTATGGGTAGGGTATAAAGGTTGGACTAGATGGACGTATGTCTTTATACAACCTCCAATACTATGTTACTATGTAACTGTTATACAGACATTATGTGTAGGGTATAAAGGTTGGACTAGACAACGTATTGCTTTATACAACCTCCAATACTATGTTACTATGTAACTGTTATACAGACATTAGGGTAGGGTAAAAGGTTGGACTAGATGGACGTATGTCTTTATACAACCTCCAATACTATTTACTATGTAACTGTTATACAGACATTATGGGTAGGGTATAAAGGTTGGACTAGATGGACGTATGTCTTATACAACCTCCAATACTATGTACATGTAACTGTTATACAGACATTATGGGTAGGGTATAAAGGTTGGACTAGATGGACGTATGTCTTTATACAACCTCCATACTATGTTACTATGTAACTGTTATACAGACATTATGGGTAGGGTAAAAAGGTTGGACTAGATGGACGTATGTCTTTTACAACCTCCAATACTATGTTACTATGTAACTGTTATACAGACATTATGGGTAGGGTAAAAAGGTTGGACTAGATGGACGTATGTCTTTATACAACCCAATACTATGTTACTATGTAACTGTTATACGACATTATGGGTAGGTTAAAGGTTGGACTAGATGGACGTATGTCCTTATACAACCTCCAATACTATGTTACTATGTAACTGTTATACAGACATTATGGGTAGGGTAAAAAGGTTGGACTAGATGGACGTAGGTCTTTATACAACCTCCATACTATGTTACTTGTAACTGTTATACAGACATTATGGGTAGGGTATAAAGGTTGGACTAGATGGACATATGTCTTTATACACCCTCCAATACATGTTACTATGTAACTGTTATACAGACATTATGGGTAGGGTAAAAAGGTTGGACTAGATGGACGTATGTCTTTATACAACCTCCAATACTATGTTACTATGTAACTGTTATACAGACTTATGGGTAGGGTATAAAGGTTGGACTAGATGGACTTATGTCTTTATACAACCTCCAATACTATGTCACTATGTAACTGTTATACAGACATTATGGGTAGGGTATAAAGGTTGGACTAGATGGACATATGTCTTTATACAACCTCCAATACTATGTTACTATGTAACTGTTATACAGACATTATGGGTAGGGTATAAAGGTTGGACTAGATGGACGTATGTCTTTATACAACCTCCAATACTACTTTACTATGTACTGTTATACAGACATTATGGGTGGGTATAAAGGTTGGACTAGATGGACGTATGTCTTTATACAACTCCAATACTACGTTACTATGTAACGGTTATACAGACATTATGGGTAGGGTATAAAGGTTGGACTAGATGGACGTATGTCTTTATACAACCTCCAATACTATGTTACTATGTACTGTATACAGACATTATTGGGTAGGATATAAAGGTTAAATATAAAATACTATGTAATTAAATAAAGGTTATATAATACTGTATATCATCCATCCAGTCCGGTAATCTGTAATATTCATCCATACAGGTCACGGTATATCTGGTAATATTCATCCATCCAGGTCACGGTATATCTGTAATATTCATCCTCCAGGTCATGGTCTATCTGTAATATTCATTCATCCAGGTCACGGTATATCTGTAATATTCATCCATCCAGGTCCCGGTATATCTGTAATATTCATCCATCCAGGTCACGGTATTCTGTATTATTCATCCATCCAGGTCACGGTATATCTGTAATATTCATCCATCCAGGTCACGGTATATCTGTAATATTCATCCATCCAGGTCACATTATATCTGTAATATTCATCCATCCAGGTCACGGTATATCTGTATATTCATCCATCCAGGTCACGGTATATCTGTAATATTCATCCATCCAGGTCACGGTATATCTGTAATATTCATCCATCCAGGTCACGGTATATCTGTAATTTCATCCATCCAGGTCACGGTATATCGTAATTTCACCCATCCAGGTCACGGTATATCTGTAATATTCACCCATCCAGTCACGGTATATCTGTAATATTCACCCATCCAGGTCACGGTATATCTGTAATATTCACCCATCCAGGTCACGGTATTCTGTAATATTCACCCATCCAGGTCACAGTATATCTGTAATATTCATCCACCCAGGTCACGGTATATCTGTAATATTCATCCACCCGGTCACGGTCTAATCTGTAATATTCATCCACCCGGGTCACGGTATATCTGTAATTCATCCATCCGGTCACGGTAATATCTGTAATATTCATCCATCCGGGTCACGGTATATCTGTAATATTCATCCATCCGGGTCACGGTATATCTGTAATATTCATCCATCCGGGTCACGGTATAATATCTGTAATATTCATCCATCCGGGTCACGGTAAATATCTGTAATATTCATCCATCCGGTCACGTCTATTCTGTAATATTCATCCATCCGGGTCACGGTATATCTGTAATATTCATCCATCCGGTCACGGTATATCTGTAATATTCATTCCCCGGTCACGTATATCTGAATATTCATCCATCCGGTCACGGTATATCTGTAATATTCATTCATCCGGGTCACGGTATATCTGTAATATTCATCATCCAGGTCACGGTATATCTGTAATATTCATCATCCAGGTCACGGTATATCTGTAATATCATCCATCCAGGTCACGGTATATCTGAATATCACCATCCAGGTCACGGTATATCTGTAATATTCATCCATCAAGTCACGGTTATATCTGTAATATTCATCTATCCAGGTCACGGTAATCTGTTTTTCATCCATCCAGGTATGGTATATCTGTAATTTCATCCATCCAGGTCATGGTATATCTGTATATTCATCTATCCAGGTCCCGGTTATTCTGTTATATTCATCCTCCAGGTCATGGTCTATCTGTAATATTCATTCATCCAGGTCACGGTATATCTGTAATATTCATCCATCTATTCTGTATATCATCCATCCAGGTCACGCTATATCTGTAATATTCATCCATCTAGGTCACGGTATATCTGTAATATTCAGTCACGGTATATCTGTAATATTCATCCATCCAGGTCACGGTATATCTGTAATATTCATCCATCCAGGTCACGGTATATCTGTAATATTCATCCATCCAGGTCATGGTATATCTGTAATATTCATCCATCCAGGTCACGTATATCTGTAATATTCATTCATCCAGGTCACGGTATATCTGTAATATCATTCATCCAGTCACGGTATATCTGTAATATCCATCACGGTATATCTGTAATATTCATCCATCCGGGTCCACGGTATATCTGTATATTCATCCATCCCGGTCATGGTATATCTGTATATTCATCCATCCAGGTCACGTATATCTGTAATATCATCCATCAGGTCAGGTATTCTGTAATATTCATCCTCGGGTCGGTATATCTGTAATATTCTCCATCCGGGTCACGGTATAATCTGTAATATTCATCCATCCGGGTCACGGTATATCTGTAATATTCATCCATCCGGGTCACGGTATATCTGTTATATTCATCCATCCGGGTCTGGTATATCTGTAATATTCATCTATCCAGGTCACGGTATATCTGTTATATTCATCCATCCAGGTCATGGTATATCTGTATATTCATCCATCCAGGTCACGGTATATCTGTAATATTCATCCATCCAGGTCACGGTATATCTGTTATATTCATCCATCCAGGTCACGGTCTATCTGTAATATTCATTCATCCAGGTCACGGTATATCTGTAATATTCATCCATCTATATCTAATATTCATCCATCCAGGTCACGCTATATCTGTAATATTCATCCATCTAGGTCACGGTATATCTGTAATATTCAGTCACGGTCTATATCTGTAATATTCATCCATCCAGGTCACGGTATATCTGTAATATTCATCCATCCAGGTCACGGTAATCTGTAATATTCATCCATCCAGGTCATGGTATATCTGTAATAATTCATCCATCCAGGTCACGGTATATCTGTAATATTCATTCATCCAGGTCACGGTATATCTGTAATATTCATTCATCCAGGTCACGGTATATCTGTAATATTCAGTCACGGTATATCTGTAATATTCATCCATCCAGGTCACGGTATATCTGTAATATTCATCCATCCGGGTCACGGTATATCTGTAATATTCATCCATCCCGGTCATGGTATATCTGTAATATTCATCCATCCAGGTCACGGTATATCTGGAATATTCATCCATCCGGGTCACGGTATATCTGTAATATTCATCCATCCGGTCACGGTATATCTGTAATATTCATCCATCCGGGTCACGGTATATCTGTATATTCATCCATCCGGTCACGGTATATCTGTAATATTCATCCATCCGGGTCACGGTATATATCTGTAATTTCATCCATCCGGGTTCGTGTATATCTGTAATATTCATCCATCCCCGGTCACTGTATATCTGTAATATTCATCCATCCGGGTCACGGTATATCTGTATATTCATCCATCCGGGTCACGTCTATCTGTAATTTCTTCTCCGGGTCAGGTATATCTGTAATATTCATCCATCCGGGTCACGGTATAATCTGTAATATTCATCATCCGGTCACGGTATATCTGTAATATTCATCCATCCAGGTCACGGTAATCTGTATATTCCCATCCAGGTCAGGTATTCTGTAATTTCATCCCCAGGTCACGGTATATCTGTAATATTCATCTATCCAGGTCACGGTATATCTGTTATATTCATCCCATCCAGGTCTGTATATCTGTAATATTCATCCATCCAGTCATGGTATATCTGTAATATCTCTATCCAGGTCACTGTATATCTGTTATATTCATCCATCCAGGTCATGGTCTATCTGTATATTCATTCATCCAGGTCACGGTATTCTTGTAATATTCATCCATCTATATCTGTAAATTCATCCATCCAGGTCACGCTATATCGTAATATTCATCCATCTAGTCACGGTATATCTGTAATATTCAGTCACGGTATATCTGTATATTCATCCATCCGGTCACGGTATATCTGTAATATTCATCCATCCAGGTCACGGTATTCTGTAATATTCATCCATCCAGGTCACGGTATATCTGTAATATTCATCCATCCAGGTCACGGTATATCTGTTATTCATTCACCCAGTCACTGTATATCTGAATATTCATTCATCCAGGTCACGGTATATCGTGTATTCAGTCACGGTATATCTGTAATATTCACCATCCAGGTCACGGTATACTGTAATATCATCCATCCGGGTCACGGTATATCTGTAATATTCATCCATCCCGGTCATGGTATATCTTAATATTCATCCATCCAGGTCACGGTAATCTGTAATATTCATCCATCCAGGTCACGGTATTCTGTAATATTCATCCATCCAGGTCACGTATATCTGTAATATATATCCATCCAGTCACGGTATATCTGTATATTCATCCATCCAGGTCATGTATATCTGTAATATTCATCATCCGGTCGGTATATCGTAATCTTCTATCATCCAGTGTCTCGGTATATCTGTAATATTCATCCATCCAGGTCTGGTATATCTGTAATATTCATCCTCCTGTCACGGTATATCTGTAATATTCATTCATCCAGGTACGTATTCTTATATTCATCCATCCTGTCACGGTATATCTGTAATATTCATCCATCCAGGTCACGTATATCTGTAATGTCATCCATCCATTTCACGTATATCTGTAATATTCATCCATCCAGTCACGGTATATCTGTAATATTCATTCATCCAGGTCACTTTATATCTGTATTTCATCCATCAGGTCACGGTATATCTGTAATATTCATCCATCCAGGTCACGGTATATCTGTAATATTCATCCATCCAGGTCACTTTATATCTGTAATATTCATCCATCCAGGTCATGGTATATCTGTAATTTCATCCATCCAGGTCACGGTATATCTGTAATATTCACCCACGGTCACGGTTATATCTGTAATATTCACCCATCCAGTCACGTATATCTAAATATTCATCATCCAGGTCACGGTATACTGTAATATTCATCCATCCAGGTCACGGTATATCTGTAATATTCACCCATCCAGGTCACGGTATATCTATAATATTCATCCATCCAGGTCACGGTATATCTGTAATATTCATCCACCCGGGTCACGGTCTATCTGTATATTCATCCACCCGGGTCACGGTCTATCTGTAATATTCCTCCATCCGGGTCACGGTATATCTGTAATATTCATTCATCCAGGTCACGGTATATCTGTAATATTCATCCATCCATGTCACGGTATATCTGTAATATTCATCCATCCAGGTCACGGTATATCTGTAATATTCATCCATCCATGTCACGGTATATCTGTAATATTCATTCATCCAGGTCACTTTATATCTGTAATATTCATCCATCCAGGTCACGGTATATCTGTAATATTCATCCATCCAGGTCACGGTATATCTGTAATATTCATCAATCCAGGTCACTTTATATCTGTAATATTCATCCATCCAGGTCATGGTATATCTGTAATATTCATCCATCCAGGTCACGGTATATCTGTAATATTCATCCATCCAGGTCACGGTATATCTGTAATATTCATCCATCCAGGTCACGGTATATCTGTAATATTCATCCATCCAGGTCATGGTATATCTGTAATATATTCATCCATCCAGGTCATGATACATCTGTATCTGGTTGATATTTAAAATTCCCAAGCATTGTACAAAAGCAGAGTGCCGACAGGGAATGCTGGGAGTTGTAGTTTTTTAAACGCAGCATTAATATCTACACCCATATAAAGGTGAGGATTTTGATCTGGATTAATTATGGAAGGAAAAGTTAAATCCTCAACCAGTAAATGGGATCTTGTTGCTTCAACAATTGTTGACCTGATTAATATGACCTACAAGACACTGAGATGTTAAAATAAAAGTATAAAAAGAACAGCGAGCCCAGGAATTTCTTATGGAATATAATACTATGTAATAATAATACTATATAATAATAATAAAATACAATATAAAAATAAAATATAATACTATGTAATCCTGACAAAGGTGCATTAGTTGCACCAAAACGTTGGTGCAACTAATGCACCTTTGCATTAAAAACGCAATAAAAGTATTTATTAAAGACAAGACAGGTGTGCAGTAGATTTCTCATATATTTAGCAAAGAACAATCGATTTTGACCACTAGCACCCATCGGTTTATATATTCAAGGTGTGCAGGTTTCCAGACCCATTTTTTACGTAGTAATAATAATAATAATAATAATAATAATATAATGTAATAAAAAAACATAAGTAAAAATAAAAAAAAAAATAACAACACAAGAAAAAAAAATACAAAGTGAATAATAATAATAATAATAATAATAATACTATGTAGTAATATAATAATAATTAAATACTATGTAATAATAATAAAATATAATATAATACTTAATAATAATAATATGTAATAATAATATGAAGTAATAATATAATACTATAACAACAATAATACCGTATATACTCGAATATAAGTCGATCCGAGTATAAGTCGAGGTACATATTTTTACCTAAACAATTAGTAAAAGTGATTGACTCAAGTATAAGTCGAGGGTAGAAAATATGACCACTTTGGCACTTCAGGTCTTTGTAAACTACAACTCCCAGCATGCTTTAGGTGCTGGAGTTGTAGTTTACAAACATCTGCAGTGGAACTGCCAACCCCCCTACCCAACCTTCCCTCCCTCCCTGCCAGTAAAAATAATAATAAACTGAATAACTTGACCTGAACTGAACTTAAAAAAATGAATACCGGCAACTTGCAAGAAGAATCCAGCTGCCGCATCTCCCGATCGTCGCACCCACTGACGTGACTACTCGGTGCCGGGTAGTAAGACAGGCGCGGGTAGTAGTGACGTCAGTGGATGCGACGATCGGGAGATGCGGCAGCCGGATATCTTCTAACAAGTTAGTGACTGACCCGAGTATAAGTCGAGGTTCTGTTTTCAGGCTGTTTTTATAGCCTGAAAACCTCGACTTATACTCGAGTATATACGGTAAATAATATAACACAATGTAGTAATAATAACAATACTACTAATAATAATACTATGTAGTAATAATAAAAAGTATTAGTAATAATAAAATTATTCTATATAATAAAAACTATATAAGAATAATAACACAATGTAATAATATAATACTACTACAATGTAATAATACAATGCTATATACTAACACAATGTAATATGATATAAAACTATAATAACAACACAATGTAATAATAATAATGTAATACTAGCAGTATGTAGAAATACTGCACTTGTCCTTGTTTAAAGGGCATGTTGACCCCACTATGTAATGTTAAAATACATCTCTGCTCCTTATAGTTCTCTTGCAGTGCTTGTCCAAAGTCCAGGACACTGTAGAGTTGTAGGTCTCTTCCTGTCCAAAGGTTTCTGCCTCTAATCTGTCTTGTGGTATTGTGACATGCGCAGGGGAGCCCTTTCCCCCTTCCACCATCTCTCTATAGCCCTCTTTCTCAATGGTACCCTAACTAGAACCATTTTTACATATAGAGTGTGACCCTAGCCACACCTCAACTGTTAGGTTTGCAGCTTACAGTCCTTCTTTCCCCTGGTATTCTGAATTGTTGGCAACTGCATGTAATTGGCTGCTCTCAGCCAATCACTGACACGGCTGTCGGTCCGGCCCCTTGCTTGCAGTTCCGTCAGAGGGCCTGGGGGATCGAAGTATGGGAAGTAGAGTTCTGCAGCTTTTTTAACAAACAAACCTAGCGATTGGGGGTTGGCTAGGGTCCCCTACAAATATTAATTTTTACCCTATAAAATCTCTTTATACAGATGCCTCCAGGTGCACAATTCCATCTATATGTACTAAGCACAATCTAATACACAAGAATTCCTGGACACACTATTCTTTTATCATTTTTATTTTAACATTTCAATGTTTCAACGTCCACAGGGCATCTTCATCAAGACAACAATTCTCCTGGTAAAGATAATCTTCAAAATGTCCAACATTATAATGTAAAATAAAAGTATAAAAAGAACAGTGTGTCCAGGAATTCTATAGAATATATACCAATATATAAAAAAAAAAAAAATTAATGTAATATTAGAATACAACACAAGGAAAAATAAAAACATAATGTAATAATACAATACCATATAAAATAAATAATAACCACAACATAAATAAGAATGAAACAATGTAATAATATAATACTATATAATATAATTATAATAACAACAAAAGTAATAATATATAGTAATAATAATAATCATAAAAAATACTATAATAATATAATAGTAATAATATATACTATGTAATAGTAATAATACTATAATAATAATAATATAAAATAATATGTATAATAATATAATACTAGTAATAGTAATAATAATAATAATAAAAATATGCAATGTAATTATAATAACATACTATGTAATAATAATAATAATAATATGTAATATCTGTGTGTATCAATTAGATCAACTGGACTTGAAGTTTAGTTCTGAAGACGTTTCGCTAGTCATCCGACTGGCTTTCTCAATTCAGAATGACTTGTACAAGAATCTGTGGCAATTATGTACCCTGGAAAATCCCAATTAGCATATCACAGCCAGGTGTTAGGGACCTTCTGATGCAAATTGAGGCTAAGAGGTGTTCTTGTACAAGTCATTCTGAATTGAGAGATCCAGTCGGATAATAATAATAATATGCAATACTAATAATAAAAAGAATATACTATATAATAATAATAATAAAAATAATAATAATGATATTATAGTGATGATAATAATACTAATAATAATTAGTAATAATAATAATTCATAATAACAATAATAATTAGTAATAATAATAATTAGTAATACTACTAAAACTACTACTAATAATAACTAATAATAATGATGATGATAATAATTGTAATACTACTACTACTACTAGTAGTAGTAGTAATAGTAGTAGGAATAATAATAATAATAATAATAGGTAATAATAATGATGATGATGATAATTGTAATACTACTAATAATAGTAGTAATAATAATAGTAATAATTGGTAATAATAATACTGATAATTATTATAGTCACAATTGGCTTTACTGTTCTGATTTTACAAATAAGAAAATGGTTCCTGAGCAGCAGAAAGGGATTCTGGGAAATCCAATGTAGAGAACAGAAGGGATTCTGGGAAGGAATGTACAATCAGGAGGGATCATGGGAGGCAGTGAGTTTAAATTGTATCTGTAGCTTTAAGACCCGCCCCTCCCCCACCGTTCCCACAGAAACCCGAACGTTCCCTCTGATCTAACGATCAAAGAAAAGGTGTTAAAGGTCACACTTCCGGTGTCCCAGCCCACTTCCGCCCGCCCATTGCTAAACCAGCTGGACGTCGCAGCGAATCAACTTTCGCCTCTCATCGCTTCCTCGGACTCGCCTTTTACCCTAAGGCTGGGAACCGAGAGTGACATGTTATCAGCCAATAAGATTACAGAACACAGCTGGTGGCGAGAGACATTGGTCAGCGTTGATCTGACTGAGCCGTGCGCGAACCAATAAGAACGGGGCAGCAATAAATGAAGGGAATGAGCGCAGGAAGAGTTCTTTACGTCGATTGGTCGGTCATGCCGTCCATCTCCGCCCTTTTCTTCTAGCCCTCGCGCTGATTGGTTTCCGCGAGCTGCTGACTGAGTTGGGCGGAGACGGCGTAGTGTGAGGACGTCATGGTGGAAGAGCGACGCCCCGCCCCCCTATTCTCCATCGGAACCTACGCAGTTTCCGCAGCGTTCAGCTCGTTGGCCGCGTGGTGCGCTACGTCATTGAGAGGAGAGGGAGGGGCGGGGAGAGAACCGACTGGTGAATGCGGCAAGACGGACGGAGAGTGACAAAGGGAGCGGGAGACCGGGGACAGGAAGGGCCACAGGGGGTCCCACACACGAGATTTACCAAGAGCCGCCATGGCCGATGGTCGTGTCCGGATGTGAGACCCTGGGAACGGCCCCTTAATACCTAGATACCCCCAGTGGGGCAATAACTGAATAACTGCCCCTGACCCCCCCTGTTACCCCCCTGGGCTACTGGGACCTGCCCCCCCCCAACCGTGACATGTCCCCCCAGTGAGGGTCTCACCCCTTGTCCATCACCGAGCCAGAAGGAGACGACACCGACACCATGTCCGGGAGACCGAGAACCACATCGTTCGCCGAGAGCTGCAAACCGGTCCAACAACCGTCATCGTTCGGCAGCATGAAAGTCAGCAGTGAGTACGGTCCTACCGGGTACATACATGGGCGCTACGTGTCTCCATGGTTACACTGCCGGTACATGTCTCCGTGGTACATTGGCGGTACATGTCTCCGTGGCACATTGGCAGTACATGTCTCCGTGGCACATTGGCAGTACATGTCTCCGTGGCACATTGGCAGTACGTGTCTCTGTGGTACATTGGCGGCACATGTCTCTGTGGTACATTTGGTAAAGTGGCGGCACATGCTCGTGTGGTACAGTGGCGGTACATGTCTCCGTGGCCTGGCGTACATCTCTGAGCAACATTGGCATACTGTTGTGCACTTTTGGCAGTACGGTTTTGGTTAACATTGGGGCGCACATGTGGTACATTGGCGGCACATGTCTCTGTGGTACATTGGCGGCACATGTCTCTGTGGTACATTGGCGGCACATGTCTCCGTGGTACATTGGCGGCACATGTCTCCGTGGTACATTGGCGGCACATGTCTCCGTGGTACATTGGCGGCACATGTCTCCGTGGTACATTGGCGGTACATGTCTCTGTGGTACATTGGCGGTACATGTCTCTGTGGTACATTGGCGGTACATGTCTCTGTGGTACATTGTCAGCACATGTCTCCGTGGTTACAGTGCCGGCACACGTCTCCGTGGTTACAGTGCCGGCACACGTCTCCGTGGTTACAGTGCACATGTCTCCGTGGTTACAGTGCCGGTACATGTCTCCGTGGTACATTGACGGTGTATGTCTCCGTGGTTACAGAGCTGGTACATGTCACCGTGATGACATTGGCGGTACATGTCACCATGGTAAATTGGCAGCAGGATTCTGACTATCAGGAAAGCAGGGGGCCCCCATCTTATTTTCCCAATGACAGATATAGCCTCCCACTGTGGATGAAACACAAATAGGGGCCCCATCATAGTTTTGCTGGGGGCCCCTGTGATACCTAGTTATGCCACTTACTGGTGGTAGACATGACCGTGTTTTCATTGGTGGTAGACATGACTGTGGTTACATTGACGGTAGACATGATGGTGGTAGACATGACCATGTAATATTTGAAGGGCCACTGCCCACTCATCCTATGGTAATGCCAAGTGTCTGCCCTCACTAGGCTCATTCCAGTCAGTGGATCTATTTCAGGTTCACCGTAGGGTTTATGGCCTTAGATCAGGGAAACCATTTTGTTTCCCCGTTATGGGTTTGGCTGGTGGTTCCTGTACTTAATTTTATGTCTATGTATTGAAGGAGCTTTAGGTACCTACATCTTCTCTATGGTCCCTGTTTGTGCCCATAAGTGGACAACAATGTCTCCTTTCCCCCTGTTTTGTACTGATTGGTCATCACCATGTCTGCCATGGTTCACATCACAACTAGGACGTCCTATAGTAGATTGTGTGGCTACCTGTGGGGTCAGTAATGTCCACCTGTTGGGCTTCAGTAAACAGAGCTGGAGTCTTCGCATTGTCAGCAGATAGAGGTCAGACTGCATTCCCGTCAGGCAATTCAATGGTTAAATACTAGAGCAGCCTTTCCGATGGAAGAAGTCCACTAGGTGCCAACCCGATCCTCCATTTAGATAACCTGATCAGGCTATCAACCTGCCCCACCTCGAAATAGAAATCGGATTGAAGACCCAGTGTAAACATCTTAACCCCCACACCAGACCAGTCCCCGGCTACCCATTGTCTCTTCCAGCCATGGGGCTTATGGATACTGAATGGCCTCCACCGTAAAGCTGTGGTCCTTCCTCCAACCCCACCCTTTTTCACCTTCACTACACAAAAAGAATCAGCTGTATAGATTGTGGGACTGTGTCCATGGCGATGTAGTTAAACAGTCGGCCCCCCCCATCCCGAAACACCCTGTATCCCCTCCCTGAGTCAGGCTGCCCATTCATTCAATCAGATGTGTAGGGAGAGTCTCCTCCTTTATTTGAGTGGAAACGACAATCTGTCAACAGGCCACTAAGGGGTTAAATATATCCTGAAAGATGCACAAAAAGGGTCTCGCCGTGCACATTTTGTAATGTCAGTGCTGGGTCATTTCCGCATTTCCGAGGCCCAGACTTGGGCGCTCGCTGTCACATCACCGGACTGTCCACACTGCACTGTGGGGTTTAATAGCAGAATCCAGATGTGCGGTGCCTGCTTTGGATTCTCTTGTGATTTTGTTACAGCCACAAAAATGAAAGGATTGTTCACTGCAGTAGATCGGAGCCCGTGTAAAGGACCCCAGACTATAAGTGGAGGGTCGGGGGTGAAATGTTCTTGTCTATTGGGGCTACTGCAACATTTTACCAATGTGTATTTTTCATGCTACCGGAGCCCTGGGGTTAGTGACTGAGATTTCCGGTGTGATGCTTTATAGGAAAAAAAAACCCCTTTGGTGCTGGAGTGGGGGATGGGGAGATGCAGGGTTTGGCTAAATCTGGGTCTGTGACAGCAACCAGTGATTATAGACCTGAGCAAACACTCACAGATCGCATTGTGTAGCCATGTTTGTCATGTAATAACGGTATTAATTCTAGGAAGACCCTCCCACTGCGCCTCCTCCATATAATCTAGTCGTTTTTTCTTTCCTTCCCGTATTTGAAACTTTTCTGTCGCTAAAGATTCCACGATGTCCACACTGGAATTAAACTTCATTTACTTTAAGCTCATTGGGTCGCGTTTGGTTCCCACAAATACACAATTTTATTTCTTTTCAGTGTGCGATATATTGTACGGCTGTTCCATTGGTTTATGTGTAGGAATTTAGAGGACGCGTACTGCCATCCATGTTGGTGATACGCAGGGTGCTGCCATATTGCACAAACCGGTTTCAGCTTTATGTAAAAATAATTCCCCGTCATGTTGGTAAACCCTGTCTGCTTTCATGCTGAAGATGTTAAAGGGAAACTGAATGTGATCCGGACAAATGTACATTGGCCATTAACGGATGGACGTTCATCCAATCAGTCTGTCACGGTAGAAAATGACCTCTAGTGTTTTGTCCAGAACAACAAAATTTTGGTTAATGGTCGATCAGGACAAAATATCGGACATTGTGCGTTTTGTTCGCTACTAGCGAGAATGCCGGGACTAATCCTTGTCAGTTGCCCCGACCGATCGTGTGGTACATGGGGATTTTCAGACATGTCCGAACGGGCGACCAGCACCTCTGATTTTTCGACCCAACCGACTGATACACGGAAATAATATGGTTGGGCCGAAAAATCTGCTTCTGTGTACCCAGCCTACGTACCCCCTATTCTTACAGGACTAGATTGCACCATTGCCAACAATTAGCTGCTGATGGCCAATCCTGATTGTGCTGATTGACCTTGATGTTTGAAAGAACTAAACTCTTAAATCCACCTGATCCTCCCCCCCCATAACAATGCCCAGGATAAGGACCTGAACCTCTAGTTTCAATACTAACATCATAATTTCACATTTCGGTCTGTCCTGCCCATTGAATTCTCACACAGAGCATGTCCTGGGCCCAGGACCCAATGAGAGGGTGGGGCTTACCCAATCTGTATTGACAATCCTAGGAAATATTGCAAACCCAGGGGTGTGGGCCTATCATTTCAGTTCCTGACCCTGGGGAGGGTTAGAATTCCCCTTTAGGATTCATGATAATGGAAGTGATGCTCTGTAGGCAGAATATGGTTATAAACTCCACCTTTATAATGTACAGTTTATGGAACATTCATTTCTACGTGTCCCTATATATATATAGTTAGTGGTGACATCTGTAAACGAAATTTAAACTGGACAAGATGTGGTTACACAATCTGTGGGGTTAGCGCGTGGTATTGTGTAAAGTCAACCCCAGAAACTGGACTTTGGTCTCTAGTGATGGGATTCCCATAGAAAGAGTAAGGACTGGCTGCCACAGCCTTATTTAAAGACACAGGCCATATGGCAAACTACTGTCACATCTTCCCATTGTCTTCCCTTACAAAGATTTGGTCATTTCCACTTCCCTTAGCACAGGGCAGGTTAAACTTCCCTTTAAGGAGAACAACGTTGTAAGGCTAAAGGATTATGTTAAGAATAATATATTGCTTAGTGCTAATATCCTTATATTAAAGGGCATGTCCACCCCTTTAGACAACTTTTGATATGTGGTAGGACATGCTCCCCCAGCCCCAACCGCACTAATAGAATTGTTAGGAAGTCCCCCGATACTTACCTGCCCTCTCTCCTCCGCCGCAGTGTTCCGGCCCTCTGCTTGCATGGAATTGCAAGCAGGGGACAGGACCGGCAGCCACCACCGTGATTGGCTGAGAGGCAGCCAATCAAGGTCGCGGCTGCCAGGAGTTCTGAACAGCGGAGGAGAGAGGGAAGGTAAGTAAAGATTGGGGGACTTTCTAACAATTATATTAATGCGGTTGGGGCTGGGGGAGCATGCCCTACCACATACCCAAAGGGTTTAATGTTAGGGGGAGGGAGGGGGGGGAGGGCTGCACTGAGCATGTCTCAAACCTTGACGAGGTTGACTTTGGAGAGGCACAGCAGGGGAAGTATTTTGAGCAGGAATGTAAGGTAAGGATTGTTTTAAACTACTTGATGTGGCCAGTAAGGGGTTAAATTTTAGTTTTGGGGGTGGACATGCCCTTTAAAGGCCTTAATGTTGTAAGGTTATAATTCAGAGTAGTCGGTACATTATTTCCTAAAAACCTAGTTTTTAGGTAGTCGGTTCCATAGGTCTATAAAAACCCCTTTAAAATGTGATCCCAAGGTGTAAACCTTTAACCTGCATTGGCTAACCAGGCTGGGTGCAGTTCAGTTACTGTCCGTCTGTCCTTATCGGGTACAGTTCGGTTATTGTCCGTCTGTCCTTATCGGGTACAGTTCGGTTACTGTCCGTCTGTCCTTATCGGGTACAGTTCGGTTACTGTCCGTCTGTCCTTATCGGGTACAGTTTGGTTACTGTCCGTCTGTCCTTATCCGGTACAGTTCGGTTACTGTCCGTCTGTCCTTATCCGGTACAGTTTGGTTACTGTCCGTTGTCCTTATCCGGTAAAGTTTGGTTTACTGTCCGTCTGTCCTTTCCGTACAGTTTGGTTACTGTCCGTCTGTCTTATCCGGTACAGTTCGGTTACTGTCCGTCTGTCCTTATCGTCAGTTCGGTTACTGTCCGTCTGTCCTATCCGGTACAGTTCGGTTACTTCCTCTGTCCTATCGGGTACAGTTCGGTTACTGTCCGTCTGTCCTTATCGGTACAGTTTGGTTACTGCCTCTGTCCTTATCGGGTACAGTTCGGTTACTGTCCGTCTGTCCTTATCGGTACAGTTCGGTTACTGCCCGTCTGTCCTTATCGGTACAGTTCGGTTACTGCCCGTCTGTCCTTATCGGTACAGTTCGGTTAATGTCCGTCTGTCCTTATCGGTACAGTTCGGTTAATGTCCATATGTCCTTATCGGGTACAGTTCGGTTACTGTCCGTCTGTCCTTATCAGGTACAGTTCGGTTACTGTCAGTCTGTCCTTATCGGGTACATTTTGGTTACTGTCCGTCTGTTCTTATCGGCTTAAGTTTAGTTACTGTCCTTCTGTCCTTATCGGGTACAGTTCGGTTACTGTCCGTCTGTCCTTATCAGGTACAGTTCGGTTACTGTCTGTCTGTCCTTATCGGGTACAGTTCGGTTACTGTCCGTCTGTCCTTATCGGGTACAGTTCGGTTACTGTCTGTCTGTTCTTATCAGGTACAGTTCGGTTACTGTCCATATGTCCTTATCAGGTACAGTTCGGTTACTGTCTGTCTGTCCTTATCGGGTACTTTTTGTTACTGTCCGTTCTTTCTTATCGGGTACAGTTTCGGTTACTGTCTGTCTTTCCTTATCGGGTACTTTTGTTACTGTCCGTCTGTTCTATCGGGTACAGTTCGGTTATGTCCGTCTGTCCTTATCGGTACAGTTCGGTTACTGTCCGTCTGTCCTTATCAGGTACAGTTCTGTTACTGTCTTGTCTTCCTTATCGGGTACATTTGTGTTACGTCCGTCTTTTCTATCGGTACAGTTCGGTTACTGTCTGTCTGTCCTTATCGGGTACATTTTGGTTATGTCCGTCTGTTCTTATCGGGTACAGTTCGGTTACTGTCTGTCTGTTCTTATCCGGTACAGTTCGGTTACTGTCCGTCTGTCCTTATCGGGGTTAGTTACTGTCCGTGGCCGTATTTCAACCCAATCTTGTTTTCCAGAGGCTCTTTGCCTGGGCATGTGATCTTGCTTGCTGTCGGTCATTTATTACATAAGCAGTGGGATTATCTCATCACCAGGAACATCCAACAGGATTTGGATTGCACAGATCTGTGTTTATACCCATTAGTGATCTATACTGTTCAGTCGGTGCTTTAATTTGCCGTGTGGTTTTACAAGTACCGTCTGGTTGAAGTCTCTGTGCCAAGTGTAGTTTAGATTTACAAGGCCATCTGTTTTATTGGTGACATTGTTTATTTTCCTTGTGTTTTCACACAGCCTATCAGATAACTGGAACGTGTCCTTTGATTTTATAATTTTACATTACATGCTCATTGGGCCGTTTTAAGGGTCACTATACTCACTCAAACAACTTCACATTATCTGAAACTACAATGTGAGAGAAGTAAAATGGTGGTACATAATTATCTGTGCTTGCTTTGTCATTAAATTATTAATCTTTAGTGAGTGCTCCTAATTGCCCCCCCCTCCCTTACTCACTGCCTCCTTGTAGTGTCTGCGACATCTCCCTCCCCCTGCCATCTTTTCTTTGCTAATTCTCATAATTGTAGCAGAAAGTGTGCTGGCAGACAGATAAAGATCCTAGTAAGAGGTCAGGGATGGGGAACGTATTACAGGTCTTTCCCTGTTAATGTTGTGATTAAAATGATTTCTGGATCTAGCAGCTCGTACTTAGTTTTTATTGAATTCAAAAATTCAATGTGGCTGGAAGGCGGGTGATTTTGGTCTGTGCCAATTGGTGTGTCTCAATGAGTTTTTATACTAAAATCTCCATTATTGCCTTGTCCTAGTGATACCGTATATAGTGATACCGTATATAGTGATACCTTGATATTTTATATAGTGATACCGTATATAGCGATACCGTATATAGCGATACCGTATATAGTGATACCGTATATAGTGATACCGTATATAGCGATACCGTATATAGTGATACCGTATATAGTGATACCTTGATATTTTATATAGTGATACCGTATATAGCGATACCGTGATATAGCGATAACCGTATATAGTGATACCTTGATATTTTATATAGCGATACCGTATATAGCGATACCGTATATAGTGATACCTTGATATTTATATAGTGATACCTATATATAGCGATACTGTATATGATACCGTATATAGTGATACCTTGATTTATTAGTGATACCGTATAGAGTGAATACCTATATTTATATATGTGTACCTTATAGCGTACGTATATAGCGATACCGTATATATGTGATACTTGTATTTTATATAGCTACCGTATATACGATAACCGTATATGTGATACTTGATACTTTTATATAGTGATACCGTATATAGCGATACTGTATATAGTGATACCGTATATAGTGATACCTTGATATTTTATATAGTGATACCGTATATAGCGATACCGTATATAGTGATACCGTATATAGTGATACCTTGATATTTTATATAGCGATACCGTATATAGTGATACCTTGATATTTTATATAGTGATACCGTATATAGCGATACCGTATATAGTGATACCGTATTAGTGTACCCTTTGATATTTTAATAATAGTGATCCGTATATAGCGATATACCGATATATAGCGATCCTTGATATTTTATATAGCCGATACCGTTATATAGTGATACCTATATAGTGATACCGTTATACTTAAAGCATACGTTTAAGCGATACCTATAGCATATCGTATATAGTGATACCGTATATAGTCCATATATAGCGATACAATAAAGTAAAGGTGATCCTCTGCACTCGTCCACACGTGGGTGCCCACTCCTCTAGGTAATCCAACCCTAATGACAGATATCAATCGGAAACAGCAAAAAATCGAGGGTCGCACTCCAAAGTAAACTAAATTTATTATTTGTGGGGCACTAATAAAATTTAGTTTACTTGGAGTGCACCCTCGCTTTTTTGCTGTTTCCATATAATAGCGATACCCGTGGTAGCGATACGGTACGATAACCGTTATCGCGATAAATGCCGAAAGCAACGAAAGGGACGGGGGGGGGGGTGTATCGCATACCGTGTATAGCGATACCGTGTATAGCGATACCGTATATAGCGATACCGTATATAGTGATAGCGATACCGTATATAGCGATGTGCAGCGCCCCAGCAAGCTCCTTATAATCTCAGTCACTAAATTCACCAGTGAACAGGTAAGAGGTCTTGTATTGTCCCCTTCCCTTAGTAGCCCTTAGTAGGTCAATTCTGTACCTCCTATGAGGCATTTTCAGTATTCAGCTACACGGTGGGTTCAGTTTCAGCGCCTACAAACCTCATTTGAGAGACATTCCCAATATCTGCTTTGTACAGATGATAAAACTAGTCTACAACATACAGATCATAGAGAATACACTGAGACCTAATGCTCCTTTACTGGATGGAAACTGATTGGGTGAATTATGTTTACCTATGAAATGATTGGCCATGAATTGGTGCCAGGTGTAAATTTGTGATATGTCTCCTGTGATTTATTCAGCAAGGGATCTGGAGCCATTATATGTTGGTTCTTTCAGAGTTCTGTGGCTGATACTCTTGTGGTTAATTTGTGGCTAATACCTTGGTTATGTTGGTGATTGTGACTGATACAGAGATACATGGGCTGGGATGTGTTGTGCCAACGTTGGGCATTGCCAGTCTCTATGGCCACAGTCTGTTAAGTTGGGTACACAGAATAGTGATAAAAAGAAAATCCTGTCGTTATTGGCCATGTGTTTGCTGGTAAAACTACAGTTTCCGATGCTGACGAATGATCAACAATGGCAACAGTCATTTTGGATCTACAATTTCCGTTGCATGACAGGTTAGTCTCACATCTCTGAGATTTCTAACTTGTGCTGTTTACACATCTGCAAGGTCAGAGTCTTCTCCCCTCTGCTTATCATGTCCATGTCCAATGAATGTTTCATACTTATCCTGTAAAATGGTAAGAGTTTTACTAACTCCACTTTGTGTTGGGATGACTTATAAAGGAAACTTGACTATCCTTTTAATCAGCATTTACTGGAGCCAGGTACCTCTGGATGTAGAAACTCTAGTGAGGTCTATGGAACTGTCTATATATTAATGGTGGTTTGGTTGGTAGAATTTCTGATTGGCCCCTGATTGAGAAGATCCAGCCTGTCCCTTTCCCTGTTTGTAACATTGAATGTCGCTGGATCGGTCGGCAGGTAAGTTCTGATGTACGGGAACTTTCATCCTCTTCACCATGTAAATAACTGAAGTTAAAATCGCACAAGGGGGAGACCAGGCAGGGATTTAAATCAATGGGAGACATTTCTCTCTCTTGTTAAATCTCCCCGATTGTGCCTCCTTTACCATGTGACAATGTTAACATCCCACCGCATTAAAGCTACCCATGCTCCTGTAGACGTTATGGACCCGGTCACCCATGCGCCTGTAGACGTTATGGACCCGGTCACCCATGCGCCTGTAGACGTTATGGACCCGGTCGTAGTGAACGTTTGTGTAAGAGAAGGAATTGATAGTGAACATACGTGCATTATGTGACAGTCCAACTCTTCCCATGACTTTGTCTATTATGTCGGTTGGGTTGTTGACTCGGTAATGAAAACCTGTTTAGTGTTGATTCAGAGGAATTCAATGCTAATCATTTAATAACCCGAAGGTGATTTACAGGCTAAAACACATTTTTCTTGATTCATAGCACAGATACCATGAGTGAAACATAATGTATCACTTTGTGTCATAGCAAAGATCCTGCAGCACAAAGTTAGAAAAATATTTGACTAAAGCAGGAGGAAAAGTAATTTCCTGTTTTGCTCCTCACCTCTATGACAAAAGGAAGAGCTGGAGCCAGTGATGCCCCCCGCCTACATGATAGGATGATATGCTGGAGCCAATGATGCTCCTCACCTACATGGTAGGATGATATGCTGGAGCCAATGATGCTCCTCACCTACATGGTAGGATGAGATGCTGGAGCCTACGATGCTCCTCACCTACACGATCAGATGAGATTCTGGAGCCAATGATGCTCCTCACCTACATGGTAGGATGAGATGCTGGAGCCAATGATGCTCCTCACCTGCATGGTAGGATGAGATGCTGGAGCCAACGGTGCTTCTCACCTACATGATCAGATGAGATTCTGGAGCCAATGATGCTCCTCACCTACATGGTAGGATGAGATGCTGGAGCCAATGATGCGCCTCACCTGCATGGTAGGATGAGATGCTGGAGCCAACGATGCTTCTCACCTACACGATCAGATGAGATTCTGGAGCCAATGATGCTCCTCACCTGCATGGTAGGATGAGATGCTGGAGCCAACGGTGCTTCTCACCTACATGATCAGATGAGATTCTGGAGCCAATGATGCTCCTCACCTACATGGTAGGATGAGATGCTGGAGCCAATGAGATGGCTTCTGTTTCTCTGTGCTGGGGTAAGAACACTACCCGTAGTGGTGGATGGGTAAATACACAGATTACCAGTGTATGACTCACAAGTCATGTGCTATAGAATTGTAATGAGGGGAAACCTGGGTTTTAACTAAAGATTTTTGCCATGAACATGTCCAACTTCAATGTGTAATGCAAATTATAACCACCAATTAAAGACCAATTAGAACCACACGGGACTCACTATTTGAACTGGAACCCGAGTCTCCAAATTGATCCCAATATTTTCATTAATGTCCCAGGTTAGAAAGGCAGGTGACCCCCCGACGGGCCCCATATTTAACACTAAAGGACCATACACATCTACTGCCTCAGCCAGCAATCAAATGTGTGTCAAATCTGTGTCATTCATTGATCTGTCTGTGTGTATCACAAATGACAACCACCACACACATACAATCTTTGGCCAAAGTCTAGAACATTTGTCAGCCATTGTGGCCTGCACGATGGTATGTGCGCAAAGGTTAACACTACGGGGTGCAAATGTCCATCAAACCATATGCATGATCCGGATTACCATGGATATGCCCAGGGTCAGAGCATGCTGGGAAATTATTTAAAGAGATATGCTGAGGAATGCAGATATGTCCTTTACCTGTACACACAGATATTAGTCAGCAAATCTATTTAATATCTAACAAGAGATTCCACATTGCAGGAATGTCAAGGGACAAGATAAAATTCCTGCGATCACATCGATGTGTCACCTGTTTTAATAACCTTAAATGTACACATGGCAGGAACGTCTGGAAAACCTCTTTATGGTTGATTCATCAGTCTGAATTAGCTGGTAATATACCATCTAAGTTACGTCTCCATTAATGGGCACAATGAGGCATTGGTGTCTTGGGTTCTAGGAAATCTATTTTATCCCTATTTTTGTGCGGGTTTCACAGTCATAAACATAATTGAAAGGGAAGGTTCGGTGGAAAATATCATTATTTTTAAAATTCTTACTTTATATTACACATACTTCTTAATCTACATATTGTTCTTCCATTTTGAAACATCATTTGAATTTATACCCCATGCTATTCCCTGCTGTTGACATTTCAGGTTCTGTAATGACCCTTCTTCTTCCCAGAATGCACACTAACATGGAATGTTCCTAACAGTAATTTCTACTGATTGGCTGTTGGATGGGTCACACATGCTCAGATCTCTACTGAGCAACTGAATCAACCTGGGTCAAGGGCAAGACCACAGGTCTCTATTAAGGGTCCTACAAATAATAAGTCAGTATTTTGGAAGCATTTATTTATACACAGACAAAATGCTGAATGGACAGTGTAAGATAATTGGGATGGGAAAAGACTGCTATTTTTTCTTACACATGTTATTGCACTGAAGTTCCCCTTGAAAGGGCTATATGAGAAAATAGGTACAATACAGAATTCCTATACGGTGTAATATTTGTCCCCTTCCCTATGCTGCTAATTCAGTCAATATAAAGGAAACTACCTAGTAGCCCCCAATGGAGGAAGGAATGAGGAACTTGCCCATGGAGCTGGAATTTCTTTTGCTTCTTCTGAAAGGTAACCAAACCTTTATGGTTATCATTAGACAGATGAACAGGTGAAATAAAGCTTAATGTGGGTTTTACTGTTATGATGGTTTACTGTGTTTGGGGTTTTCTGTGTTATATTCTTTGGGTCTTGGGGTTTTCTGTGTTCATTGTTTTAGGTCTGCTTTTTCTCTGGTCCATGTCCAGGGTCTTGGCTTTTTCTCTGGTCCATGTCCAGGGTCTTGGCTTTTTCAATGGTCAATGTCCAAGGTCTTGGCTTTTTCAATGGTCAATGTCAAAGGTCTTGGCTT
The DNA here is from genome assembly GCA_019447015.1 of Hymenochirus boettgeri. Taxonomy (NCBI): domain Eukaryota; kingdom Metazoa; phylum Chordata; class Amphibia; order Anura; family Pipidae; genus Hymenochirus; species Hymenochirus boettgeri. Next base: position 336,973 of record JAACNH010000148.1, on the reverse strand, counting down.
TTTCAGAGTGTGATGCTTCGTGTCTTGGATTTTTCAATGGTCAATGTCCAAGGTCTTAGCTTTTTCATTGGTCAGTGTCCAAGGTCTTGGCTTTTTCAGAGTGCGATGCTTAGGGTCTTGGATTTTTCAATGGTCAGTGTCCAAGGTCTTGGCTTTTTCAATGGTCAGTGTCCAAGGTCTTGGCTTTTTCAATGGTCAGTGTCCAAGGTCTTGGCTTTTTCAATGGTCAGTGTCCAAGGTCTTGGCTTTTTCAATGGTCAGTGTCCAAGGTCTTGGCTTTTTCAATGGTCAGTGTCCAAGCTCTTTTTCTGTGGTCGATGTTCTGGTCTTGGCTTTTTTTTTGGTTGATGTTTCAGGTCTTTCATTTTTTTTCTTTTTCTGTGGTTGACGCTTCGTGTCTTGGGTTTTGGTGGGTTCTTTGGCTTTTTCTGTGGTTGATGTTTTTTGGGTCTTGGAGTTTTGTGCATTTCATGTTTTGGGTCTTGGCTTTTTCTGTGGTTGATTTTTAGGAGTTTTTGTTTTTTTTGTGTTTATTTTCCAAGCCGGTTCTTTGTTTTTAATAGACTTTAATAGGTTTTTCATTCTCCTTGTAGCAGGTTTGGCTCAGATTCTTCCCCCATACCCTCATCTGTTGGAAAACATCCCTGAGCCAAAGCCACATGTCTAAGTCCATGAAACGCTGGCCTGTGGCCATTTCCTGTTTCTGTGTAAACACGACGGCCCTGGACACATTGCAGGTCCCGGAACGTCATGTTTTACTGACTGCGGCCTGGTGGGAAATCTATCTTAATCTGTTCTAGTGGAGACAAGTAGGAGGTTTAAACCATTGCTGTGCTAACCTGGAACAGGTAACACACAGGCTGGAGGAGAGTCCATTGTAAAAGCAGTACGGCAGCTCCATTTTTATTATTAGCACATCAGTAATTATTATTATAATTGCAAAACTGTTCCATGTTTTCCTGCAATTGCACATTAATAGATTAAACTGAAAATAAACTTGGGATTTGTTTGCTTGGCTTTCTTCTTGGATAAACTAACCTGGGGGTAAATAAGACACAAATTTACCCAGTGTCACTGCAGAAAGTCCCATGGTCTCCCCTGTAGTGACCAAGTAACGTGGCAGTGATCAGTCATTGGCTACATTCACATTGCAGTGCCTAGGGGACATTCCTATTGGTGCCGTCGGTAGGTTCAAGTGTAGACGCTACTGACCATGGTCTTGTGTTTCATGTTAAAGGGACATGTTGGAATTTATATTTCCTTCACTTATTTCATTCTCCTATAGATTATTGTGACTAACCGGTCATTGGCTCTTTGTTTAACCTTTTGTTAATTGATCTCTGGTTGGTAGATTGGAAGGGGATGTAATATAATATTGTACAATAGTGAATTGATCTCTGGTTGGTAGATTGGAAGGGGGTGTAATATAATATTGTACAATAGTGAATTGATCTCTGGTTGGTAGGTTGGAAGGGGGTGTAATATAATATTGTATAATAGTGAATTGATCTCTGATTGGTAGATTGGAAGGGGGTGTAATATAATACACATTCCTTTCTGGCCTCGTGCCGGGAGTTTTTCTTTTTGGACATTTGTATTTCCTTGTTCTCTGCCTGTTATTGTGTCTACCATCCACTCTGCTAATGATAATTCCTGTAGTGTGCCAAGCATGTGGGACTGTTACACCAGGCTGGTACCTTTATGGGCAGCGTGTGGCTGTGAAATCCATCAGACGTACGCTCGGTGAACATGATCTGTTACTACGGGAACAGCTGGGAGGAAGTGAGCCACGTGACTAACAGGAAGCCAAACCGCACGACACACACACAATGTTCAGTCTTGTTGTTTCTTGGTGACCATGTGATTGCAGGTGTTACTGTCCCGAGATTCCCCAGGGCTGAGCTAAGTCTTCTTATCAGTTACACAGATGGAAAAGGATGGAGCGACCCTGGGGATTGTTTAGGATTAATATGTGCCAAATTTTGGTTACTCTGCATTGGTGGACAGTGTGAATTCAGCCCTTGGAGGCAGTAACTGTGATGGATAAACTTTAAACCAGGGCTGTACAAATCCTGGTCGCTAGGTTGCCATGACGACTGACGACCGGATGGTAAATATCGGGAAGCAGCTTTTATTTACCCATTTACAAGTGATCTGATCAGTGTTGCAAACTAAAGCAGCTGAACTTATTGTAGGGGAGGGGCCTTCAATATGGTTAGCAGCTTTAGTTTGCAACAATGTAGCAAATAGAGGGTGTAAATAGATCACATGACTAGGTAAATAGATCACATGACTAGGTAAATAGATCACATGACTAGGTAAATAGATCACATGACTAGGTAAATAGATCACATGACTAGGTAAATAGATCACATGACTGGGTAAATAGATCACATGACTGGGTAAATAGATCACATGACTGGGTAAATAAATCGCATTAAATCACATGACTAGGTAAATAGATCACATGACTAGGTAAATAGATCACATGACTAGGTAAATAGATCACATGACTAGGTAAAAAGATCACATGACTAGGTAAATAGATCACATGACTAGGTAAATAAATCACGACTAGCTTGTAGCCCTGTGTCCATTAATGGGCCCCCTCAACAGTTATTTCAGGTCTGTTCAGCCTTGGTTTTGCCTTTCTCTGTATTAAACGTGGGCAGAAGCAGACTGGACCACATTGCTCTGTTTTTACACGCACTAACGATTGCAATCCATAAGTGTGAGCAGTGCACGGCAATATGAGTAACCACATTACATGCGCCATGTTTGGGGGATGGGAACTGATGACATCATAAGTTACTAGTATTAAAGGAGAAGTTCACCCCAAAAAAAGACGCTTGGTTATTTACAATGATAATAATAATGGGGACGGGATCACTTGTCCAGTCACACACGGGGAAGGGGAATGAGGGCGAGCGGGGGAACTTACAGGACAGACACTGCAGTGCCGCAGGATTGTGATTGGGTAAGTAGACAGGATGCCCTGTATATGTGATGCACTCCCAGCATGCCTGCCTGCAGTTAAAGGGGCTGTGAGAACCACCTTCACATATACAAAGTGTCAATCAAAGTGTAAAAGTATTAGTAAATGTACTGCCAGTAGGGTAGCTCCCTCTCACCCCTGTGGACTGGCAGTGCCAATTGTGCGGTTACTTTCTGGGCTGAGCCCCCCATTAAATTATTTGGGATCCCTGCTCTGTTCACTGCCTGGTCTGTGAGAACTGGTGACTTCCAGGGAAATCAATGTGTCGTCACCTGCCCTGTGATAACTATCGGCCTGGGGCTTGGATAAACAGAGTTACTTATTATAGACGTAAAACACACAGTGTCGGTTACTGCAACCAGAGACCTTCACTTAATGGTGGATCTTTACCTGTGTGATACAGGGCTGAATGCTAACATTGGGGGTGTGTAGAGATCAGGATAAAATCACACAATGCAACCAAGATATGGGAAATCCTGGAAATGAAAGACACAATGTTCAGGACTTGCAATGGGTCAATAGTTACTGGTGTGTAGGTTCTGTTAGGGAAACACAAATTTGGATAAAATGGTCCAACCTGATTGGATGTTCTTCATTTAATCAATCAACTTTCCCAGCATGCTTTGGGACTTCTAAAAAGAAATAAAGATTGTATACAGTGTCAATCAGACAGTGTGTGTCTCGGAATGTCATGTGATGTTTGTACAGGAACAGTCCCTATATCTCTGTGCTGTGTGTATTGTATACAGTGTCAATCAGACAGTGTGTGTGTATGGAAATGTCCACTGTGATGTACAGACGTCCCTATATCTCTGTGCTGTGTGGATGTATATGCAGGTTCATCAGAGTGGTGTGTCTAGGAAATGTCACTGTGATGTTACAGACAGTCCCTATATCTCTGTGCTGTGTGTATGTATACAGTGTCAATCAGACAGTGTGTGTCTAGGAAATGTCCTGATGTAGACAGTCCCTATATCTCTGTGCGTGTGGTATTGTATACAGTGTCAATCAGACTGTGTGTGTCTATGGAAATGTCAGTGATGTACAGACAGTCCCTATATCTCTGTGCTGTTGTGTGATTTACAGTGTTCAATCAGACGTGTGTGTGTCTATGGAATGTCACTGATGTACAGACAGTCCCTATATCTCTGTGCTGTGTGTATGTATTACAGTGTCAATCAGACTGTGTGTGTCATGAAATGTCACTGTGATGTACAGACAGTCCCTATATCTCTGTGCTTGTGTGTATTGTATACAGTGTCAATCAGACTGTGTGTGTCTATGGGAAATGTCACTGATGTACAGACAGTCCCTATATCTCTGTGCTGTGTGTATTGTATACAGTGTCAATCAGACTGTGTGTGTCTATGGAATGTCACTGTGATGTTACAGACAGTCCCTATATCTGTGCTGGTGTGTATTGTATACAGTGTCAATCAGACGTGTGTGTGTGTATGGAATGTCACTGTGATGTACAGACAGTCCCTATATCTCTGTGCTGTGGTATGTTGTACAGTGTCAATCAGACAGTGTGTGTCTATGGAAATGTCACTGGATGTACAGACAGTCCCTATATCTCTGTGCTGTGTGTATTTAACAGTGTCAATCAGACAGTGTGTGGTCTATGGAAATGTCACTGTGATGTACAGAACAGTCCCTATATATTCTGTGTGTGATTTGTATACAGGTCAATAGACTGTGTGTGTGTCTATGGAAATGTCACTGTGATGTACAGAACAGTCCCTAATTCTCGTGCTGCGTGTGTGTATTGTATACAGTGTCAATCAGACAGTGGGTGTGTCTATGGAAATGTCACTTGTGATGTACAGACAGTCCCTATATCTCTGTGCTGGTGTTATTGTATACAGTGTCAATCAGACATGTGTGTGTGTGTCTATGGAAATGTCACTGTGATGTACAGACAGTCCCTATATCTCTGTGCTGTGTGTATTGTATACAGTGTCAATCGACGGTGTGTCTATGGAAATGTCACTGTGATGTACAGACAGTCCCTATATCTCTGTGCTGTGTGATTGTAACAGTGTCAATCAGAAGTGTGTGTCTATGGAAATGTCACTGTGATGTACAGACAGTCCCATATCTCTGTGCGGTGTGTGTATTGTATACAGTTCAATCAGACGTGTGTTGGTCTAGGAAAGTCACTGTGATGTACAGACAGTCCCTATATCTCTGTGCTGTGTGTATGTATACAGTGTCAATCAGACAGTTGTGTGTATGGAAATGTCACTGTGATGTACAGACAGTCCCTATATCTCTGTGCTGTGTGTATTGTATACAGGGAATCAGACTGTGTGTGTCTATGAAATGTCACTGTGATGTACAGACAGTCCCTATATCTCTGTGCTGTGTGTATTGTATACAGTGTCAATCAGACAGTGTGTGTGTATGGAAATGTCACTTGATGTACAGACAGTCCCTATATCTGTGCTGTGTGATTATATGCAGTGTCAATCAGACGTGTGTGTCTATGGAAATGTCACTGTGATGTACAGACAGTCCTATATCTCTGTGCTGTGTTATTGTATACAGTGTCAATCAGACAGTGTGTGTCTATGGAAATGTCACTGTGATGTACAACAGCTAGTATCTCTGTGCTGTGTGTATTTATTACAGTGTCAATCAGACTGTGTGTGTGTATTGGAAATGTCACGTGTGATGTACAGACAGTCCCTATATCTCTGTGCTGTGTGTATTGTATACAGTGTCATCGACTGTGTGTGTCTATGGAAATGTCACTGATGTACAGACAGTCCCTATACTCTGTGCTTGTGTATTGTATACAGTGTCAATCAGACAGTGGTGTCTATGGAAATGTCACTGTGATGTTTACAGACAGTCCCTATATCTCTGTGCTGTGTGTGTATTGTATACAGTGGTCAATCAGACAGTGTGTGTCTATGGAAATGTCACTGTGATGTACAGACAGTCCCTATATCTCTGTGCTGTGTGTATTGTATACAGTATCAACAGACAGTGGTGTCTATGGAAATGTCACTGTGATGTACAGACAGTCCCTATTCTCTGTGCTGTGTGTATTGTAACAGTGTCAATCAGACAGTGTGTGTGTATGGAAATGTCACTGTGATGTACAGACGTCCCTATATCTCGTGCTGTGTGTATTGTATACAGTGTAATCAGACGTGTGTGTGTCTATGGAAATGTCACTGTGATGTACAGACAGTCCTATATCTCTGTGCGTGTGTGTATTGTATACAGGTGTCAATCAGAAGTGTGTGTATGGAAATGTCACTGTGATGTACAGACAGTCCCTATATCTCTGTGCTGTGTGTATTATATGCAGTGTCAATCAGACAGTGTGTGTCTATGGAAATGTCACTGTGATGTACAGACAGTCCCTATATCTCTGTGCTGTGTATTGTATACAGTGTCAATCAGACAGTGTGTGTCTATGGAAATGTCACTGTGATGTACAGACAGTCCCTATATCTCTGTGCTGTGTGTATTGTATACAGTGCACAGAAGTGTGTTGTGTCTATGAAATGTCACTGTGATGTACAGACAGTCCCTATATCTCTGTGCTGTGTGTATTGTATACAGTGTCAATCAGACTGTGTGTGTCTATGGAAATGTCACTGATGTACAGACAGTCCCTATATCTCTGTGCTGTGTGTATTGTATACAGTGTCAATCAGACAGTGTGTGTCTATGGAAATGTCACTGTGATGTACAGACAGTCCCTATATCTCTGTGCTGTGTGTATTGTATACAGTGTCAATCAGACAGGTGTTGTCTATGGAAATGTCACTGTGATGTACAGACAGTCCCTATATCTCTGTGCTTGTGTGTATTGTATACAGTATCAATCAGACAGGTGTGTCTATGGAAATGTCACGTGAGTACAGACAGTCCCTATATCTCTGTGCTGTGTGTATTGTATACAGTGTCAATCAGACAGTGTGTGTTATGGAAATGTCACTGTGATGATACAGACAGTCCCTATATCTCTGTGCTGTGTGTATTGTTACAGTGTCAATCAGACATGTGTTGTCTATGGAAATGTCACTGTGATGTACAGACAGTCCCTATATCTCTGTGCTGTGTGTATTGTATACAGTATCAATCAGACAGTGTGTGGTCTATGGAAATGTCACTGTGATGTACAGACAGTCCCTATATCTCTGTGCTGTGTGTATTGTATACAGTGTCAATCAGACTGTGTGTGTGTCTATGGAAATGTCACTGTGATGTACAGACAGTCCCTATTCTCGTTGCTGTGTGTATGTATACAGTGTCAATCAGACGTGTGTTTGTCTATGGAAATGTCGTGATGGTACAGTCCTAATCTCTGTGCTGTGTGTATTATATACAGTGTGAATCAGACTGTGTGTGGTCTATGGAAATGTCACTGTGATGTACAGTTCCCTATATCTCTGTGCTGTGTGTATTGTATACAGTTGAATCAGACTGTGGTGTTGTCTATGGAATGTCACTGTGAGTACAGTCCCTATATCTCCTGTGCTGTGTGTATTTATACAGTGTCAATCAGACTGTGTGTGTGTCTATGAAATGTCACTGTGATGTACAGACAGTCCCTATACTCTGTTTCGTGTGTATTGTATACAGTGCAATCAGACTGTGTGTGTGTTCTATGGAAAATGTACGTGTGATGTACAGACAGTCCCTATATCTCTGTGCTGTGTGTATTGGATTACAGTGTCAATCAGAATGTGGTGTGTCTATGGAAATGTCACTGTGATGTACAGAAGTCCCTATATCTCTGTGCTGTGTGTGTATTGTATACAGTGTAATCAGAGTGTGTGTCTATGGAAATGTCAAGTGATGTACAGACAGTCCCTATATCTCTGTGCTGTGTGTATTGTATACAGTGTCAATCAGACTGTGTGTGTTGTGTCTATGGAAATGTCATGTGAGTTACAGACAGTCCCTATATCTCTGTGCTGTGTGTATGTTATACAGTGTCAATAGATGTGTGTCTATGGAAATGTCACTGTGATGTACAGACAGTCCCTATATCTCTGTGCTGTGTGTATGTTATACAGTGTCAGACAGTTGTGTGTCTATGGAAATGTCACTGTGATGTACAGAGTCCCCTATATCCTGTGCTGTTGTGTATTGTATACAGTGTCAATCAGACTGTGTGTTGCTATGGAAATGTCCCTGTGATGGACAGTCCCTATATCTCTGTGTTGTGGTATATGTACAGTGGAATCAGACTGTGTGTGTCTATGGAAATGTCACTGTGATGTACAGACATTCCCTATATCTCTGTGCTGTGTGTATTGTATACAGTGTGAATCAGACAGTGGTGTGTCTATGGAAATGTCACTGTGATGTACAGACAGTCCTAATCTCTGTGCTGTGTGTATGATTACAGTGTCAATCGAACTGTGGTGTCTATGGAAATGTCACTGATGTACAGACAGTCCCTATATCTCTGTGCTGTGTGTATTGTATACAGTGTCAATCAGACTGTGTGTCTATGGAAAGTCACTGATGTACAGACAGTCCTATATCTCTGTGCTGTGTGTATTGTATACAGTGTCAATCAGACAGTGTGTGTCTATGGAAATGTCACTGTGATGTACAGACAGTCCCTATATCTCTGTGCTGGTGTATTTGTATACAGTGTCAATCAGAAAGTGGTGTCTATGGAAATGTCACTGTGATGTACAGACAGTCCCTATATCTCTGTGCTGTGTGTATTGTATACAGTTATCAATCAGACAGTGGTGTGTCTATGGAAATGTCACTGTGATGTACAGACAGTTCCCCTATATCTCTGTGCGTGTGTATTGGTATACGTGTCCATCAGACAGTTGTGTGTCTATGGAAATGTCACTGTGATGTACAGACAGTCCCTATATCTCGTGGTGTGTGTTGTATACGTGTCAATCAGACGTGTGTGTGTCTATGGAAATGTCACGTGAGTTACAGACAGTCCCTATATCTCTGTGCTGTGTGTATTGTATACAGTTCAATCAGACAGTGTGTGTTATGGAAATGTCACTGTGATGTACAGACAGTCCCTATATCTCTGTGCTGTGTGTATTGTATACAGTGTCACAGACAGTGTGTGTGTCTATGGAAATGTCCACTGTGATGTACAGACAGTCCCTATATCTCGTGCGTGTGTATTGTATACAGTGTCAATCAGACGTGGTGGGTGCTATGGAAATGTCACTGTGAGTTACAGACAGTCCCTATATCTCTGTGCTGTGTTGTATTTATACAGTGTGAATCAGACTGTGTGTGTGTCTATGGAAATGTCACTGTGATGTACAGTCCCTATATCTCTGTGCGTGTGTTATTGTATACAGTGTAATCAGAGTGTGTGTGTCTATGGAAATGTCCACTGTGATGTACGCTCCCTATAACTCTGTGCTGTGGGTATTGTATACAGTTGTCAATCAGACTGTGTGTGTTCTATGGAAAGTCACTGTGATGTACAGACAGTCCCTAACTCTGTGCTGTGTGTATGTTTTACAGTGTCAATCAGACTGTGTGTTGCTATGGAAATGTCACTGTGATGTACGACAGTCCCTATATCTCTGTGCGTGTTGTATTATTATACAGTGTATTGAATCAGGGACTGGTGTTGTCATATGGAAAGTCACTGTGATGTACAGTCCATATCTTCTGTGCTGTGTGTATGTATACAGTGTCAATCAGACTGTGTGTGTGTCTATGGAAATGTCACTGTGATTGTACAGTCCCTATATCTCTGTGCGTGTGTATTGTATTAACAGTGTCAATCAGACTGTGTTGTCTATGGAAATGTCACTTTGATGTACAGACAGTCCCTCTATCTCTGTGCTGTGTGATTTATACAGTGTTCAATCGACTGTGGTGTGTCTATGGAAATGTCACTGTGATGTACAGACAGTCCCTATATCTCTGTGCTGTGTGTATTTTATACAGTGTCAATCAGACTGTGTGTTCTATGGAAATGTCACTGTGATGTACAGACAGAGCCTATATCTCTGTGCTGTGTGTATGTATACAGTGTCAATCAGACGTGTGTGTGTGTCTATGGAAATGTCACTGGATGTACGAACAGTCCCTATCTCTTGGCGGTGTGTTATTGTTACAGTGGAATCAGACTGTGTGTGTCTATGGAAATGTCACTGTGATGTACACAGTCCCTATTACTCTGTTGTGCTGGATGTATCATTGCAATTCAGTGGACAGTGTGTGTCTATGGAAATGTCATGTGGTGTGTACAGACAGTCCCTATATCTCTGTGCGTGTGTGTATTTATAACAGTGTGAATCAGACTGTGTGGTGTCTATGGAAATGTCACTGATTGTGTAGCAGTCACCCATATCTCGTGTGTGTGGTATTGTATACAGTGTCAAGACTGTGTGTGTCTATGGAAAATGTCACTGTGATTGACAGACAGTCCCTATATCTCTGGGCTGTGTGTATTGTATACAGGTCAATCGAGAGTGTGTCTATGGGAATGTCACGTGATGTACAGACAGTCCCTATATCTCTGTGCTGTTGTATGTATTTTACAGTGGAATCAGACTGTGTGTGTCTATGGAATGTCACTTGATGTACAGACAAGTTCCTATATCTCTGTGCTGTGTGTATTGTATACAGTGTAATCAGACGTTGTGTCTATGGAAATGTTTCACTGTGATGTACAGAAGTCCTATATCTCTGTGCTGGTGTGTATTTGTATACAGTGTCAATCAGACGTGTGTTCTATGGAAATGTCACTGTGATGTTTACAGGCAGTCCCTTATATCGTGCTGTGGTATGTATACAGGTTGAATCAGACGTGTGTGTCTATGAAATGTCACTGTGATGTACAGACAGTCCCTATAGTTGCTGTGGTGTATTGTATACGTGTGAATCAGATGGGTGTGTCTATGGAAATGTCACTGTGATGTACAGACAGTCCCTATATCTCTGGTGCTGTGGTGTATTGTACAGTGTCAATCAGACTCTGTGTGTGTCTATGGAAATGTCACTGTGATGTACAGACAGTCCCTATCCTATGTGCGTGTGGTATTGTTTTACAGTGTGAATCAGATGTGGTGTGTCTATGGAAATGTCACTGTGTGATGACAGACAGTCCCTATATCTCTGTGCTGTGGTGTATTGTATACAGTGTCAATCAGACCGGGTTGGTGTCATGGAAATGTCACTGTGATTGTACAGACAGTCCCTATATCTCTGTGCTGTGTGTATTGGATACAGTGTCAATCAGAATGTTGGGTGTCTATGGAAATGTCACTGTGATGTACAGACAGTCCCTATATCTTCTGTGCTGTGTGTATTGTATTACAGTGTGAATCAGACTGTGTGTTGTCTATGGAAATTGTCACTGTGATGTAGACAGTCCTATATCTCTGTGCTGTGTGTATTGTATTTAACAGTGTGAACAGGACTGTGTGTGGGTCTTATGGAAATGTCACTGTGATGTACAGACTATCCTATATCTCTGTGCTTGTGTGTATTGTATACAGTGTCAATCAGATGTGGTCTATGGAAATGTCACTGTGATGTACAGACAGTCCCATTCTCTGTGCGTGTGTATGTATTACAGTGTCAATCAGACTGTGTGTGTGTCTATGGAAATGCAGATGTGATGTACAGACAGTCCCAATCTTCTGTGCTGGGTATTGAGATACAGTGGAATCAGACGTGTGTGTCTATGGGAAATGTCACTGTGATGTACAGACAGTCCCTATACTCTGTGTGTGTGTATTGTATACAGTGTTCAATCAGACGTGTGTGTGTCTATGGAAATGTCACTGTGATGTACAGACAGCCTAATCCTCTGTGCTGTGTGTGTATTGTATACAGTGTCAATCAGATGTGTGTCTATGGAAATGTCACATGTGATGTAAGACAGTCCCATCTATGTGCTGTGCTGTGTGTATTGTATACAGTGTAATCAGACAGTGGTGGTCTATGGAAATGTCACTGTGATGTACAGACAGTCCCTATATTCTCTGGCTGTGTTGTATTGTATACAGTGTTCAATCAGACTGTGTTGTGTCGATGGAATGTTCACTGGATGTACAGGGACAGTAGTCCCTATATCTCTGGTGTGGTATTGTATTAAACAGTGTCAATCAGACAGTGGTGTTATGGAAATGTCACGTGATGTCAGACAGTCCCTATATCTCGTGCTGTGGGTGTATTGTATACAGTGTCAATCAGACTGTTTGTGTGTCTATGGAAATTTCACTGTGATGTACAGACAGTCCCTATATTCTCTGTGCTGTGTGTATTGTATACCAGTGTCAATCAGACATGTGTGTGTCTATGGAAATGTCACTGTGATGTACAGACAGTCCACTATATCTCTGTGCTGTGTGGTAGGTATACAGTGTAATCAGACAGTTGTGTCTATGGAAATGTCACTGTGATGTACAGACAGTCCATATATCTCGTGCTGTGTGTATTGTATACAGTGTCAATCAGACTGTGTGTGTTGTCTATGGAAATGTACACTGTGATGGTACAGACAGTCCCTTATTCTCTTGTGCTGTGTTGATTGTATTACAGTGTGAATCAGAGTGTGTTGTCTATGGAAATGTCACTGTGATGTACAGACAGTCCCTATATCTCTGTGCTGTGTGTGGATGTTACAGTGTAATCAGACGGTGTGTTTGTCTGGAAATGTCACTGTGATGTACAGACGTCCCTCTATCTCTGTGCTGTGTGTATTGTATACAGTGTCAATCAGACAGTGTGTGTGTCTATGGAAATGTCACTGTGATGTACAGACAGTCCCTATATCTCTGTGCTGTGTGTATTGATACAGTGTCAATCAGGACTGTGTGTGTCTATGGAAATGTCACTGTGATGTACAGACAGTCCCATATCTCTTGTGCTGTGTGTGTATTGTATACAGTGTCAAAGAGTGTGTGTGTCTATGGAAATGTCACTGTGATGTACAGCAGTCCCTATATCTCTGTGCTGTGTGATTGATACAGTTGTAATTCAGAACGTGTGTTGGTCTATGGAAATGTCACTGTGATGTACAGACAGTCCCTATATCTTCGGTGCTGTGTTTATTGATTACAGTGTCAATCAGACTGTTGTGTCTATGGAAATGTCACGTGATGTACAGACAGTCCCTATATTCTTGGGCTTGTGTGTATTGTATTACAGTGTCAATCAGGACGTGTTGGGTGTCTATGGAAATGTCACTGTGTATGTACAGACAGTCCCTATATCTCTGTGCTGTGTGTAGGTTATACAGGGTCAATCAGACATGTGTGTGTCTATGGAAATGTCACTGTGATGTACAGACAGTCCCTATACTCTGTGCTGTGTTGTATTGTATACAGTGTCAATCAGGACTGTGTGGTTGTCTATGGAAATGTCACTGTTGTGTACAGACAGTCCCTATTCTCTGTTGCGTGTATGTATACAGTGTGTCAATCAGAATGTGTGGTCTATGGAAATGGTCACTGTGAGTGTACAGACAGTCCCTATATCCTTGTGCGTGTGTATGTTTGATACAGTGTAATCAGCAGTGTTGTGTCTATGGAAATGTCATGTGATGTACAGACAGTCCCTAATCTCTGTGCTGGTTGTGTTGTTTTACAGTGTAATCAGGACTGTGTGTGTCTATGGAAATGTCCACTGTGATGTACAGACAGTCCCTATATCCTCTGTGCTGTGTGTATGTATACAGTGTCAATCAGACGTGTGTGTCTATTGGAAATGTCACGTTGATGTACAGACAGTCTCTATATCTCTGTGCTGTGTGTATTTTATACAGTGTCACATCAGAACTGTGTGGTGTCTATGGAAATGTCACTGTGAGTACAGACAGTCCTATATCTCTGTGATTGTGTGGTATTGTATACAGTGTCAATCAGACAGTGTGTGGTGTCTATGGAAATGTCACTGTGAATGTACAGCAGTCCATAGATCTCTGTGCTGTGTGTATTCTATACAGTGTCAATCAGACTGTGTGTGTCTATGGAAATGTCACTGTGATGTACAGACAGTCCCTATATCTCTGTGCTGTGTGTATTGTATACAGTGTCAATCAGACTGTGTGTGTCTATGGAAATGTCACTGTGATGTACAGACAGTCCCTATATCTCTGTGCTGTGTGTATTGTATACAGTGTCAATCAGACTGTTTGTAACGTTGTCCATTGGTTCTCTAAACCTGAATCTCACTTGTTTTTCCAGGAGATAAAGACGGCAGCAAAGTCACAACAGTGGTAGCAACGCCAGGGCAGGGTCCAGACCGACAGCAGGAGGTCAGCTACACAGATACAAAGGTTATCGGCAACGGATCTTTTGGTGTCGTGTATCAAGCCAAACTGTGCGACACAGGCGAACTATCAAGAGGTTTTACAGACAAGAGATTTAAGGTAAGAAATGAGCGGAATGGCACCCTCTTCCTGCCCCCCCTAGTGCCAACCTGCAGCAGCTGCCCCCGTAGTGCCAACCTGCAGCAGCGGCCCCCGTAGTGCCAACCTGCAGCAGCGGCCCCCCTAGTGCCAACCTGCAGCAGCGGCCCCCCTAGTGCCAACCTGCAGCAGCGGCCCCCCTAGTGCCAACCTGCAGCAGCTGCCCCCGTAGTGCCAACCTGCAGCAGCGGCCCCCGTAGTGCCAACCTGCAGCAGCTGCCCCCGTAGTGCCAACCTGCAGTAGCTGCCCATTCTCGAGCCTGATTGCACGTAGACCTGGAGTCATGGAGATTGTCTAACGTTAGGTTTTCCTTCCTCCTTTCTCTGAATGTAACGCTGCTGATGGGAGACTGTGGGCGTCTATTTATAGGGATGTTGTGCAAGAGGAGACACGATGCTCACGGGCAGGAAGTGTGGGGGGTGGTGTGTGTGGTTGGTGGGTGGGTTACACAGAGTAAAGGAATGAGATTCATTGGATTCTAATAATAAAAACCATTCCCTGTCATTGTGGAAGTGGAATTCCAGGTCTGTGGCTACCAGTTGGTTTGCTCTGGTGATAATAGGATAATAAGAGAGGTTATAATGTCATCGCTATAATCTATCGCCTTGTGCGGGTTTTATTCTTTCTATTAATGAAACTACAATGTCCAATAATACATTTAATTCCTTGATCTGTAAATAACAATAAATCCCTAAAACCCATTCGAATTTCTCTTCCTGTTTCCCATGATCCTCTGCTGCTGGTGATATAAACCCTGTTGAAATCTAGAGCGTTATCCAATGGGATCGGGCCGCAAACGTGTCTATGTCAGGACTGTGTGTGTGTCCAGTGAACATGGACGGCGTGTGGCCAGCTCCAGGTGGAGGAGATGGGAAAGGAACCAGTTAAATCCCTATTGTTAGTGATTCCCTTCCTTGCTTGTCCGTTGACTGTATCTCTTATCCTTTATAATGGAGGGTGGGTGACAGGGAGTCCCCTGCTCGGGCGCATTGGGTAATTACAGGTTTTACAGCAGCACAAACAGCCTGGGAACCACTTGGGCTTCTCCTCCTTTCACCCCTGTGAGCCCCCTGACAGCAGCTGGAAATCACATGAGCCGCTCCCCTCTAAATACCAAACATGTGTCTGAGATTAGGGCCAGCGGAACGTGTGTGTGTGTGTGTTCTCGCCTTTACACCACAATGAATGAATCCTACCACTGTGGGGGGAGAATCCTGTCCCGAAGAGCTGACAGTCGAACATCTAAGGGCCCTGTCTATGGCCTTGGTACGGACCACATGCTTTCTAGGAATAGTGATAGGAACAGAACCGGCAGAAACACAAACACTTGGTGCATTTACCTGGCGCCTTGGCCGGAATTCCAGCGAACTGCTGATCACATGATCTGTGCCGCACATTACCACGCCCAGTGATACCGGTACGTGCCACAATCTTCTCCTGCTGAGTTGGAAACGGGTCCAATTAGAGAATGAATATAAATGTGTATATATATGTATACATATACAGGGCGCACTGTGGGTTTGACTGTAGGGAATCATTCCTGTCTGACTGCATTTCTAACCATGTGCATTGGCCAGAGAGGAAGGACCATTAATTCTACATCTATTGTGTGTGTCCTACAGAGACCCAGATCAACTCCCCTCTCTATAGTTCTGGGAGGTTCTGTGTTCACTAACCTGTCCTTGGTCCTGAAAGTCTCTGTTCTCAGCTGGAGGAAACCTTGATTGTCCACAGGGTTTAGCTTCATCTCAATCCAACTCTGTATTTATGTGCAGAGAGACCAATTCGAGATCCAACCCTACTACTCACCGTGCTCCTAGCTAATCCCACCTGATCACCGTGGGGATATATCTAATCCATGGCTGCTCAACCCGCCTTACACTGGGGGCTGCACTAGTAGCACTTAAGCCCTTAAATGGGCCTTTTTAAAAAAAAAAAAATTATAAAGTTTTATAGACATACGTCCATCTAGTCCAACCTTTATACCCTACCCATAATGTCTGTATAACAGATACATAGTAACATAGTATTGGAGGTTGTATAAAGACATACGTCCATCTAGTCCAACCTTTATACCCTACCCATAATGTCTGTATAACGGTTACATAGTAACATAGTATTGGAGGTTGTATAAAGACATACGTCCATCTAGTCCAACCTTTATACCCTACCCATAATGTCTGTATAACAGTTACATAGTAACATAGTATTGGAGGTTGTATAAAGACATACGTCCATCTAGTCCGACCTTTATACCCTACCCATAATGTCTGTATAACAGTTACATAGTAACATATACCCTACCCATAATGTCTGTATAACAGTTACATAGTAACATAGTATTGGAGGTTGTATAAAGACATACGTCCATCTAGTCCAACCTTTATACCCTACCCATAATGTCTGTATAACAGTTACATAGTAACATAGTATTGGAGGTTGTATAAAGACATACGTCCATCTAGTCCACCTTTATACCCTACCCATAATGTTGTATAACAGTTACATAGTAACATAGTATTGGAGGTTGTATAAAGACATACGTCCATCTAGTCCAACCTTATACCCTACCCATAATGTCTGTAAAACAGTTACATAGTAACATAGTATTGGAGGTTGTATAAAGACATACGTCCATCTAGTACACCTTTTACCCTACCCATAATGTCTGTATAACAGTTACATGTAACATAGTATTGGGTTGTATAAAAACAGAATACGTCCATCTAGTCCAACCTTTATACTACCATATGTCTGTATAACAGTTACAAGTAACATAGTATTGGAGGTTGTATAAAGAATACGTCCATCTAGTCCAACCTTTATACCTACCCCATAATGTCTGTATAACAGTTACATAGTAACATAGTATTGGAGGTTGTTAAAGACATACGTCCATCTAGTCCAACCTTTATACCCTACCCATAATGTCTGTATAACAGTTACAGTAACATAGTATGGAGGTTGTATAAAGGATACGTCATCTAGTCCAACCTTTATACCTACCCATAATGTCTGTATAAACAGTTACATAGTACTAGTATTGGACGGTTGTAAAACGGGCCATACATTACATCTATATACATACAGAGTAAATCGGGCCATACATTACATCTATATACATACAGAGTAAAGCGGGCCATACATTACATCTATATACACACAGAGTAAATCGGGCCATACATGGGCTGTTGGGAGGGGAATACACTGGACAGAGGTTCACAATGATCTAGTACAGGGAATACCGGTTCCTAGAAACCTGATAGAAATTCTAGTCTTGTGGATAACAAGATATTAATAAACATTTACTGTGTCCAGAAATAACCCCACTAATACCAGCACCGTGTGTGCCAAAGGTCACTACCGTAGCTATTTATAAAACATACCACAGACTGATACCGCAGCACCAGAGTCTAAAGATGCAGCCAGAGAGGCACCATTAATGGGAAAGCACAGGCAGAAATCCTTTTGTTTAGTGGTAATTTGGTTCTAGATGGAGCACCTGGCATCACCGCAGCTCCTTATTAATTCCTCACCCATAGGGTCAGATTATCTGGTCTCACTTGTGCTACAGTTTCTACTCCTCTGACACAAATCCCAATATCTAAATTCTGGACTCCAACACAATTCACTTTAAAGGGTGGGGGTGTAGATCACTAACTGTGCACACACAATTCACACACTAATACACACAGAACATAAGGACATAGGGGGATAACCTGTGTGCGGTGAAAATAAAGGCCCCAGAGACATACAGACACCTCCTTATATTGTATCTGTAGATAATCACTAGAGATACGCAGTAACATTGCACCGTACAGAGCCAACGACTGCCCCTTCCCTAGCTTGGTGACCTCAGGGATGCTCAGTTTCATTACAGGGAGAGAGAGAGATTCATTGTGTTGGATTCTCCCAGTTCAATGATCTTCCATTTCTTGCAGCACTAGGAGGAGAATCGATCACTAAACTAATCACTGCAGCTCTGCAGGCAGCCAGACACTTCCCCAATAGGATAACTGGACATTTGCTGATACAGCAACAAGACAGAGCGGTCCCTGTGCTTTTAAGAACCTCCTTACAGCCTAAGTTCTGCAGTTGATTTAAGGATTTACAACCTGCAGCCCATCAGATGTTTTTAAACTACAACTCCCAGCATTCCTGGCTGTAAGTGCTGGGAGGGCAACAGGATAGACAGGGCGTTCTGCGAGCAGAAAGACCATAAGAGGAAAATTGTGCAGGGTTGGCATTAGTACCAATAAAGCAACCTTTATTCCCTACCCATAATGTCTGTATAACAGTTACATAGTAACATAGTATTGGAGGTTGTATAAAGACATACGTCCATCTAGTCCAACCTTTATACCCTACCCATAATGTCTGTATAACAGTTACATAGTAACATAGTATTGGAGGTTATATAAAGACATACGTCCATCTAGTCCAACCTTTATACCCTACCCATAATGTCTGTATAATAGTTATAGTAACATATTATGGGTAGGGTATAAAGGTTGGACTAGATGGATGTATGTCTTTATGGGCAGCACAGACACACATTCCCTTCCATAATGTTTATACTTAAACTTTCCCGTTCTAGTTCTTATTGATCTTATTGTGTATTTACTTCCATAGTGTTTGGATCCAGGGCTGGACAAATCCCAGATGGCCAATGCGACTAGTTCTTCTATTGATGTCTATGGAACTAACTTTAAAAAGTCAAAGATGATTTGTCCACCCTGATCTACATAAAGCGTAAAGTCGAACAAATGTGGGTTAGCCCGGAGATATTGAATGTATTGAAGACTCTGTGTGAGGGCAGACAGGGGAGAACACGGGAGATAAATAAGGCGAACAGCAGTTGTGGAAGGTTTGGGTATTCACCAATTAGGTTCCTGGTAGAACACACAGTATTGTGTTACAGTAATCTGGATGGGATATGATGAGGGCACCCTCTAGAATTTTAGTGGCTGTGTTCTGTATAAGATGTTTTCTACTTTATTGCCCCTTCCCTTACCTGGTGTAATCGATGGGGATCAGACCCATTAGATGTGTAAAGACCTCGTTTCCTAATTTACTTGGAGTTCAATTCATAATGTTTCAAATGTAAAGTGAGAACTAATGTGAATAGCAAGTCAAATAAAATAAACTCCTTCCAGAATTCCTCACAATCTTAAATGCAGGAAAGCCCAGGGAATTAACCTGGCAGGTGGAAAGATTGGGAGGTTGGAATAATCGACCCTACAGCTGTGCCCCAGGTACATCAATCTAAAAGGTACATTGATACAGTGTAGTTACTTTCACATCTGTTTAGTGTAATACACTACTAGGATATTAGATAAGCTTTATGTTTAACCTATCTAACAAC
This sequence comes from Hymenochirus boettgeri, assembly GCA_019447015.1. NCBI lineage: Eukaryota > Metazoa > Chordata > Amphibia > Anura > Pipidae > Hymenochirus > Hymenochirus boettgeri. The sequence goes on along the minus strand of JAACNH010000148.1, from coordinate 317,217 downwards.
CACCAAGTCTGTGAATGGGCAACATGGAAACGTCTCGCTGCTTGTAAAATGTGGTCTTTAGACATTGGATAGATTAGATGCCCGTCTATGGAGGAATTACTTATCTATCTAATGTCTGCCTAGTCTATGGACAGCTTTAATCTGTTTTCCCTACCCACAATCATAAGGACAAGTGATGACATTTAATGTTTGTGCCGAGCGTTTGTATGGTAAAGGGAACAATAAAGTTTATTCAACTTTAATTCTTTCAGAACCGAGAGCTGCAGATCATGAGAAAGCTCGACCACTGCAACATCGTCCGTCTGCGCTACTTCTTCTATTCCAGTGGGGAAAAGGTAAGTTATCGCAACCACCACTACTACGTCACTGTGTTACTATATTACTATGTATGTTAGTGACCTGGTCTAGATAGATGGGTGTCTTTATTCAATATCTACTACTACATTACTGTGTTACTATATTACTATGTATGTTAGTGACCTGGTCTAGATAGATAGATGTAGTAGTGGTGGTTGAATAAAGACTCTATATATCGACCAGTCACTACATACATAGTACAATAGTAACCAGTATGTAGTAGTAGATATGAATAAAGACATCATCTATCTAGACAGGTCAATACATACATAGTAATATGTACACAGTAATGTAGTAGTAGCTATTGAATAAAGAGTCTATCTATCTGAACCAGGTCACCGATACATACATAGTATATAGTAACTAACACAGTGACGTAGTAGTGGTGGTTGAATAAAGACGTCACTGTGTTACTATATTACTATGTGTGTTAGTGACCTGGTCTAGATAGATAGATGTCTTTATTCAATATCTACTACTACATTACTGGTACTTATATTACATGTATGTTGTGAATGTTCTAGATAGATAGAGTCTTATTCAAATCTACTACTACATTACTGTGTTACTATATTACTATGTATGTTAGTGACCTGGTTAGATAGATAGATGTCTTTATCAAACAACACATCACTGTGTACTATATTACTAGTGTGTTAGTGACCTGGTCAGATAGATAGATTGTCTTTTCATATCTACTACTACACTAGGTGTACTATATTACTATGTGTGTTAGTGACTGGTCTAGATAGATAGATGTCTTTATTCAATATCTACTACTACATTACTGTGTTACTATATTACTATGTATGTTAGTGACCTGGTCTAGATAGATAGATGTCTTTATTCAATATCTACTACTACATTACTGTTACTATATTACTATGTGTGTTAGTGACCTGGTCTAGATAGATGGATGTCTTTATTCAATATCTACTACTACATTACTGTGTTACTATATACTATGTGATGTTGTGACCTGGTCTAGTAGTAGATGTAGTAGTGGTGGTTAATAAAGACTCTATACTATCGACCAGTCATACATACATATAAATAGTAACACAGTAATGTAGTAGTAGATATTGAATAAAGACATCCATCTATCTAGACCAGGTCACTAACATACATAGTAATATAGTAACAGTAATGTAGTAGTAGATTGAATAAAATCTATCTATCTGACCAGGCACCAACATACATAGTATATAGTAACACAGTGACGTAGTGTGGGTGGTTGAATAAAGACTCACTGTGTACTATATTAATATGTGTGTTAGTGACCTGGTATAGATAGAAGATGTCTTATTCAATATACTACTACTACATTACTGGTACTTCTATATTACATGGTATGTTGTGAATGTTCTAGATAGATAGAGTCTTATTCAATATCTACTACTACATTACGTGTTTACTATAGTTACTATGTATGTTAGTGACCTGGTCTAGATAGATAGATGTCTTTATTCAAACAAACACATCACTGTGTTACTATATTACTAGTTATGTTAGTGACCTGGTCAGATAGATAGATTGTCATTCTTCAATATTACTACTACATAAGGTGTACTATATTACTATGTTGTTAGTGACTGGTCTAGATAGATAGATGTCTTTATTCAATCTCTACTACTATTACTGCGTTACTATATTACTATGTATGTTAGTGACTGGTCTAGATAGATAGATGTCTTATTCAATATTACTACATACTGTGTTACTATATTACTATGTATGTTAGTGACCTGGTCTAGATAGATAGAGTCTTTATCATAGAACTACTACATTACTGTTACATATTAACTATGTGTTGTTAGTGACTGGTCTAGATAGTATGGATGTCTTTATACAAATCTACGACTACATTACGTACTATATTTACTAGTGGTCGTGACCTGGTCTAGATAGATGGATGTCTTTATTCAATATCTACTACTACATTACTGTGTTACTATATAGTAATATAGTAACACAGTAATGTAGTAGTGGTGGTTGAATAAAGACATCTATCTATCTAGACCAGGTCACTAACATACATAGTAAAATAGTAACACAGTAATGTAGTAGTGGTGGTTGCAGTGTTCTCCCCAGAAATTTTTTCCAGACGGGTGGCATGAAAAAGTAGCTGGCATTCCATGCAGGGAGTAGTAGTTTGTCAATATAGTAATATATAGTCTTTATTCAGTATCTACTACTACATTACTGTGTTACTGTATTACTATGTATGTTAGTAACCTGGTCTAGATAGATAGATGTCTTTATTCAAGATCTACTAATACATTACTGTGTTACTATATTACTATGTATGTTAGTGACTTGATCTAGATATATGGGTGTCTTTATTCAAAATCTACTACTACATTACTGTGTTACTGTATTACTTTGTCTGTTAGTGACCTGATCTAGATAGATATATGGATGTCTTTATTCAAGATCTACTAATACATTACTGTGTTACTATATTACTTTGTCTGTTAGTGACCTGATCTAGATAGATAGATGGATGTCTTTATTCGATATCTACTAATACATTACTATGTTAATATATTACGGTTTATACTTGAGTATAAATGGTACTCTAGAACATGTTCCCAGATCAAACATTACAGTATCTTTCCCACCACTGACGTTGAACTTAAAGGCCTGTAATTACCCGGCTGTGGACGACTACCCTTTTTGAATATTGGAATAACATCAGCCTTTTTCCAATCCAGAGGCATACCTCCAGACATGAGGGAATCTGCAAAAATAAGAAACAATAGCCTAGATAGGCTTGTGAAGGCTCTCATTCATCCAGGTTATGGTATATCTGTTGTATTCAATTAGATCAACTGGACTTGAAGTTTAGTTCTTGTAGACGTTTTTCTAGTCATCCGACTGGCTTTCTCAATTCAGAATGACTTGTACAAGAATCTGTGGCAATTATGTACCCTGGAAAATCCCAATTAGCATATCACAGCCAGGTGTTAAGGGTGTGATTGGATAGTGGCTAAGAGGTGTTATAGGAACGCCCAGAGTAAGGTGTTAAAACAGCATTGTACATGGCAGACAGTTTGTGTCGAACCCCCCCACCTCTATTTAGGCTTGGTTTCTTTATTTTCACATAAATGGCCTCCTTAACACCTCTCTTGAACCAGTCACGTTCCTTTTCCAATATGTTAACATTACAATCTTCAAAGGAGTGTCCTTTATCCTTAAGAGGAGACCTGAGGAATTGGCTCTTCTGTGCTGGGCCATACGTTGATGCAGTTGTTGTTTGGTCTCCCCCACATACAAATCAGAGCATTCTTCACTGCAGTGTTCTCCCTAGGGTATTTTAGCTGGGCGGCCCACCCGGCTACTTTTTCATGCCACCCGGCTGGAAATAAATTCTTGAGAGAACACTTAAAAAGATTTAAAAGAATTTAGAACTAGGTTTAATAGGTGCCAATAGGTCAGTAAAAACTCCCACCAAAACTGCTCAGTCCAGACCCTTTTTTTACACCTGCAAGATTATTTTAGCACGTTCACTAGCTTTTCCAAGACCTCCAAGGCCACAAAAGGGTATCACATGCTTGTGCTGCTATGTTACATGGGTTACCTGCAGATGTTGACGAACTATAACTCCCTGCATTCTACAGCCATGGAATGCTGGGAGTTATAGTTTTCAAACATCTAGTGGGATGAAAGTTAGACATCCCTGACCTATATAATGAGCATGATGCAGTGCACATTTTCCCTTACCACCAAATTTCCCCGTCCTACCCCACCCGGCTACTTTTTCATGCCACCCGGCAGGAAAAAAATTCTGGGGAGAACACTGCACTGTGATATGCTAATTGGGATTTGATATGCTAATTGGGATTTTCCAGGGTACATAATTGCCACAGATTCTTGTACAAGTCATTCTGAATTGAGAAAGCCAGTCGGATGACTAGCAAAACGTCTTCAAGAACTAAACTTCAAGTCCAGTTGATCTAATTGAATACAACAGATTAACCTTATTTAGTTCTTTCTGTACCATATCCTCGGTTAACCAAAGTGAACTTGAATCTTTTATACCTTTATTGCTACTATACTCTATGATATCTGTACTTGGGTCTTCTATAGTGTATACAGAGGGGAAAAAATATTCAAGACATTTGCTTTATCGCCATCCAATGTAACTAACTTATCCCCATTAATTAATGGTGCCACATTCTCAGTCTTCATCTTCTTACTATTAATATACTTTTTAGGATTTTTTAGGCTTCGTGATGCTTTGTTCAGCTATCCTAACTTCATTATTAATTTTAGCTAGTTTGATTGCTTTCTTACACTCCTTGTTACAGTTTTTATACTCCCTATAGGCCCTTTCCGTTCCCTCGGCCTTAAAGGTTTTAAATGCCTTTTTCTTCCTTTCCATTTGCCTCTTTACATCAGAATTCAGCCACATGGGCGCGGATTTATTTTTTTTACATTTATTTCCCAAGGTTATAAATTTAGATGTGAACTGGCTTAAAATCCCCTTGAACACAGTCCACTTCTGTTCAGTACCTTTACGTGATAATACATTATCCCAGTTTATACTCCAGTATATACGGTACACTCTATGACTTCTGTTCAGTACCTTTACCTGATAATACATTATCCCAGTTTATACTCCAGTATATACGGTATACTCTATCACTTCTGTTCAGTACCTTTACCTGATAATACATTATCCCAGTTTATACTTCAGTATATACGGTATACTCTATGACTTCTGTTCAGTACATTTACCTGATAATACATTATCCCAGTTGACATTCTGAAGAGCTGCTTTTAACCTGGGAAAATTTGATTTCTGAAAGTAAATGTCTTTGTTAACTCTCACAGTTAGCCAGATAGTCAGGGAGGTGAGATACTGAGCCTGAGAAAACAAGGACTGGATTGAAGGCAACACATAGGCTAAGCCACACGTTCACATTTTTGGATCAGTTATAAATGCATGGCAGGGCCACATTGAATGCGCTGCCTTGCATTTTCGATGTGCATGTGATGACTACCGTATATATACTCGAGTATTAGTCGGCGTAGCTATTTTTACCTGAAAAAGGAGTAAAACCTGATTGACTCGAGTGTAAGTCAAGGGTAGAAATTATCACCACTAAAAAGAATAAATCACCAACTAAAACAATACATACACTAAATACCCTTACCAAATAATCACCACTAAAATCACCACTCACCACCAGCTCACCTAAGTCACCACAACTAAAAACCACTAACACTTAACTACCTTTGTTGCCTATATCATTTTGCCTTCCTGCGTCTGTATTGTTTTGAGGCTTTAGTTGCCCTTTAAATAGACAACAGCATTCACATTCAGTAATAGACATACTGGATTTGGTTATTACTGTATCGGATTACTGTTTGGGAATTCTGCTGTAGATTTAAAGGGCAACTAAAGCCTCAAAACAATACAGAATCAGAAGGAAACAAAATACAGATTCAGGAGAATGGTATTATTAAGGCATTAGTTGCTCTTTAAATGGAATCCAACACAGTAACCCCCCAATTCCTTGCCACTCCAGATGTGTGGAAACTACAACTCTCAGCATGCTTTAGTTGCTGGGAGTTGTAGTTTCCAAACATCTTCAGTGGCAAGCACTGCACCTATCCCCCATCCCTCCCAGACCCCCCAGTGTAGGAGAGGACTCGCTTTAAGGTAATCTGGCTGCATCTAAAATCACTAACCTTAAATCCTGCAGCCGCTCCCTTCCTCTCTCTTCCCATCCCATCCAGTCCAGACGCCGGACGTCACTACCCGGGCCGAGTACTGACGTCAGACCAGCACCGTGGGATCGGAAGAGAGAGAAGAGAGCGGCTGCAGGATTTCAGGCTAGTGACTCGAGTATAAGTCGAGGAAGAATTTTCAGGCTTTTTTTTACTAGAGTATATACGGTAATTTTATGTGAATCACACATGCTCAGATAATGCACACACCATCGCACACATGCTTTTCACACTTGTTACTGTTTGGTCCATTGTGGCCTGGTGCCCCTTACATTGTTTGTTTATAATTAAGATGATTTGTTTTTTCAGTGAATGTTTAATCTATCTAATACCTTTCCTACAGACCCCGCCTGGCTCCTACATTGCTTGTCAGTCGCAGGAAAGAATGGTCGGAAGGCGGGTTCTAATATACGGCATCTTTAGTATTTAAAGCAATGATTCCCTAATTTCATCGAATCAAACTTTAAAAATAAATAAATGAATCGGTTACCTGCCCCCAATCCCTACTGATATAGTCAGCACATTATTCCCTGTATTAATTAAGGATAAGTATTGTCCCCATCCTGGCAGTGTAAGCTGCCCCTCCCTCCATGCAGTCAATGACTGCTGTTTCACACGCTGACTTCTCTGCCATGCTCAAGAAAAAAAAGCTCAGAGGGAGGAGGCAGATAATTGTGATAGAACGTATCATTCAATATCTGATTACAAATACATGTAATAAACTGGGAAAAATAGCAGTTGGGGGGGGGGGAACTGACAAGTCACTGTTTTTTGTTTTAAGCTGGATGAGTTTCTACAGACAAGGAATGTTACAAGTTACTGGTATTGATAGATAAAGTAGAGTTGGGAAAGGGTTTGTCACTGTGAGAACGGTAAAGCTATGGAACTGTCTTCCAGTGGACGTTGTTATGGCAGGTTCATTGGTCAGTTTATATAAAGCTGGATGGGTTTCTACAAACAAGGATGTTACAAGTTACTGGTATTGATACATAAAGTGAGTTGGGAAAGGGTTTGTCACTGTGAGAAGGTAAAGCTATGGAACTGCTTCCAGTGGACGTTGTTATGGCAGGTTCATGGGTCGTTTAATAAAAAGCTGGATGAGTTTCTACAAACAAGGAATGTTACAAGTTCTGGTATTGATACATAAAGTAGAGTTGGGAAAGGGTTTGTCACTGTGAGAACGGTAAAGCTATGGAACTGTCTTCCAGTGGCCGTTGTTTGGCAGGTTCATTGTTCAGTTAATAAAAGCTGGATGAGTTTCTACAAACAAGGAAGTTACAATTTACTGGGATTGATACATAAAGTAAGAGTTGGGAAAGGGTTTGTCACTGTGAGAACGGTAAAGCTATGGAACTGTCTTCCAGTGGACGTTGTTATGGCAGGTTCATTGGTCAGTTTAATAAAAGCTGGATGGTTTCTACAAACAAGGAATGTTACAAGTTACTGGTATTGATACATAAATTAGTTGGGAAGGTGTTTGTCACTGTGAGAACGGTAACGCTATGGAACTGTCTTCCAGTGGATGTTGTTTATGGCAGGTTCATTGGTCAGTTTAATAAAAAGCTGGATGAGTTTCTACAAACAAGGAATGTTACAAGTTACTGGTATTGATACATAAAGTAGAGTTGGGAAGGGTTTGTCACTGTGAGACGGTAAAGCTATGGAACTGTCTTCATGACGTTGTTATGGCAGGTTCATTGGTCAGTTTAATAAAAGCTGGATAGTTTCTACCAACAAGGAATTTACAAGTTACTTGGTATTGATACATAAAGTAGAGTTGGGAAAGGGTTTGTCACTGTGAGAACAGTAAGCTATGGAACTTGTCTTCAGTGGACGTTGTTTAGGCAGTTCATTGGTCAGTTTAATAAAAAGCTGGATGAGTTTCTACAAACAAGGAATGTTACAATTTACTGGGATTGATACATAAAGTAGAGTTGGGAAAGGGTTTGTCACTGTGAGAACGGTAAAGCTATGGAACTGTCTTCCAGTGACGTTGTTATGGCAGGTTCATTGGCAGTTTAATAAAAAGCTGGATGAGTTTCTCAAACAAGGAATGTTACAAGTTACTGGTATGATACATAAGTAGAGTTGGGAAAGGGTTTTGTCACTGTGAGAACGGTAAAGCTATGGAACTGTCTTCCAGTGGACGTTGTTATGGCAGGTTCATTGGTCAGTTTAATAAAAACCTGGATGAGTTTCTACAAACAAGGAATGTTACAAGTTGCCACTTGGAGTCAGGAAGGAATTTTTTCCCCTTCATAAATTTGGTGGGTTTTTTTGCCTTCCTCTGGATCAACAGTTAGACAGGAAATGAGGATATTGCTAGATGAGTTGGACAGGATGGACGTATGTCTTTAATCAACCTCAAATACTATAAACTATACTGTACTGTACTGTACTAATACTACACTATACTATACTATACTAAAGCTGTGTACCCAAGTGGCGCTCTATAAATAAACATATACATACATACTGTATAATCTGTATTGTTATAATGTACAGCGCTGCGTCCCAGTGGCGCTATAAATAACTATACTACATAACTGTATAATCTGTATTGTTATAATGTACACGCTGTGGTCCCCAAGTGGCGCTATATAAATAAACTATACATACATACTGTATAATCTGTATTGTTATAAGGTACAGCGCTGCGTACCCAAGTGGCGCTATATAAATAAACATATACATCACGTACTGTTATCTGTATTGTTATAATGTACAGGCTTTGTACCCAAGTGGCGCTACTAAATAACATATACATTATACTGTATAATCTTTATTGTTTATAATGTACAGCGCTGTGTCCCCAAGTGCGCTATATAAATAAACATATACATACATACTGTATAATCTGTATTGTTATAATGTACAGCGCTGCGTACCCAAGTGGTGCTATATAAATAAACATATACATACATACTGTATAATCTGTATTGTTATAATGTACAGCGCTGCGTACCCAAGTGGTGCTATATAAATAATCGCTCACAAATCTATATCTACTACTACATTACTGCGTTACTGTATTCAACTTGTCTGTTAGTGACCTGATCTAGATAGGATATTGGAGATGTCTTTTTTCAAGATCTACTAATACATTACTGTGTTACTATATTACTTTGTCCTGTTAGTGACCTGATCTAGATTTAGATGATGGATGTCTTTATAGTCGATATCTACAATACATTACTATGTTAATATATTACGGTTTATACTTGAGAAAATGGTACTTATAGAACATGTTCCCCGATCAACATTACAGTATCTTTCCCACCACTGACGTTGAACTTAAGCCTTAAATTACCCGCGGTGGACGACTACCCTGTTTGAATCTGGAATAACATCCAGCCTTTTTCCAATCCAGAGGCTACCTCCCCCAAAAAGAACAACATGAGGGAAGTCTGCAAAAATACGAAACAATAGCCTAGATAGGCTTTGTGAAGGGCTCTCATTCATCCAGGTGTATGGTATAAAAAATCTGTTGTATTCAATTCAATTAGATGCACTGGACTTGAAGTTTAGTGTCTTGTGACGTTTTTCAGTTCATCCGACTGGCTTCTCAATTCAGACATGACTTGTACAAAGAGATCTGTGGCAATTATGTACCCTGTAAAATCCCAATTGCATCTCACCGCCAGGTGGGTTAGGGTGTGATTGGATAGTGGCTAAGCGGTGTTATAGGAACGCCCAGAAGTAAGGTGTTAACACAGCCTTGTACATGGCAGACAGTTTGTGTCGACCCCCCCTCTAATTTAGGCTTGTTTCTATTTTCACATAAATGGCCCTCCCTTAACCCTCTCTTGAACCAGTCACGTTCCTTTTCCATATGTTTAACATTACAACTTCAAAGGAGTGTCCCTTTATCCTTAAGAGGAGACCTGAGGAATTGGCTCTTCTGTGCGGGCCATACTTGATGAGCCCAGTTGTTTGTTTTGGTCGCCCCCACATACAAATCAAGCATTCTTCAACTGTCAGTGTTCTCCCTAGGTATTTTATAGCTGGGCGTCCCACCCGGCTACTTTTTTCTGCCAACCAGCCAACGGCATCGTAAATCAATTTCTTGGAGAACACTTAAAAAGATTTAAAAGATTTAGAACTAGTTTAATAGGTCCATGAGGTCGTAAAACCTCCCACCAAACTGCTCAGTCCGAACCCTTTTTTTTACACTGCAAGATTATTTTAATCACGTCCACTAGCTTTGCCAAGACCGCCAATGGGGGGCCCCCCCCCCAACAAAAGGGTATCACATCTTGTGCTGCTTGTACATGGTTTACCTGCAGATGTTGACGACCTATACTCCCTGGCATTCCTACAGCCATTGAATGCTTGTGAGTTTATAGTTTTCATTCAAACATCTATTGGGATTAAAGTTAGACATCCCTGACCTAATAATGAAGCATGCAGAGTGCACATTTTCCCTAACCACCAAATTTCCTCCCGTACTACCCCAGCCCGCTACTTTTTTCATGCACCCGGTCAGGAAAAAAATTCTGGGGAGAACACTGCACTGTGATATGGCTATTGGGATTTGATATGCTAATTGGGATTTTCCAGGGTACATATTGCCACATGATTTCTATGTAGCAAGTCATTCTGAATTGAGAAGCCAGTCGGATGACTAGCAAAACAGTCGCCTTCAAGAACTAAAACTTCAAGTCCATTTGTCTAAATTGAATGACAACAGATTAAACCTTATTTGATTCTTTCTGTACCATCCTCGGTTAAAAACCCAAAGTGAACTTGAATCTTTATCCTTTATTGCTATATACTCTATGATATCTTGTACTGTTGGTCTTCTATAGTGTATCACAGAGGGGAAAAAATATTCAAGACATTTGCTTTAAATATCGCCATCCAATGTAACTCACTTATCCCCATTAATTAATGGTGCCACATTCTCAGTCTTCATCTTCTTACTATTAATATCTTTGTATGATTTTTTAGGCTTCGGTGAATCTTTGTTCGCTATCAACCTTCATTATTATGTAGCTAGTGTTGATTCTTTCTTACTACACTCTTTGTTACAGTTTTTAATACTACCCGAGGCCCTTTCCGTTCCCTCGGCCTTAAAGGTTTTAAATCTTTTTCTTTCCTTCCATTTGCCGTCTTTAACATCGAATTCAGCCACTGGCGCGGATTTTATTTTTTTACATTTATTTCCCATGTTATAAATTTTAGATGTGAACCTGGCTTAAATCCCCTTGAACCAACAGTCCACTTTCGTTCAGTACCCTTTTACGTGATATACTTATCCCAGTTTATATCTCCATATATACGGTACACTCTAGACTTCTGTTCAGTCCTTTACCTGATAATATACTTATCCCAGTTTATAACTCCAGTATATACGCGTATACCTATCACTTCTGTTCAGATACCTTTACCTGATAATACATTATCCCAGTTTCTACTTTCAGTATAATCGGTATACTCTATGACTTCTGTTCGTAACATTTCTGATAATACATTATCCCACGTTGACATCGAAGAGCTGACTTTTACACCTGGGAAAATTGATTTCTGAACAGTAAAATGTCTTCTGTTAACTCTCACAGTTAGCCATATATCAGGGAGGTAGAGTACTGATGCCTGAAAAACAAGGACTGGATTGGAAGGCAACACTAGGCTAAGCCACAACGTTCCCATTTTTGGGATCAAATTGTAATGCATGGACAATGCACACATTGAATGCTCTGCCTTGCATTTTGCGTATGTTGCTGATTACTGACTACCGTATATATACTCGAGATTAGTCGGCGGCGTATTTTTACCCTGAAAAGGAGTAAATCACCTATTGACCGAGTGTAAATGTCAAGGGTAAAGTTAATCACTACTAAAAGAAAACACCAACTAACAATCATACACTAAGTACTTTACAAATTAGTTCACCATTTAAAATACACTCACACCAGCCGACTAATCACCACCTAAATGCACTAACATTAACTACTTGGTTTGGTATATATCTGTATCCGTGCGTTGTATTGTGTTATGACGTGTTTGGTTCCCTGTAAGAACGAAAATGCAACCAAAGAACAAAACATACAGAATCAAGAAAAACAACAGCATTCACAAGTCATCGAAGAGCAACTGGATTGGTTTATTACTGTTCGGATTACGTTTGGGAATCTGCTGTGATTTTAAAGGGCAACTAAGCCTCCAAACAATACGAATCAGAAGGAAACAAAAACAGACATCAGGGAATGTTTATTAAGGCATTGATTGCTCTTTAAATGGAATCCAACACGTAACCCCCCAATTCCTTGCCACTCCAGATGTGTGGAAACTACAACTCTCAGCATGCTTTTAGTTGCTGGGGTTTGTAGTTTCCAAACATCTCTTCAGTGGCAAGCACTGCACCTATCCCCCATCCCTCCCAACCCCCCCAGTGTATGAGAGGACTCGCTTTAAGGTAATCTGGCTGCATCTAAAATCACTAACCTTAAATCCTGCAGGTCCGCTCCCTCCTCTCGTCTGTCCGCATCCCATTCCGCCAGAACGCCGGACGTCACTACGCCCGGGCCGAGTACTGACGTCAGACACAGCACCGATGGGATTGCGGAAGAGAGAGAAGAGAGACGGCTGCAGATTTCAGGCTGTGACTCGAGTATAGTCGAGGAAGATTTTTCAGGCTTTTTTTTCTATAGTAGACTAACTGTAATTTTAATGTGAATCACACATGCTCATAATGGCACAAAACACCATCGCACACATGCTTTTCCACACTTGTTACTGTTTGGTCCATTGTGGCCTTGGTGCCCCTTACATTGTTTTCGTTTTATAATTAAGTGAGTTTGTTTTTTCAGTGAATGTTTAATCTATCTAATACCTTTCCTACAGACCCCGCCTGGCTCCTACATTGCTTGTCAGTCGCAGGAAAGAAACTGGTCGGAAGGCCGGGTTCTATATACCGGCCATCTTTAGTATTTAAAGCACTGATTCCCTCCCTAATTTCATCGAATCAAACTTTAAAATATAAATAAATGAATCGGTTACCTGCCCCCAATCCCTACTTGATATAGCAGCACATTTATTCCCTGTATTAATTAGGATAGTATTGTCCTCCCATCCTGGCAGTGTAAGCTGCCCCTCCCTCATGCGATCATGACGCTGTTTCACACCGCTGCTTCTCTGCACATCTCAAGAAAAAAAAAGCTCAGAGGGAGGAGGCAGATAATTGTGATAGAACGTTCAATCTGCAATATCTGATTACAATACATGTAATAAACTGGGAAAAATAGCAGTTGGGGGGGGGGGAACTGACAAGTCACTGTTTTTTTGTTTTAAGCTGGATGAGTTCTACAGACAAGGTAGTGTTACAAGTTACTGTATTGATAATAAAGTAGAGTTTGGGAAAGGGTTTGTCACTGGAGAACGGTAAAGCTTGGAACTGTCCTTCCAGGACGTTGTTATGGGCAGGTTCATTGTTCAGTTTTATAAAGCTGGATGGGTTTCTACAAACTAAGGATTTTACAAGTTACTGGTATTGATACCTAAAGTGAGTTGGGAAAGGTTTTGTCACTGGAGGAAGGTAAAGCTATGGACTGCTTCCGTGGACGTTGTATGGCAGGTGTTCATTGGTCGTTTAATAAACAAGCGTGATAGTTTCTACAAACAGGAATGTTACAAGTTCCTGGTATTGATACTAAGTAGAGTTGGGAAGGGTTTGTCACTGTGATAACGTAAAGCTATGGAACTGTCTTCCAGTGGGCGTTGTTATGGCAGGTTCATTGTTCAGTTGAATAAAAGCTGGATGAGTTTCTACAAACAAGGAATGTTACAATTTACTGGGATGGATACATAAAGTAGAGTTTGGGAAAGGGTTTGTCACTGTGAGAACGGTAAAGCTATGGAACTGTCTTCCAGTGGACGTTGTTAGGCAGGTTCATTGTCAGTTTAATAAAAGCTGGATGGGTTTCCTACAAACAAGGAATGTTACAAAGTACTGGTATTGATACATAAATTAGTTGGGACATTGGTTTGTCACTGTGAGAACGGTACGCTATGGAACTGTCTTCAGTGATGTTGTTTATGGCAGGTTCATTGGTCAGTTTAATAGAAAAGCTGGATGAGTTTCTACAAACAAGGAATGTTACAACAAGTTACTGTATTGATACATAAAGTAGAGTTGGGAAGGGTTTGTCACTGTTGAGAACGGTAAAGCTATGGAACTGTCTTCCAGTGGACGTTTGTTATGGCAGGTTCATTGGTCAGTTTAATAAAAGCTGGATTAGTTTCTCACAACAAGGAATGTTACAAGTTACTACGGTATTGATACATAAAGTAGAGTTGGGAAGGGTTTTGTCACTGTGAGAACAGTAAAGCTATGGAACTGTCTTCCAGTGGACGTTGTTTGGGCAGGTTCCATTGGTCAGTTTAATAAAAAGCTGGATGAGTTTCTACAAACTAAGGAATGTTACGAAATTACTGGGATTGATACAAAAGTAGAGTTGGGGGTAAAGGGGTTTGTCACTGTGAGAACGGTAAAGCTATGGAACTGTCTTTCCAGTTGGACGTTGTTTTGGCAGGTTTCATTGGGTCAGTTTAATAAAAAGCTGGTGAGTTTCTCACAACAAGGAATGTTACAAGTTTACTGTATTGATACATAAGTAGAGTTGGGAAAGGGTTGTCACATGTGAGAACGGTAAAGCTATGACTGTCTTCCAGTGGACGTTGTTATGGGCAGGTTCGTTGGTCAGTTTAACAAAACCTGGATGAGTTTCTACAAACAAGGAAGTTTTACAATTGCCACTTGGAGTCAGGAAGGAATTTTTTCCCCTTCATAAATTTGATTGGGTTTTTTTTTGCCTCCTCTGGTCAACAGTTTAGACAGTGACTGAGGATATTGCTATATGAGTTGGACAGGATGGACGTATGTCTTTCTCAACACTCAATAACTATAAACTATACCTGTACTGTACTGTACTAATACTCACTATACTATACTATACTAAAGGCTGTGTACCCATGGCGGCTCTATAGATAAACATATACATACATACGCTTAATATCTGTATTGTTATAATGTACACGCGCTGTCCCCAAAGTGGCGCTAGATAAATAACTATCTACATAAGCTGTATAATCTGTATTGTTTATAATTACATGCTTGGTTCCCCAAGTTGCGCTATATAAATAAACCTATACTACACTACTTATAATCTTGTTTGTTATAAGTGTACCAGCGCGTGCGTACCCAAGTGGCGCTATATAATAAACATATACATCTACGTACTGTCATATCTGTATTGTTATCAGTGTACAGCGCTGTTGTACCCAAGTGGGCTGCGTAATATAACATATACATTATACTGTATATCTTATTGTTATAATGTACAACGCTGTGTCCCCAAAGTGCGCTATATAAATAGAACCTATACATACATACTGTATACATCTGTATTGTTATACATGTACAGCGCTGTGTACCCAAGTGGCGCTATATAAATAAACATATACATACATACTGTATATCTGTATTGTTATAATGTACCCGCTCTGTGTCCCCAAGTGGTGCTATATAAAATAAACATATACATACATACTGTATAATCTTTATTGTTATAATGTACAGCGCTGGCGTACCCAAGGGTGCTATATAATAAACAATACATACATACTGTATCATCTGTTATTGTTATAATTAAGCGCTGTGTACCCAAGTAGCACTAATAGTAAATAAACATATCCGTACATACTTTCTAATCTGGTATTGTATAATGTACAGCTCTGTGTCCCCCAGTGGGCCGCTATAAATAACATTTACATACATAAATGTCAATAGGCAGATAATAGTGTTTGCATGGATGAAATATACCCCTAAAAACCCTTTTTAGAGGTGTTGATGTCACATGTGTCCTACAAGGAAGTCATCGAGCTCTTGGCAATCCCTTCCTGCGACTGAGGTCATACTAGTTACCCAGCATGGGCTGTATATTAGAAGGCTGGTAATTGTAATTTCCATTGCTGCCTCTTTATTACGCACAGGTTTCTGCAAGTTAAATCAGAGCTCTAATGTTTTTTTGCAACACTTACGTCCCTGTCTAACAGTTCATACGGGGGACTTTACTAAGACCTTCATGACTTATTATTTATACTCTCAAGGCGGGTCACCCATCGAGACAATTGTACCAGATTATTCACCGGGTGGTATAAAGAAATACAATATAATGAATGCTAAATTCTCATACTGGTGAGTCTTAGGGAAAAACTTATGTGGCAGCTCCTATATGTATAAATGTATAAAATAAGTGAAGCTTGTTAGCCTATTACCTACCCCCACGCTGAGTTTGTTTAATCTTACCTTGATCCGGAGGTCCCTCCGGCAATATTTTACTTACTTTTACTTCGATCCCTCTCTGAAAATTCCCGCCTCCACTAAATGTATGATCGCTGTCGTAGATTTTCGATCACAGTGTGGAGATTTGCAGTAGTGCTTCGTTAAATGAAATGCATTGTATGAAGATAGTTTAAAGGGGCAGTAACGCGTTAAAGATGCGTTAATCCGGGCCCTATCTAATATGGCTGTATGTACTGATAGAGACATTACGGGTGGTAGGGTAATAAAAGTTAGACTAATGGACTTTGCAATTTATACCATCTCCAATACCTATGTTACTATGGTAACTTTTAGACATTCGGGTAGGGTATCAAGGTGGACTAGATGGACGTATTCTTTATACAACCTCCAATACTATGTTACTATTTACTGTTATACGAGACCATTATGGGTAGGGTATAAAGGTTGGACTCTATGGACGTTGTCTTTTAGACAACCATCAAACTGATTTACTACTGGTAACTGGTTATACAACATTCGGGTAGGTATAAATGGTTGGACAGATGGAGTATGTCTTATACAACTCCAATACATTTACTATGGTAACTGTTATCAGACCTTATGGTAGGGAGTAATCAAGATTGGACTAGAGGGACGTATTCTTATACAACCTCCAAACTATGTTACATGTAACTGTAATCAAGACCATTATGGTAGGCGGATCAGGCTTGGACTAGATGGACGATCTTCTTGATACAACCTCCCATACTATGTTACTAGTATACTGTTATACGACATTATTGGTAGCTAATAAGTTGGACTAGATACGTTTCTTTATACGCCTCCAAGCTATGTTCACCATTTAACTGGTTTAAGACATTAGGGTAGGCTATGAAGGTTGGACTGATGGACGTAATGTCTTTTATAGCACCTCCAATACTATGTTACGATGTAACTGGTTACAAGACATTATGGGTAGGGTTAAAAAGGTTGGCCAAATGGACGTAATCTCTATACAACCTCCAATACTAGTTACTGTGTAACTGTTTACGATATTATGGGGTTTAGTATAAGGTTGGACTCGAGACGGAGTGGGGAAACGATGATTTCTTTATACACTCTCACCCAAAATCCAATACTATGTTACTATGTAACCTTTTAGTAGCACCATTACGGGTAGGGTCTATAGGTTGGGACTAGATGGACGTATGTCTTTATACAACCTCCAATACTATGTTACTATGTACTGTTATAGACATTATGGGTAGGGTATAAAGGTCGGACTAGATGGACGTATGTAACATAGTAACATAGTAATTAAGGTTGAATAAAGACATTCGTCCATCAAGTCCAACCTATTCACTTTTTTTTTTTTTTTTTTTTTTTTATTTATTTTTTTTAACCCTACCTAACAGTTGATCCAGAGAGGCAAAAAAACCCCAGCTAAAAAAGGGGGGAAAAAAATCCTTCCTGACTCCAAACGGCAATCGGAAAGTATCCCTGGATCAACCAGATCTATATGCATTAATACCAGTAATTCTCAATATTTTTTAGTTTTAGAAAACTTATCAGGGCTTTTAAAGTTAATTACAATGTCTTTATACAACCTCCAATACTATGTTACTATGTAACTGTTAGACAGACATTATGGGTAGGGTATAAAGGTTGGACTATATGGACGTATGTCTTTATATAACATCCAATACTATGTTACTATGTAACTGTTAGACAGACATTATGGGTGGGGTATACAGGTTGGACTAGATGAACGTATATGTCTTTATACAACCTCCAATACAATGTTACTATGTAACTGTTATACAGACATTATGGGTAGGGTATAAAGGTTGGACTAGATGAATGTATGTCTTTATACAACCTCTAATACTATGTTACTATGTAACTGTTAGACAGACATTATGGGTAGGGTATAAAGGTTTGACTACATGGACATATGTCTTTATATAACCTCCAATACTATGTTAATATGTAATTGTTAGACAGACATTATGGGTGGGGTATAAAGATTGGACTAGATGGACGTATGTCTTTATACAACCTCCAATACTATGTTACTATGTAACTGTTATACAGACATTATGGGTAGGGTATAAAGGTTGGACTAGATGGACGTATGTCTTTAAACAACCTCCAATACTATGTTACTATGTAACTGTTATACAGACATTATGGGTAGGGTATAAAGGTTGGACTAGATGGACGTAAGTCTTTATACAACCTCCAATACTATGTTACTATGTAACTGTTATATACAGACATTATGGGTAGGGTATAAAGGTTGGACTAGATGGACGTATGTCTTTATACAAACCAATACTATGTTACTATGTAACTTGTATACAGACATTATGGGTAGGGGTAGGGTATAAAGTTGGACTAGATGGAGTATGTCTTAATAAACCTCCAATACTATGTTACTATGGAACTGTTATACAGATATTATGGTGGTAGGTATAAAGGTTTGACTAGATGGACGTATGTTCTTTATACAACCTCCAATACTATTGTTACATGTATAGTTAGACAGACATGAGGGTAGGGTATAAAGGTGGATAGGTGGACGTTTGATATTTATACTAACCTACAATACTATGTTACTATGTAAATGTTATACAGACATTATGGGTAGGGATATAAGGTTGGATAGATGGAAGTATGTCTTTATACAACCTCCAATATGTGTTACTATGTAACTGTATACAGACATTATGGTAGGTGTAGGTATAAAGGTTGGATAGATGGAGTATGTCTTTATACAACCTCCACTATTGTACTAGTAACTGTTTATAGAACATTATGGGTAGGGTATAAAGTTGGACTAGATGGACTATGTCTTTATACAACCTCCAATACTATGTTACTATGTAACGTTTAGACAGACATTATGGGTAGGGTATAAAGGTTGGACTAGATGGAACTGTCTTTAACAACCTCCAATACTATGTTACGAGTAACTGTTATACAGACATTATGGGTAGGGTATAAAGGTTGGACTAGATGGATGATTCTTTATACAACCTCCAATACTATGTACTATGTAACTGTTATCAGACATTATGGGTAGGGTATAAAGGTTGGACAGATGGACTGTGTCTTTATACAACCTCCAATACTATGTTACTATGTAACTGTTATACAGACATAGGGTAGGGTATAAGGTTGGACTAGATGGACGTAGTCTTATACAAACTCCAATACTCTGTTACTATGTAACTGTTATACAGACATTAGGGTAGGGTTAAAAGGTTGGACTAGATGGACGTATGTCTTTATACAACCTCCAATACTATGTTATATGTAACTGTATAACAGACATATGGGTGGTATAAAGGTTGGACATAGATAGACGTATGTCTTTATAAACCTCCATACTATGACAGTAACTGTTAACAGACATTATGGGTAGGGTATAAAGGTTGGACAGATGGACGTATGTCTTTATACAACCTCCAATACTATATGTACTATGTAACTGTTAACAGACATTATGGGTAGGGTATAAAGGTTGGACTAGATGGAGTATGTCTTTACAACCTCCAATAATATGTACTATGGATAACGTATACAGCAGTGATGGGTGGGTTATAAAGGTTGAATAGATGAAGGATTGTCTTATCACACCTCCAATACTATGTTACTATGTAACTGTTATACAGACATTATGTGTAGGGTATAAAGGTTGGACTAGATGGACGTATGTCTTTTTACAAACTCCAATACTATGTTTGGAATCATGTTTTATATAACCTCCACTACTATGGTAATATGTAACTTGTTACAAGACATTATGGGTGGGTATAAGAGGGACTAGATGGAAGTATGTTTTATACAACCTCCAATACTATGTTACTATGTAACGTATACAGACATTATGGGTAGGTATAAAGATTGGACTAGATGGACGTATGTCTTTATACAACCTCAATACTATGTTACTATGTAACTGTAGACAGACATTATGGGTAGGTATAAAGGTTGGACTATATGGAGTATGTCTTATACAACCTCCATACTATGTTACTATGTAACTGTTATAACAGACATTATGGGTAGGGTATAAAGTTGGACTAGATGGACTATGTCTTATACAACCTCCAATACTAGTTTACAATGTAACTGTTTAGACAGACATTATGGGTAGGGTATAAAGGTTGGACTAGATGGACGTATATCTTTATACAACCTCCAATACTTTGTTACTATGTTAATTGTTAGACAGACATTATGGGTGGGTGTATAAAGTTTGGACTAGATGGATGTATGTCTTAATATACCCTCCAATACTATGTTACTTGTAACTGTTATACAGAATATTAGGTGGTAGGGATAAGGTTGGACTAGATGGATGTATGTCTTATACACACTCCAATACTATGTTACTATGTAACTGTTAGACAGACATATGGGTAGGGTATAAATGTGGATAGGTGGACGGATATCTTTATATAACCTACAATTACTATGTTACTATAGTAACTGTTATACAGAATATATGGGTAGGGTATAAAGGTTGGATTAGACTGGATAGTATGTCTTTAACAACTCCAATACTGTGTTACATGTAACGTTATACAGACATTATGGTAGGGTAGGTATAAAGGTGTGGTTAGATGGAAGTATGTTTTATACAACCTCCATATTATGTTACTATGTAACTGTTATACAGGACATTATGGGTAGGGTATAAAGATGGACTAGATGGGACTAGTCTTTATGTACAACCTCCAATACATGTTTACTATGTAATACTGTTAGACAGACATATTGGGTAGGGACAAGGTTGGACTAGATGGACGTCTGTCTTATAATACCTCCAATACTATGTTACTATGTACTGTTATACAGCACTTATGGGTAGGGTATTAAAGGGGGACTAGATGTGATGAGTTTTTTTACAACCTCAATACCATGTTACTATGTAACTGTTTATCACAACATTATGGTAGGGTATAAAGGTTGGACAGATGGATGTATGTCTTTATACAACCTCCAACTATGTTACTATGTAACTGTTATACGACATTATGGGTAGGGTATAAAGGTTGGACTAGAGTGACGTATCTTATACAACCTCCAATACTATGTTACTATGTAACTGTTATACAGACATTATGGTAGGGGATAAAGGTGGAATAGATGGACGTAGTCTTATACAACCTCCAATACTATGTTAATATGTAACTGTATACAGACATTATGGGTAGGTATAAAGGCGGGATGTAGACGTATGTCTTTATAACAACATCCATACCTGTTACTATGAGAAACTGTATACAGACATTATGGGTAGGGATTAAAGGTTGGACTAGATGGACGTATAGTCTTTATACAACCTCCAATACTATGTTACTATGTAACTGTTAGACAGACATTATGGGTAGGGGGTATAAAAGGTTGGACTAGATGGATGTATGTCTTATACAACCTCCATACTATGTTATATAGTAACTGTTATACAGACATTATGGTAGGGGTAAAGGTTGGATAGATGGACGTATGTTTTATACAACCTCCAATACTATGTTACTATGTAACGTATTTACAGACATTATGGGTAGGGTATAAAGGTTGGACTAGATGGACGTAGTCTTTATACCACTCTCCAAACATGTTACTATGTAACTGTTATACAGACATTATGGTAAGGGTATAAAGGTTGGATTATATGGACGTATTTCTTTAATCAACTCCAATACTATTTACTAGTAACTGTTATACAGAATTAATGGTGTAGGGTATAAAGGTTGGGACTAGAATGGACGATTGTCTTTTATACACCCTCCAATACTATGACTATGTACCTGTTAACATGACATTATGGGTGGGTATAAAGGTTGGTTAGATGGACGTATGTCTTTATCAACCTCCAATACTATGTTACTAATGTACTGTTATACAGACCTTATGGGAGGGTATAAAGGTTGGACGATTGGACGTATGTCCTTTATTACACACCTCCATACGTTGTACTATTAACTGTTCTAACAGACATTATGGTAGGGTATAAGGTTGGACTAGATGGACGTATTGTCTCTTTATACAACCTCCAATACTATGTTCTCATATGTTAACAGATTAGGTAGTATAAAACGGTGGACCGACTATTCATAACTTAGTTCTTGAGTTAGCATATGGGATTATAAAGTATAGATTGCTTTATACCTACAGTCTGTACTTAAGACTTTGTGGGTTCTTGTAACATGCCTACGCACAATTTTCCTCTATGGTCTTTCTGCTCGCAGAAACGCCCTGTCTATCCCTGTTGCCCCTCCCAGCACTTACAGCCAATGAGGCTGGAGTTGTAGTTTAAAAACATCTGATGGCTGGCAGGTGTAAATCACTTACATCAACTGCAGAACGAGGCTGAAGAGTTCTAAAAGCACAGGGACCGCTCTGTCTTGTTGCTGTATCACAAATTTCCCATTATCCTATTGGGGGAAGTGTCTGGCTGCTGCCTGAGACTGGCAGTGATAGTTTAGTGTCGATTCTCCTCCTAGTTGCTGCAAGAAATGGAAGATCATTGACTGTGAAGAATCAACAAAATATCATCTCCTCTCTCCCTTCTCCTCCCTGATGAACTGGCATCCCTGAGTCACCAAGCTAGGGAGGGGCAGTCCGTTTGGCCTCTGTACAGGTGCATCTTTACTACTCGCGTTCTCCTAGTGGGATTTAATCTACAGATACAATATAAGGAGTGTCTGTATGTCGCTGGGGCCTATTATTTTCCAACCGCCACAGGTATATCGCCCCTATTGCCTTATTTCTGTTTAGTTTATGGTGGAATTGTGTGGTGCACAGTTAGTGATCTACAACCCCCACCCCCCTTTAACAGTTGAATTGTGTTGGAGGTCAAATTTAGATATTGGGATTTGTTTCAGAGGAGTAGAAACTGTAGCACAAGTGAACCAGACTTAATCTGACCCTATGGGTGAGGATTAATAAGGAGCTGCGGTGATGCCAGGTGCTCCATCTAGACCCACTTACCACTAACAAAAGGATTTCTGCCTGTGTTTCCCATTAATGTGCCTCTCTGCTGCATCTTTAGACTCTGGGTTGCTGCGGTATCAGTCTGTGGTATGTTTTATAAATGCTCGGTAGTGACCTTTGGCACCAACGGTGCTGGATTAGTGGGGGTATATTTGTCTGACCCCAGTTAAGTTTATTAATATCTTTTTATCCACCCAAGACTAGAATTTCTATCAGTTTCTAGAACCGGTATCCTGTACTAGATCATTGTGAACCTCTGTCAGTGTAATCCCCCTCCCAACGCCCATGTATGGTCCCGATTTCTTCCTGTGTTGTTATAGATGTAATTTAATGCCCCGCTTACTCTGTATGTATATAGAGTTTAATGTATGGCCCGATTACTCTGTAGTATATATGTAATGTATGGCCCGTTTACTCTTGTGTAGATATAATGTAATGTATTCCCCGATTTACTCTGTATGTATATAGATGTATGTATGGCCCATTACCTGATGTATATCGATTCTTTTGGCCCTTTATCATTGGTTATATAGATGTAATGATTGGCCCCGTTTACTCTGTGTGTCATAGATTCTGTAAATGGCCCAATTTACTCTTGATGTATATAGAGTGTAATGTGAGCCCGATTTCTCTGTAATGTATATGAGATGTAATGTATGGCCCGATTTACTATGTATGTAAACAAATAGATGTACAATGTAATAGGCAACACGATTCTACTCTGTATGTATATAGATGTAATGTATGGCCCGATTTACTCTGTATGTATATAGACTGTATGTAGGCCCGTTACTCTGTAGTAGTATAGTGATGGTTATGTATGGCCCGTTACATTTACTCTGGTTTAGATAATATGCCTATCTGGGATAGATTCAATGATGGCCCGATTTACTCTGTATGTGTATATAGATGTATGTAGAGGCCCGATTACTCTGTATGTATATAGATGTAATTATAGGCCCGATTACTCTGTAGTAAGTATGATTTGCCTATTCTGTGTATATGATTATATGGCCCTATTTACTCTGTATGTTATATGTAATGTAGTGCCCGATTGTACTACTTATGTATAGATGTAATGATGGCCCGTATTTACTCTGTATGTTTGATGTAATGTATGGCCCGATTTCTCTCTGTATGTATATGATGTGCATTGTATGGCCAGTTACTCTGTAATGTATATAGAGTGTAATGTTGGCGCCGGTTTACTCTTATGTATATAGATGTATGTTGGGCCCGATTTACTCTGTATGTTTATAGATGTACTGTGGCCCGATTTACTACTTCATTTATATGTAATGTAGGCCCGCTTACTGTGGGGATAAGATTAATGGCGCCGATTTACTCTGATTGTGTATATAGATGTAATGTATGACCCATTTACTACTGTTGTGTAGATAGATGTACATGTATGCCCGATTTTACTCTTTGTGGTATATAGATGTAATGTATGGCCCGATTTCTCTGTGTGGATATAGATGTATGTATGGCCCGATTTACCTGTGTGTTACTAGATGTAATGCCATTACTGTAATATAGTATGTACGCCCGATTTACTCTGGATAAGTTATAGCGATTACGTAATGTATAGGTATTGCCCGACCTCTGTATAATTGAGTTGCCCATTCCTCGTATGTGAGATAGATGTAATGTTGGCCCGATTTACTCTGTATGTTATAGATGTAATGTTATGCCCCCTTTACTCTGTATGTAATCTATGTACTGTAGATGCCCGCTTTACTCGTTGTATATAGTTGTAATGTATGGCCCTGATTTACTCTGTATTGTATATAGATGTATGTATGGCCCCGATTTACTCTGTATGTATATAGATGTATGTATGGCCCGATTTACTCATGTAGTGTATATAGATGTATGTATGCCCGTAGTTACTCTCTGTATGTGGTATATAGATGTATGGTATGGCCCGCATTTACTGCCTCTGTTGTATATATAATGTATTGTATTGGCCCCGATTTACCTCGTATGTATCTAGATTGTAATTAATGGCCGGATTTACTCTGTAATGTTATAGATGTAATGTATGGCCTCGTTACTCTGTGATGTTATAGATTGTAATGTATGGCCCGATTTACTCTGTGTTGTAATATAGTTAATGTAATGGCCCGATTTACTCTGTGTGTATATAGATGTAATGGTATGGCCCGATTTACTCTGTGTGTATATAGATTTAATGTAATGGCCCCCCGCCCCCCTTTACTTTGTGACTTAGTACTGTAGGACCGCTACGCTTGTGATATAGACTGTATGTATGGCCCGACTTTTACTCTGTTGGTAATATAGATGTAACTGTATGGGGCCCGTTTACTCCTTGTGTATGTATATAGATTAAGTAATGGCCCGATTTAACTCTGTGTGGATATATGATGTAATGTATGGCCCGATTTACTCTGTTTGTATAAGAGTAATGTATGGCCCGCTTTACTCTGTGTGTATATAGATGTAATGTATGCCCTCCGCTTTAACTCTGTTGTAATATAGATGTCTGTATGGCCCGCTTTAACTCTGTGTGTGTATATAGATTAAGTATGTCGCCCGCTTTAACTCCCTGCTGTGTAATAATATGTAATGTATGGCCCGCTTTACTCTGGTGTGTATAATTAGATGTTATGCTTACCTGTGATAGGAGATCCCCTTTACTCTTGTGTGTATATAGATTGTAATTATGCCCCTCTTTACTTGTGTGTATATAGATGTATGTAGGCCCGCTTTACTCTGTTGTGTATATAGATGTAAGTAGGCCCCGCTTTACTCTTGTGTATATAGAATGGTATGTATGGCCCGCTTTACTCTGTGTGTATATAATGATGTGCGCTTACTCGTAAGATGTAATGAGCCCGCTTACTCTCTGTTGTAATAGATGTAATGTTATGCCCCGCTTTACCTGGTGTGTATATAGATGTTACATGTAGGTCCCGTTTACTACTCTGTGTTATAGATGTATGTATGGGCCCGCCTTTACTCTGTGTGTATATAGATGTAATGTATGGCCCGCCTTTTACTCTGTTGGTATATAGATGTAATTTATGGCCCGCTTTCCTCTGTGGTATAAGTCGATTAATTATGGCCCGCTTTTTACTCTGTTGTGTATAAGATGTAAGTCTGGCCCTTTACTCTGTGTTGTATATAGATGTAATGTATGGCCCGCTTACTCTGTGTGTATACTAGATGTATGTATGGCCCCGCCTTTACTCTGGTGTGTATGATAGATGTAACTGTTTGGCCCGCTTTACTCTGTGTGGTATATAGATTAAGTTTGGCCCGCTTTACTCTGTTATATAGATTATGTATGGCCGCTTTTGACTTCTGTTTTGTGTATATAGTGTAATGTATGGCCCGCTTTACTCTGTGTGTATTAGATAATGTAGGCCCCTTTAACTCTGGGTTTATATAGGATGTAATGTATGGCCCCGCTTTACTCTTGTGTATTAGATTTAATGTATGGCCAGCTTTACTCTGTTTTATATAGATTACAATGTATGGCCCGCTTTAACTCTGTTTGTATCTCGATGTAATGTATGGCCCGCTTTACTCTGTGTGTATATAGATGTAATGTATGGCCCGCTTTACTCTGTGTGTATATAGATGTAATGTATGGCCCCCCATTATTTACTGGACCCTCACATTTCCGATACGCCTCCCTTTTTTGCAATGTCTCTGTAAAGTGAGACATGGTATAATTAATATTCCACCCTTCCTTTCCTCTTACCAGACGTCACAGTACCAAACATTGGCAGCACATGTTACCAGCTGTATACAGGTTGGAATGTTGTTATAAGAGTTAATGATTGTAATATTGGCCGAAAACCAAGTTAAATGGTTTAGAAAGAATTTGCCATATTGACATTAGGGCCCAGTGTGATTTTTGGGTACAATGTGGAATTCTATAGACTATCGGGGAGATTCAATAAAAGTTCTTATCGCTTAAAATGGGGCTAATTTTGCCCCAACCAATCAGATGTTATTTAACATTTGAAAGCTAACATCTGATTGGTTGGGGCAAAATTATCACCATTTTAAGCGATAAGAAATTTTATTGAATCTCCCTGATAGTTTAGTAATTAGCAATATAATGATTTAATAGAATGTCACGTCTGTCACACTGTATTAGTATGTAAGTATGTATGTAAGTATGTATGTATGTATGTTTATATAGTGCCACTTGGGGACGCAGCGCTGTACAATATAGAATACAAAAAGTCGTACAAGGGGGACAGTAAATAAATATATAAAGTGTGAGCATCATGAAATATACAAGTGCTCGAAACATGTAACATGGGAAGAGTTCCCTGCCCTGCAGAGCTTACAATCTAATTAGGTAGGTGACATACAGATACATAGGAAAGGGTGGAAGTGCCATAGTAATAACTGTATTAGTAGTAGGAACAAAAGTGTCTCTTTCCCTGACATCACCACCAACCCTTCTGCAAAGTCAGGGGGAGATTTAACATGCAACTAAGAACACTACAGAACTATGTAACATGGCACGTAGTTCCCCTTTATTTCCCGTCACTGGACGTTATATACTGACCATATATACACATTATTATCTGGGCTCCAATGTATTTCAGATATACAACTTTCATACTTCCTTGTAACTGTTATTCCCAGTGTCCCTGAGAGAATGCTGGGAAATGTAGTTTATGCTAAGTGCCAGTGTCTCCCAGCCACTCCTGTGACTCGGCTACTGAGACCGAACATTCCTGACATTCCAGGGAAAGCCATTCACAGACAGCCAGTTAGTGTTCGGTATGTGAGGAATGTCATGCTGTGTCACGTGTGGAACAGGCGTGTGGATGCTGTGTGTAATAGTAAGATCCTAGATAAGGGATGGAAGGGTAGAGGGTGACTGGTTCATTATCTGTTATTCATCAGGTCACATGTAGGGGGAGACAGTCACCCTCTAGTCCCCTAGATCTGTGTGTTTACAGTAATGAAACCTACCCTTCTCTATGTGATCTTACTATCTCTGTTATTCATCAGGTCACATGTCAGGGGGAGACAGTCACCTCTAGTCCCCTAGATCTGTGTGGTGTTGTACAGTAAGGAACCTAACCCTTTCTATGATCTTACTATCCTCTGTTATTCATCAGGTCACAGTAGGGGGGAGACCGCCCCTCTAGTCCCCTAGATCTGTGTGTGGTGTCAGTAAGGAACCTAACCCTTCTCTTGATCTTACTATCTCTGTTATTCATCAGTCACATGTAGGGGGAACAGTCCCCTCTAGTCCCTAGATCTGTGTTGTGTACAGTAAGGAACCTAACCCTTCCTATGAATACTATCTCTGTTATTCATCAGGTCACCATGTTAGGGGGAGACAGTCCCCTCTAGTCCCCTAGATCTGTGGTGTGTGTACAGTAAGGGAACCTAAACCCTTCTCTATGATCTTACTATCTCTGTTATTCATCATCACATGTAGGGGGGAGACAGTCCGCCTCTAGTCCCTAGATCTGTGGTGTGTTACAGTAAGGACCTAACCCTTCCTATGATCTTACTATCTCTGTTATTTCATCAGGTACATGTAGGGGAGACAGTCGCCCTCTAGTCCCCTAGATCTGTGTGTGTGTACGGTAAGGAACCTACCCTTTCTCTATATATTACTATCTCTGTTATTCATCAGGTCCATGTAGGGGGAGACGTCACCCTCTAGTCCCCTAGATTCTGTGTGTGTACAGTAAGGAAACCTACCCTTCTCTATGATCTTACTATCTCTGTTATTCATCAGGTCACATGTAGGGGGAGACAGTCAGCCCTCTAGTCCCTAGAATCTGTGTGTGTGTGACAGTAAGGAACCTAATAACCCTTCTCTATGATTCTTACTATCTCTGTTATTCATCAGGTTCACATGTAGGGGGAGTACAGTCGCCCTCTAGTCCCCTAGATCTGTGTGTGTACAGTAAGGAACCTACCCTTCTCTATGATATTCTATCTCTGTTATTCATCAGGTCACATGTAGGGAGGGACAGTCACCCTCTAGTCCCCTAGATCTGTGTGTGTGTACAGTAGGTAACCTAACCCTTCTCTAGGATCTTACTATCTCTGTTATTCATCAGTCACATGTAGGGGGAGACAGTCACCTCTAGTCCCCTAGATCTGTGTGTGTGTACAGTAAGAACCTAACCCTTCTTCTGATCTTACTATCTCGTGTATTCATCAGGTCACCTGTAGGGGGAGAAAGTCACCCTCTAGTAACA